>JAEMWC010000106.1:55000-240000 GCA_016490735.1 Pachyseris speciosa | reverse complement strand
AGCTAAGCCTTTCCAATTCCTACTATTTTCTATTTTTACAACAACTCTACGTGAAGTGTCATTGTGTGTGTGTGTGTGTGTGTGTGTGTGTGTGTGTGTGTGTGTGTGTGCTGTGTATGTGTTCTGTATGTATCTAGATGTCTATATTTTAAAATGAAACTTAACAAGACTAGAGTCTAACAAGAAAACTATATGGTTTACTTAGACGCTAGGCATTTCCATCATTGTCATCAATATTTGGCTTAGTTTAACCTACAAATACCTTAATTCCTTTAATTTAACTACCCATACAAATATATTTCAATGGGATGTAAGAAGGAAATTTAAAATAAAGTATTGTTGTTACTGTTTAAATAAAACTGTACACGTTACTAGGGCACACTGATCTTCCCGCAAGGGCCCTAGACCCTCCATGAAATGCTTTGAATGTTATAGATCTTTTGTTAATTATACTCACTCTGCTCTGCCGGCGATCCGTATCGAACAAACGTTAGGTTGGCATGAATTAGGTCAGACCCGCTGCGGAATAACGCTGAATAGACGAGGGGAGTAATATCTGAAGTCGTTTGACCGACTGAAGTCGTTTGACTCTTGCACGCCACATACGAGAGTAGATAAATCGGCTTTATTCTGGTGGCTGTAAATTTCCATTCTAACGGATTTGTCGAGGTCGTTTGCGTAAATTATAATGACGTTCCAATCAAGCGTTAGTGCATGCCTTCAAATTCTTATATAAGCTTTTGTGGTGTCTAAGCTACTGTGTGTATCTTTACCAAGATTCTATCGCCAGTTATTTGCATATCGATGTGTATGGCTAACGTGAAGATTGAGAAACACCCAAGTGATAACATCGTGACTACAGTATATAAAATCAGAGAAAAGGAACGAACTATTTATTGCACAAGCTATATGTTACTTGTAAATAAAACGACCAAGCGATCACTTACCTCTGATATTGGACATGAGAAAGCACCTGCATGGCCAGCGCGGCTTTAAACCGCGGTAGAAACTATTTTATGCTTCCTCTATCGCGTGTTATAAGGCCGCAAGATAACTCATCGTCTGTGAAGTAGATAACTCAACAAGTTTGGTCGCGAGACGACAAAACGGTGCATTGTTAAATATCGTAAATTTACGTTGATATTTTTATAATATTACGGTGTAACTTTGACTCAGACCACCAGCGCTGAAACAGGTGATGAGTTTTACTTGAAAATCATTTGATAAACAGTGACTAGTTACTAGGAACCCGCAGATTTTGCAAGGTGACGATTCGGGGTGGTAAATCACCATGGCCGAGGCCATACTTTCATATGGGCCTGGGAATGAGTTTTAAAATTTATCGATTGGAAAAAAATTGTTTACACTGCATGAAAGAGCATCTCAAAAATGGTCACCTTGCCAACTTTGACGCTGTTCAGTTGAATTGGAGCTGAAACAAAAGCTTTTGAAAATTGTGAAAATTAGAGACTTTGTATGGTTTGGAGGGACACACTTTCCGAAATAGAGACATTTGTACGGGATTTTTTAAAGATCTAAATGCATGTCAACTGGCGACTTTTCGACCAAACATAGTCAAACTTGCTGAAACGGTACTTATTTTAAGATACCCTTTCATATGAGAATCGATTTAGTTCAATGCCATTGATTTTCAATGAAGTTTGGATTCGTTCCCAGGCCCTTACTCGTTTAGAACATGGCCAATAGGCCATTTCCGAATTATCTTTGGCCTCTTTTTCAAAGCGAGTCCTGGGGCTCATCTTTTCATATGAAAATTAGTTTCCATTCACATGCAAATTTAACTCATTTTCATATGAATGGCAACTAATTTTCATATGAAAAGATGAGCACCAGGACTCGCTTTGAAAAAGAGGCCAAAGGTAATTCGGAAATGGCCTATTAGGGTGTGAACAGCAAAAAGGAACCTGTTGTGAACTCGAAAGTCGGATGTTTGACTGTTTTTTTCCCTTGCCTCACCGCCTTTCATTCCATCTAGAAACATTTAGTCACACAAAATATTACTACAAAGAACATAAAAAAAAAATTAACAATTAGTCATACCAAAAGAACTGTACCCAGGTTACAGAACTTCGAAGTCGGAAGTGGCCCTTCTCGGTCATGGTATTCGATACCCGTAGGGACGCCGGGATTTTTGCCAAAATATACAACAGGTTTCTATTATTAATTTTGTAAATAAGTTTTTAATCTTTTGATTATCTTTTACTAAAAACTAGTCAGCAACTCACAGCAACAGATTAGTCATACAAGAGATCAGGCTGTACCCAGATTTCAGAACTCTGCATGAAGTCGAAGTGGCCCTCCCGGCCACGGTATTTGATGCCCGTAAGATGCCGAAGTTTTTGGCAAAATTCACAACAGGTTTTATTATTAATTTTTTAAATAGTTTTTCAAGTCTTTATGACTCTTGTCCTTGCGCTAATCCTGACACTTTATCTTGCATCACTTGAGACCTTTCGATAAAAGAAGAGATTTGGCCAAAGCGCAAGTAAAATTTAAGTTCTATGGGAAACTTTAACGAAAACATTAAAGGCCTACTGTTTTTTTCTCAAGAATGTTTCTAATGTATTTCAGACATAGTGACAAGTGGCTGGCTTACCTCTTTCATAGTTGGGGAAATAGCATTTTTTTTTCTCAGCTGATCAATACGGTTTTACTTTTAGGGGGTATACAAGCACATACATCTGCGCAGTTAGGGCAGTTTTATCGTTTCAAAGCTGTGATGCCACAATTGAGAGAAAAACGCGCGCGCGACAATACCGTCTCGCGCACAGTTTCTACATACAAAGTATCACTTAAACAGGATCAAAGAACACTTTTTAATTAAGTGTCTTAAAAACAAACCAAAGCTAAGTTGGTCTGACTAATCACAACAGACCGAAACAGTGCAATGAACCAATCAGAATACGAAACAAATACATGTAGCCGGTGCAAAGCGCGGGAAAATGCGCGCATGCAAGTCGCAATTGTGTTGGTTTTGCTTCTCACTGGTTGAGAAAGTGGCACGTGTTTTGTTGGCCAATCACAGAGCGGTACAAAATTAAGGCAAATTTACATCTTATACAAGAATTATCCTGCAATATTCGAGTAAGAACAGCGAGTTGCACTGACACTTTGTCCGACTGAGACTGAACAGCTTCCCTTGGTCTTTCTTATTTTTACGCAACGGGCTTCACTTAATTGGGAATAATTGTGGAAATATTGCTGCTGAAATAAGATTTTTTTCAGTTTAGCGACGCGATAAACCAGGAGCCCATTACCTGGATAAACACGTTCCCAAGAACATTTTGCACCTTGATATAGCAAGAAATGTTTTAATGAAATTCTAAACATTTATTAATTGCAAACGCAAATTTGCTTCTGAAAACACATCTTTCGATTCTAGATACATGAAACAAACAACGCGTTTCTAAGTTTCGCAGAGCCTATATTGGTATTTCAGGCTCGAGAGTATTTCGAGTCATGTGACGAAAGAGCCGAAAACAAAAATGCAGCAATTTAGCGATTATAATCAGCGATAGTCTCAACCAGTTGTTATTTAGAGAATAACAATTTAGCAATGACAACGGGGACTTCTTGACAACGGCGCGCGCAGATCTAAAAACCGACTTGACCAATGGCAGAGCAGCAAATTGAGCACCGGAAGTCGTGTCCAGTCCTTTCCGCGCGCTCTCGCGTCTTCAAATGACGTTACCGTTCTGTTGCTAAATTAACCTAATAGTATTTCATCAGTTCCCTCATACAACAGTCATAGTCCACAGTTGTTCTCAAATTCTTTCTTTAATTGAGCGAAATTGAGTCCAGCTCCTTTGCTAATTAAGAATAAACATGTATTTACAGATAATAATTTTAAGTCGATATTAGTGACTGGGTTTTGAGTCTTGATAACGATAATTATTATAACGTTATATAACATGGCTTAACATATCTGATTTTATAAATTGATTTTTTTTTTCAAAAGCATAAGTTCTCTGCGGTAATTTTTTTTTTTGTATTTTGCGACTCCAGCAATTTAGAGATCGGTCTTAATGTGACAAGTTATCGAAAAAACAAACGCAAAAGCAGTAACAACAAAAAAGCAAATAAACAAACAAAATTAAGTTAAATTGATTACACGAGATGCAGACAATACAATGTGGTTCATGGCAAATACCTTTGACCTTCGAATGAACTGAAGTTTTTTTAAGCAACACATTATTTGCTCATCGATATGAAAATCGCAAGCAACAATCGTAAACTGCCGTTACCGCAAATAATTTATGCTTTTAAAGGACCTTTTCTTAGTTCAGAATAATTTGTCATTAAGAGAAATAAATTTTAAGTGGCCAATTTCAGTTGATACACCGACGCCCTAAGAAGGAGTTAACTCATTTCCGTCCGCCATTTTGTACATGTTTTTCTGTAATTTTCGAGGGTCTGAGGTCAAGTCGGTCTGGTTATTCCATATAAGGGGTTACCACGTAGATTTCGCTGGTCCACAACATCGAAGGCTCTATCTTTCATGTCACTTGTCACGCTAGCTGTCGTTTATTTCTAAACGATCAGTGCAGCTACAATTCGTTACTTATTTGATTTATAAGTGTGTTTTTCGAGCCATTTTCCACCTCAGAAGCCCCCTGCCTGGCATTATAAAGCTGGGTTGATGGGTAGAGGCAATCCTTTGAAAGAAAACAGAGGTGAGAAGCAATTTCACATGAACTGGGCCTTTCAAAGTATTCGAGCGAGTGGTGGCAATTCACGGGGTGAAGTTGGGTTTTTAGTCGTTTTGTGAGTGGATTCCGCGACCTGGCATGACAATTTTGGCAAGTTTTGAATGGTAAATAATGCAATCGGTGCAATATTTTGTCAGCAGAACCGGGTGGCTCGACACGGTTCTAAAAAATATCTGAAATGAAAATTGGCGGACCTCCATGTCGCCGTTACGCAAGAGAGTCCCAGAATTCCTTTGGGTCACAAACGCGAACATTACAGACCGTGAGAGCAATTGAAATCAAATAGCGTTATCTAGGTCGCGCTAACAAAGTGAGTGGGAAAATGTGGAATAGATTGCAAGACGAAGAGTCGAAGCTTTCTGCCAACGTAGACTTTAAGCTCAAGAGGATTTTTTGTCTTAGACACTGCCAGACAAAGTTGCATATTAAAATTTGGTTTATCAACGGAGTTGATAATGTAAATTGACCACCGTACAGGGATTCGATTAGCTGACGTTTCGAGCGTTAGCCCTTCGTCGGAGCGAATCGATTCGCTCCGACGAAGGGCTAACGCTCGAAACGTCAGCTAATCGAATCCCTGTACGGTGGTCAATTCACATTATCAACTCCGTTGATAAGCCAAATTTTCGTGTCTCACTTCCCCACCGACGCAGCACCACAGTTTCTTTAGAAACTAATCCCCTTTATTCAAAGTTGCATATTGTTTAATGTTGTCCGAGGGCGTTCTAAGGTAAAATTTTTTGCTTGCAACAGAATAAACGGTCATATTCCATGAAAACTGGGAGTTTTAGGGTGGCAAAGTTTAAAAGCTTGAGCATTTGGCAATAACAATGGCTCATTTCAACCATAGCCCGGGATTTGGAAAAGTTGCAGGTGTCTCAAAGCACGGGTGGATATACACCCGTAACTGCAGAGCGTGACGGAAATGAGTTAAACATGTAACAAGTAATATGTACTCGTTGCAGACCTACAATTCTCAGTTCTTAAATTTTAGATAAAGCTATCATAGTTGAGAGTGTTGGTTATTGTGGACTGAATAAAACCCAAGAACCTGTAGAAAAACCCAGTTTATTAATGTAGCAATGAACGCAAGAACCACTTTATAAAAAAGGAAGATAGATTTTTCTGTTTCCCTGTTTCTTGATATATTGCATGAGAAGTTGTCATTTACACATACAATTTAAGCGTCCTTTAAAGTTTTTTTTGCGAGGTGAAACAAAATTTGCTTCGTGTAGTTAGATCGGAATGAAGTTTGGGCGAAGGCCTTTATCTGGCTTTGTCGAGAGTAACAAAAATAATTATAATTTATTATCGCAAGCACAAGCTTGCATATTGCGATCTTATCTAATATTAATTTCATGGAAATAAGCAATTAAATAGATCATTCTTAATTTGCGAAAATATATATTTAAATCAGCGCAGCTACAACGCTATGATAAGCATGAGCACTAAAATCCATATATACACCATTAACTCAAATGATATAATAAAATAACTTGTTCCTCTGCATGGTATGCTATACCCATAACCTTGATTTTAGAAACCAAAAAAGCCTTAAATGTATGTACACGCACATAAAAATTAGGTAAGAGGTGAAAGGCATAAACTAAAAATTCATTTGCTAGTTGTGGTGTACTAGGGGCAACTTTTAAGAAAGCACACCTAGATTTTTTGTCAGGTAAAATAACTGCTCTGACAGTGTATGTGTCAAATTCTATACTGTGAAAGCGAAAGCATAAAGGGGGGCTTTGATGCCGATGTTGTCAATTATGTGGGTAGAATTACCTTAGCCCGAAGTATTTTACTGCGTTTTTGAATGAAACAAAACTGGTTTGCATGTTCGTGTCGGAGTTGAGTATTGTAACTAGGTTCTTAGACATGGTATGACGTCACAGTCTTGATCGGCGACGTCACCGAGACAATCAGTAGACATTTTATCTACTGTACTTACAAATTTTACTCTTGTCGATTTGGTTTCAAAGATGCATCTGTCCGCCCCCAGTAAACTATACGAGAATGTGATGAGATTATATAGAGAAGTTTTCAATTAGGTGTCGTAAAACCAAAACCAAAGCAATTTTTCGAGGCAATTACAAGAGAGGCACACGGCACAATGAGCCAATGACAATTCGAAGTAATTACAGGCAACCTGTGTAAAGCGCGGGAAAATGCGCGCGTTCAAGTCGCTCTTGATTTCATTGGTCGAGAAAGTGGCGCGACTTTTGCTGGCCAATCACAGAGAAAAGCAACGCAAAACCAAAGCAAACACAATTTACTTTCGATGCTCAATTGAAAACTTCTCCATCAACCTTGGGCCGGTTCCTGAAAGGTGTAATAACTCTATTCCAGGCATAAATCTGCCTTATTCCAAAGGGTATTCCTGGAATAAGGCAGATTTAACCCTGGAATAGACTTATTACACCTTTCAGGAACCGGCGCCTGTTGTTTATGGCATTCTAAATGAATTTTGATTGACAGATTGCAAAGTAGGGAGTGTTACGTGTGATAACGTTGTTGTATAAACCTCTTTCCATAAGTATACAAGAATGTTCCTTACTTCTTCAAAAGTTAAGCAAAGTATAATAAAAACAGTCTCCCAAGCAAAAATATACACAAAACTAAACTAAACTAAACTGAACCTCTAGCAAAATTTTGAAATATACATGATTCTAAAGTAAGCCATTTGTTTTCTTTGATTAGCCTCTTCGTTGTAACGCATAAAAAAAGAAAGTTAAAAAAATCAAGAGATATTTTTTTGGTAAATTTCCATTCCTTTTGGCCTAAATTTGCAAGGATCTTTTGTCAGCAAATATTGCATTTTATACTTACCAAGTGGCGCATCACTTTCGGAGCAGCTTTCTAACAGCTTTTACTGGGTACAACTGGGTACAGGACTACCCAGTAGGGGTAGGCACGAACGGGACTCCTAGGTCCCATGCAAGGTGCCCCCCACCCCCCCCCCCCAACCTACCCATTCCCACAACCCATGAAGGTTGACCACATGTGAAAGTCAGGCATAACGTCATGCTTGCGATTTTCTAATTTTTCCCCTTTCATTGCCGTAGAAAAACCATGATCCATCCGACATGGCCCTAATATTTGAGTCTATGGACAAAATACTAGAGGATGACCTTTCAAGTGAAAGCTACCGAGTAGTACTTTGCTGTGGTGTTATTTGTTACGCTGTGCAAGGTGGTTCTAACTTTTTAGTCCGTGGATGAAACCTTAAAAAGTAACCATTCAAATGAAAGCAAATGAGTAGTACTTTTCTGTGGTGCTGTGCGAGGTGCTTCTGACTTTAGAGTCAATGTATACAGTTCCCATGCTTTTTTGTTTCAATACTTTGCTACCAGTAACTTTCTTTCTTTTCCAAATTTCGAACTTTTGGAACTTTTTGGAACTTTTGAAAAAATCAGAAGCTTATGACCTGACAAAAATTCAGCATGCGTCTTGAAGCAGCAAATATTTCTTTTGCAAGCAAATTCAATCAAAGTCATACAATTTTATCTTTTTGAAACAGAACCTGTCTTATTCACTCTCTGAGGATAAGCACATATCTCTCTAATGGTGTCTTTTCTTGGAAAACAATCCAAGCTTTTCTTCGATGAGAAACAGATTTTTTTGGTTGTCAACGAAAACTGCGTTTTTGGCCAATATAACAAACCTGACGCGTGTTTTCTTTTTGGAATCTCTCTGTTTGTTTCTGATTTGGATTTGAAGCTGTCGGTATCGCTGGTTGATGTGGTGGAACCCGGTACCTCTCTTACACTTCAAGTCCGTTTAGTTTTGTCTGGTATGACTCCCTTCATTTGCAAGGACTCCTTGTAGTGGGTATGCAAATGAGTCTGTAAACTGCCAGACTGAGAAAACGCTTTCGAGCACTGCCAGCATTTGTAAGGCTTCTCTCCTGTGTGCGTGCGCATGTGCCGCTTTAGGTCCGTAGAGCGTGCAAAGGCCCTGGAACATTCTTGACATTTGTAGGGTTTCTCCCCTGTGTGATTGCGCAAGTGTCTCTGTAGGTCCGTGGAGCGAACGAACGCCCGTGAGCATTGGGTGCATTTGTAAGGGCTCTCACCTAGAAAAACAGAGAGCACCAGTTCAGTGAAGTGGAAATTCATGAAACCCACCCGGCGAAATGCTTTGAAGTTTGTTATGGAAGTTGCCGAGTGTATTTTTTTTTTCATCCAAGGTTCCTGAGATTGACTGGCTAGAATATTTTGCAGTTTAAATAAAGGTAGCGTTTGGCAACATGACCCCTGACATAGTTTATAATTTAGTTTTTGATGAAGAAAGCCAACAAATGTCACTTGTTCTATTGCCTTCCGGTTTGAATATAAATTTCATTTTTGTTATTTATTTTTGAAAGTGTGGTATAGGCTTCAAAAGCGCCCTCAGAAGGGTAAATAAAAGACATTATTTTATTAGTTTATTATTTAACAACATCTGAACCCACTTCTGACACCCACTTCTGACACCAATCCGCCTCTAACGTCAAGTCCCGGATTCAAACCCAGACCAAATCGGTAGAGGCCAAGTTTAATGTCACCAATATACCCACACTGTTACCCAAGGAATCCCTGCTTACCTGTGTGTGACCTCATGTGCCTCCTAAGGTAACACGGATACTGGAACGCTTTGCTACAGTATGAACACTTCCACGTGCGCCCCGTTTTGTCAGGACACACGTACTTGACATGGCGCTCCAGGTAACTTTCATATGCGAAGATCTTACCGCACTTGTAGCAAGTGTAGCTTTCGTCATCTTTGGAAAAGAAAGAGAAAAATTAGTGTTACTGACATCATAATAGCCATTAGTATAAATCTACTCGCGTTCTATAACGAATGCCGTTCGCTGAATGGCTATGCTACTCGCTAACTATTCGCAGGTGATAGATAGTGAGTTGCGATTGTCGACAAAATGGCGGCCGCTTCTGTGTGTGTCTGCGAGGAGGATTTAGATAATTTACTTGTTTAGCTTTGAATGACTAGTATATTTATACTAAAACAATTACATTATTCGCTCTCGATTTCTATGCGTGATAGCTGATTCGGGCTGCGCCCTCATCAGTTATCACGCGATAGAGATCTCGAGCTCATAATCTAATTGTTTATAGAACAGTTAATATCATGAAATATTTTATTTATCATGTTCAGATAGGTTAGGTTTGGGCAGATTTGCGAATAAGTGAAATATGTCAGGATTTATAAACATTTCAGCAGATTTAAGGAAATCCGATGATCTTTGGTCAAATATCTTTCGAAAATACTTCGAAAACGCAACTGTCTTCAGAAAACTTTGAGAAGCTCCTAAATGTATATAACACATGGCATTCCCCTGAACTAAATTATGTACGATAGACAGAACAAGAACAAACATTATATTGCACCTGACTCCATTCTGCTGAGTTTTTTCTCGAGGTACCACCGGAACAAATGTTTTCGCTTGTCTTCTTTTAGGTGAACACTTTCCTGAAGATATTTTGTTAACTCAGTTTGGGACACGCCGGTCTCCTCGATCAGTTCCTTCTCCAAAGCCTTGTTGTTCTCCATGAATTCTCTGATCTCGCGTCCAATGATCTCTTCTTTTCCCCTGTAGGAGTAATCACATGTAAAAGAATTTGAGTATTCTATCCAAAAAGAAAACCATTTTCGTTTAAAAAGAACAAGAGAGAACAAGGAACTTTCCAGTAAAAAAAGCATAATAATAAATTTAAAAACATTATTATCATTGGTTTAGATGTAAAAATTAGATTTGCATTTCGCTTCAGTTATAGTATTATTAAATAGCACTTTACTATTAAGCCATTTGTATTCTCTGTTATTTTTATTATTTTATTTTATTGCAGAAGCAAGAATGTTGTCTTTTGCAGGCTGTTACTGCGACAATCGGTCTCAATTATTATTATTATTATTAACTGAGTCGCCGGTGTTTTTGACACTACATCCAATAAACCATTGTTTGTTATACTGTAAGGATGCACCCTTGCCACAAGCTTAGAATAAATTCATTACCTTATTGCTAATATTGTATTTGATAATATGGATAATAATTTTATATCCGAATCAACAAAGTTTTAGAAACGGATTTTACTATAAAAGTTGACAGAGTGGTTCGATCCGCGCAAAAGTATTTACCAAATTAATTCACTTTTAATATTGTCTCTTTCGCCTTAGCGTTCTTACCATTACTGCCGCGATTTTTCGTACTGTTTCTATGTAAATATTTTAGAGTTTTAGTCAGTACCTCATTAGCATTTTTACAATTGATTATTATATAAGCGCATGTTAAACAAAATTTATCCTTCAACTTGAAAATGACCGTTGATCGGTCGAAACGTCGTTGCTTTTTAACGTTAAATTTTATATCCGTTGGAGAAATATCGTCAGGGACTTAACAAGTGGTCTAACAAATCCGTTAAGCCATATAAACGCTAGAAGAAGTGAAACGAAAGAAACGACAACCACACAAGGGAAATGGTGGTGAACGCAAAAGAAAGTCATGGTCTTCATAACCGTTGAGGACTCAGATGTATTTTTCCCAAGCTCGTTACACTTAAATATTACTTTTTCTTCATTTCTGTATACTTACTGCAACATTTTTTCCAGTTCTTGTTCAAGTTTGTGAAGCCTTGTCGAGCTGTTATCATTGGACACATTACTGGATCGTCTCACGGCTTGCTTTCTTCTTTCGTTCAAGTCTTCGCATTTCTCTTCCGCTGATTCTTTAGCCTCTACTTTTACTTGTTCTCTTCTTAAATTGGCAAAACTATCGCTAACACGCCGTTTGAACTTTGATTCGTGCACCTTATGAGGCTCCCTAAAACTATCACGCCTGTCTAATTCTGCTCCATGCAATTCACTTTTGTTGGTTTCCCTGTTGTCTAGGTTAAGGGTCTGTGCGCAAAATTCATAGTCCGCGCGACGCAGGCACAGCTCAGCAAGCGTGTGGAGGCCGCGAGTGTCAAGAGCGGGAAAAACAGGCGGTTGGCTCCCGCCATTAATGACGCGCTGGGCGTGAGGGTTCGCGCCAGATTCCAGATTACATTGAATCGCCACATCACCTGCAAAGAAATCATCGTTTGAAACAAATCCCTTCAGTTTCAAAACAAATAAATAAACAAATAATAGTTTAACATTCTTACATGTTCTTCTCTCCATTGCACATCTGATAAGGTCAAAAGAGTTTCTTTCAAAATAGTTATAGATACCAAAGCTTACGATTCCATTGTGTCCAGAAGCATATGTCGTGACAAGAGATTATCCTCTCTTGGTCGTGATAGGGTATGAACAAGAGACAGTTTCCGCATCAGTTTCGCTTCGCGATAAATCTGAATTTCAGGATGCAAAACGTGTTTCTTGTATAACTGCAGGGAATCTTTCCAGAAAGTTGCTTTGTAAGGCAACCTAAACAAAACAGGCTCTGAACAAATGTACAAACTTGCCGATGATGTTCCGTAACCGAAACCTGGTGTGCAATTCTAATTTTAGAACGAGATAAGAATTCGAATTCGAAGTTGAACCGTACGTCCTATTTGAGTTTGAAATCAAATGAGGGGGAATTTTTGTGGAGAATTGAGCCGCAAAGTGATCTCAGGTGTTGATGGAAGTTTAAATAGAAAACAGCTTAAGGTCCTCCCTTTATTTGTTTGTTGTTCGTGAATAAAATAACTTTATGACACCATTTCTAGTGTTATCTTATCTCAAATTTTGTTCTTATATTGTTTTAACGTGTGATGACGTTATGCAAAGAAATTTCCGTCCAAAGAGTAAATCAGTTTTCCGGCCCTGAATCCAAGTGCGAACTCACCTAACGTCAATCGAAAATCAGATGTAAAGTAAACTGTTCTAAGGTATTAGAAGGAAGGCTCCCGTTATTACGGTTAAGTAACGCAATTTGTCAAAAAACTGAAAACTGATAAAGTGAAAAGTAATAAATACCGCTTAAATATTAAATTAAGGTTAAGCGCGAAAACTGACAAAATTCAGCCCTGGAAAGTAAACTCACGCCTCAAAACACTTGATTCAGTGGTTTTGATTCAACTTTGAGATAGCGTAATCTCGATTACATTACCCAAAAACAGAAACTCTCTGAACTCGAAAGATACAAAAAACGTATTGCAAAATTTGCGAGTTTGTGAGGTTATATTGTTTGCACTTATCTCTAAATTGCCTTTACCCGTTAAACAGCTCATGTCTATAAAAAATATGTACTGCGGACCATGTTAGAATTCCTTCTTAATTCCTAGTCGTGTAAAGGCCACTTCTAAGTTTTATTTACGCTATGAGATTAGCTGTGGATTGATGATAAAGTTGAATGGCTATAAAATTAAAACAAGAGATTGATACCTATATGGTCACACTTTGCGCGAGATTTTATCTGTGGAAGAAATCTAAACTGTCATCATTGGAAAGAAAACTTTTGAAGAAAGCATGTCGTTGAATGTTGTAAACTAAACATTTGAATTGTTGCCAAAATCTTAGAGGTAGGGTATTCTATTCGGGCGTGTTTTTCGAACCATGAACATCGCTACCTCTGATCGCCATATCTAAGCCCAGGGAATTGCAGGTTGATATGTCAACAAAGTTTATAAACTTACCGGTAGCACTGGATTCTGTGTTCGTCTGCTGTGATCCTTCCTCGCTAACAGTTGATACTTCTTCATTATCTGATAAAGAAATTTAAGAACAATTCCAAAGTGTCCGTGAATACAAGAAACTGAAGAAATATCCTAGCCTAAAAGTCACGCTTGAGGAACGACTGCTAGGCTGAATTATTAATGCCAGCTTGTGATTTCACTACTTTTGCATACTCTCCGACTGAAGTAATCAGCTAAGAAAAATTGAACAGGAAAAAACTTCAAGGGAACAAAGTTCTTAAGCAGCAAATTGTTTAAAGTATTCCACAGAATTTTGTTGAACTAAATAAAAGCGAAAGAATGAAGTTGAGATTCCGTGTAAAGTCCAGGTCAAGACTCGAGAGTAGCGCTGACCTAACGAACCGTGGACGAACACCAAAACAGAAAATTAAATCAAATCAAATTAATATACGAAAGTCAAATAAAACTGGAAAGTTATGCAGACAGAAATGCTCTAAGACTGATAAAATTATCTTCCGTTTTGTCTTCCAGCGTCTGAAATCTCAGCAAGTATCTGACCTTTGACAAGTCTGTCAGCACCTCTCCTTGTATCGCTGGAGACAGGTGCTTCCTTACCTTCACTTGCGTCCTCTTCGTGTTTCCTCTTGTTGCGAGAGGCTTTTTTCACAAGGAAGGATTTTGGCATATCACAGTAGCTTCGGCGATCCCTCTTTCAAGCCAGCTCCTCCACTCATCTGTAGGTACAACACATCCAAAGGAGGAAAGTCCCTCCTTGCCTCAGATGACGTGATTAGTTGATAAGCTTGTGCTCCATTCGCGTCTCTCTTACAACTCCTCAAGCAAGCACCATGATCAACGCGATAACACACTGCACTCTGAGCATGCGCCAAGGCGGCGTTCGGTCTCCAAGTTAATCAAACCCGCGCGTCGTTTTTCAATTTGAATTAAACTCTGGCGCAGATGAACAAAACTTGCAATCTCAGCGAATGGGTGGGATTTTATCGAGTCCTCTGATGTAGTCGAGGTTTTAGCTTAGACGAGGGTTTGTTTACGTTATCCCGCTAGCTGTTTTTAGAAATCTCGGCCCTCCAGCCCGAGCCGATTGAATAAGTTAACAATTACGTCACACTGAGTCGACGGGTTATGTAATAGAGTTGAATGTCTTATGGTTAGCGTCATGTTCCCAGTTTAAACCATCTCTCACGCTTTAATTCCTCGCACGACGATCAAATAATATTTCATGTATAAGTCGAAAACATTAGTTCACAAGCGTTAACGCCAATTTGAATTTTTCAACACCAGAAGTTGTGTCAAGTTTCCCCGCGGGACAGCTTAGCTGGCCGCGCTATCATACTTCTGGTTTGCCGGTGCTTGGATCCCGCGGTTGACCTGTTTACGCTGTTGACACGGTCTCAAGCGGAAAGCTAGTGTCTTGGCTTGCAGGTGGTAGACAGCCAAGTGTGTCAACAATAAACAGGCCTGTATTCGCTAAGATAAGATCAGAATAAATTGAACAACACTAGCAAATTAGCTTGGGTTAAATGGCAACGCGCACACAGGTGTGATTCAAGGCAGATCACTATTTTTTCTCCGCTCTAAACAATCCTCCGGCTTAAAAAGAGAAACAAAATGAAAGTTTGACTAGTCATTTTAAACTTATACTTAGAAGACCCTTCACAAACTTGAGAACAAACCACTTAAAATGACAGCTTTCCGTCTGATAGTCCTACTGCGGATCGAAATCGAGGTCGGGCGATTTTCGTTATTTTTTCAAGTTTTAGTCACAGTTCATTAACCAAGGCAAGATGACAAGATGAAGAGGTTTTGTGTTATTCCAGGTACAATTTATTTTCAGACTTTATCAGAAATTATTGCGTACAGTTTTAAGGCCTGGCGTGAAGTATTTTTCTGTAAACAGTGCGTCTTTCAGGTTATGGTATAACCAAAATTACTGAAAATGATCAAATTGGAAGCCATGTTGAATTTTCTCAGTTGTAAAATGCTCATATGGGATCACCATCCTATTGAACAAATGCCAGGTAAAACTCAAGAGTTTTTATGTGAACTAAACGTGGACTGGAATAACTTTACTCATTATATTTCACCAGACGTGTAATAACATTATAGATATGAAACTTAAAAATCTCTGCAATTCAGTTGCTTGAATGGCAATTTTCGTGTTCTCGTAGCCAAGGCTCTCAGCCAAGAGTATTCCTTTTTGCTCAGGAGAGATTGAAACGAGAAAAGCGGGAATTCAAAATGTTGTTCGTGTAGGAATCTAAATCACATTCTGACAGCTCTATTTGAAGTTACAATTACCGTTGACCTTGTCAGTAACTGAGGACGTCAACTCCACCTCTTTCAGACAATCGAGACAAAAGGTCAAGTGTTAATAAGCAATCAAGACAGGCCTTTAACACCGGCATCGAACAACTCAAAATTGCAGAGAAGTAAGTTCGCCAGGTGCTTGACAAAACAAATCGTTTTACATAAGCGATTCGCGATAAATACTTTCTACCCTGACGCCCCTAAAACTTATCCCGCTTTAGTTTGTTCATATTTTTAGTGATTTGTCAGTATGCAACTGAGCGCGTAGCTATTCCAAACAGGTGATAACAGGTTAGTCCTCAGGTTACTTATCAGTGGTGATTTCGGCTCGTTTCGACCCATAACGTGATACACTTTTTGCTTTTCTCACGAGCATAGAGTTCTGTTATCTTGAACCAACATATAGAGAAGCTTGCAAAGTTAATTTTCGCCGTTAAAAACCTGCTAATTTAAAATTTTTAATCTATTTTATTTTTTCATAAGAATGTCAAAATGTTTGATCCAAAATGATCTGAACCACAATAAACATTAATTGATCACATGAGCCGGTGAACAAACAAAATATAGAGGAAATTGTTCATTCAATCTTACCATTTTTTTTACAGCTATGGTATCCCGTAATAACTATTGCAGTCCTGCAATACCCCCTACCAAAATGATAATAACAATTCTAAACCATAATCTTGCATGCATTTGTTTTGATAAATTGTTTTCGCGTGTTCGGACAGCCGTGTGATTTGATTAACGAACCGCTTCAAGTGTTTAATTGGCATGATTTTCTTCTACGATTTTGTCAGATGGAATTAGGCAAATACTGTAATCTGACAACCAGGTGTTTAAATTGTTTAAGAACCACAAGATAACCCATACTTAGATCATTTCAGGGGAGCAGTGGTTTGCAGATAAATAAAAGGTTTGCAAACAATCTGCTTAAAATATTTGAGACGTCATGGTTTTGCTCCAACAGTCATCTTAAATGCAATAGTGGTTCACTAACGTAATTCTAAACTGTGACCACCTAAATGAAAGCTACTGAGCAGTACTTTCCTGTGGTGCTGTTTATTATGCTGTACAAGGTGTTCTAACTTTTAGTCTCTGGATGAAATCCTAAACTGTGGCCATTCAAATGAATACTGAGCAGTAGATTCCTGTGGTGCTGTTATGTTTATTATGCTGTACATGGAGGTTCTAACTTTTGAGTCAGTGGATGAAATCCTAAACTGTGGCCATTCAAATGAAAGCTACTGAGCAGTACTTTCCTGTGATGCTGTTTATTATGCTGTTCAAGGTGATTCGCCAACATTTGAGTCGTAGTGAATGAAATTCTTAAGTGTGGCCATCATGATTTAAGTCAGTGAAAGTTACTGAGCGTACTTTGCTGTGGTCCTGTCTATTATGCTGTAAAAGGACGGTTCTAATTTTAAGCTAAGTGGATGAAATCCTGGGATATTTTAATAACGACCACGGAAGGCATGCAGCTCTTATTTTAGCGCCAGTTGACGAAATGGCGTGACCACGAAAATCAGATTTAACAGTTTTTGAGCAATTCTCTACAGTTGCCTCATGTTATACTGTAAGATGGTACGTTCCCTGTTGTCATATACGCCTCTTAGTGAAATCCTATCATGCGACAATTCAAACTGGTAAACGCAACTAACAAATCATTTCATATCTTTAGTGTGTTCAATAGCCTGAAAACGCGAAATATTATGCAATGCATGAGGAATCAATCACTGACCATGTTTTCACAGCAAGATGTTTACAACTTTAATTTCTTACGCTAAAGCCGATGTTTGCCGTTCTGGCATTCCCCGATTCTGTTAGCATGGCATTCAACAAGAGAGAATCTCTCTTGCATTAAATAATAAAGATTTCTTTTGCAAGATGTTTGATGTGTTTGTGGTAGAATATCACGAATCAAATAGCGTTAATTTAAAAAACTATCTGAATTCATCAGTTCTTCTGTCGGCTTCAAGCTCTTTGATCAGAGGGCCGATTCCACTCCTTACACTACCCGAAATTTTTGAAAAAGGAAAACGATGTTCTCTTAGTTTTAGTTTCTAGCCTCAGCAAAAGACTTTTTACAGGCTTCTGAGGATGAAAAACAGAACTTCAGTTTCTTAAAATAAAAAGATGAAAGTCTTTTTACCTGTTGCAACTGGATTGCTAAATTTGCCTTGTTTATTAAACGTGCGCCGGAATTCAAACTGACAGGTACCTGTGAAAGAAATCAGCAACGCGTGCGCAGTGATGGCTGTCCCACTCTTCTCCTGTGTAGTTCTTGCACAAAAGAAACGTAACATAATTCAAATGTGTCCTTTTAACATATAGAAAACAAAAACTACACGAATTCCTACAAGGATTTTGAACTTATGCGGTGGAAAATAAGCACTGGCCATGTTCGAACCCATGGTCTCTCATCGTTGCTATCTTCGCATGTGTTTCTTAGGACTATTAATTTTATCGCTGTGTTCTGTTGCTTTCATCATGACCAGAGGTGAGATATGCAATTCTTGTTTAGTTAACAGAACTATTTAGAGCTATACTAGGTGGAAGTTCTAAGAAGAATTTATAAGAAGTTGTTTGCCTTTTGAGGTCAATAACGTCAAGATATTTTCTAATGTTTGGTCAGATTAATTTTGCCCGCTATTAAACATTCAATGAAGCGTTGTACAAATCTTAAGCTTGCTTTAAACGAAGGAAAACACGAGCGTCAAAGTTACGAAAAACCGCGCTACGAAGTCAACCTCCGTTAATCGTGAGGCACAAGATCGAAATTGGCTCGCCATATAACGGCTAATGGCCGGGGAATGTCTAAATTAGTAACTAACATGACTAACTAACAATTACAATGGTGACAACTCTAAGAATGCTTGTTTCGGAAGAAAACTTAGGAGATTTTGCGGGGGAATTTTCAGACTTGTTCGAGAAAATTTACCGAAAACATCAATGAAGTAATTTCGAGACACCAGGAAAAAATTTGAGAAATTTGAAATCTTTCCGAGTATGAAATCGGGAGGATATACCAAATTTTTGGATTGGATTTATTCACACAGAGTCGTTATTGCTTAAAAAAAAAAAACGTTTATTGGAGTTGTAAATCCTTCTGAGAATGTTTTCGTGAACTGAAATCGGGAGGATATACCAAATTTCGGAGTGGACTTATTTGCACAAAGTATTGCTCAAAAAAAAGTTTCTTAGAGGCAGCCCCTGTAACAATTAGATTATGAGCTCAAGCCTTTTATCAGTGAATAGTTTGATCCTCGCTAACCTAGCCTGCCTAGCTGGCGGTATTGTAGGCGCGCGGGAAAAAGAGCCGCTAAAAGTGAGAGACGAAGCAGGCGAGGAGAATGGGACGAGGCGTTTGCTCCGGCTCCGCCGCCTCCTGTTCCGCGCGCCTACAATACCGCCAGCTACACAGGCTATCGCTAACCGTCCAAGCTAACAATAACCGAGAGAGAGCCGTCTCAGAATTGTTTTTTATAAAATCAATGACCGATCTAGTCAGTAGAAGTGGGTAATAAGATTTCTAGTAATTTGTTTTTAAAAGCTTAGTGACTTTACTTGTGCGCGCTCCCGGGTAGTTTATCGAAAATTAGTAAAAATCCACTAGCGTTTTATCACGAATGCCGTTCTCTGACTGGCTGCGCTACTTGCTATCTTTTCTGTGATAGATAGTGAGTAGCGGTTAAAACAAAATGGCGGCCGCTTCTTCGCGTTTTCGAATTGTCTGCTAGGAGGATTTAGATGATTTACTTGTTTAGTTTTGAACGACTAGTAGCTTTATACTAAAGCAATTAGATTATTTGCTCTCGATTTCTACGCGTGATAACTGATTCGGGCTGCGCCCTCATCAGCTATCACGCGATAGAAATTTCTAGCTCATAATCTAATTGTTAATTAGAAAGCCTTTGCGTAGCCAATCACATTTCGAGTTTACCTGATAGACGGATGCAAACAGAGACCGGCTCCACTTTTCGTTGAGCTTTGTGCAACACCTCGATGTTTTGATCATTCCTTACAGGATCTCTTCTTTACTTTTGTGCATTCATTTTAAACAGGCGACCTTTTGATCTACGCCCTCTCTGGAACTGAAACAGTAGACTACACTATGAACGGAGAAAAACGAGAACCACGAAATTCCCGAGACTACGGAGGAAACGTGAGCGAAATACCCTGCAAACAAGACAAATTGAAGGATATTTTACTGGTCATAGCATTTGTGGAACTCTTGTACGATACAATTCCATACTTGGAACAGCTGTACAAAGATCGCTTTCCTAACATTGTTTACTGTGGACCTGCAAAATTGCCCGATAAATGGATTACACAATTATTTTTGTAGACATGCTTCACGGTGTTACAGCTTACGAGTGCCTAAGCACTGCAGCGAGGTTACATCCGGGATTCGAGGGCTATTTATTCATGAGAAATGACTTATTTTTAAACTTTTGGAACATTGCAAATTTTAGCAGATCCCGGATATGGGAGAGCACTGAACAGCTTGGTAACCAGGTGATGTTCGAACAACCGCGTGAGTCCTGGATCTGGTGGTATACACCGTGGGACTCAAAGCTTGCGAACAGGCTTACAAGGACGTTATCTACCTTAATGACGTATACAAGCGTGCAATAATTGACAAAAAAGAACTAGAGATTTCCTGGGACGTGGAAAGCTCGTTGAATGCCCTTCTGTGGAATGGCCGTGGTGTAAACATGTGTTATCGAAGCTTCTCGAATATTTTTTACATTCCATCTGAACACGCTACCGCTTTTGTGGAACTTTCTGCTATTTTTCAGAAGCATCAAGTCTACATGGAAATAGCCGTTCCAACTATAATACGAATGCTTGATTTGTCAGAAAAAGCAGAGCGACTGCCTGGTGTCAACCTAGGGTGGCTATACGGGGAAGAGAGAGCGCAAAATGACGATAATTTGTTATGGCGACATTTGACATCTAATGTCAGTTACATTAGGCCAGTTGTTCTAAGACGCAAATACTCTGCGGAATCAAGAACAACAGGATTTATCGAGGTTTTAGTAAACAGGTTAAACAGGTATAATTACACTGGATGTGCAGAAGTCCTCACATAGAACGAGCCTGCTAATAACTTGACGTACATAGCTTTAAAAAATTCCTAAGATCATAGCGCTACAAACACTTTGAAACACTGCGTCAGTAGTTTGTATTCTAGTTTACAACGCAAATGGTTTTAGCACCTGAGATTCAGAGGCTTGTATGGCACCATAGACAACACTACAATCTTTGGCATTTTCAGCCTGCGTAGCAAGCGATTGCGTGGGGGTTTCTGGCAAAGAAAGACCGAGCAGAGGAATTTTTCGATGTTTTAGCTGCGCGAAAAATGGGGCGAGAGCAAAAACAAAGATGAAAGATGTGACACTGTTGAATCAACAGAGCAGTTTTTTATGTTCTCGTTTGCTTTGATTTTACTCAACTACTGTCTGTGATTGGTTGGCAAAACTCGGGCCGCTTTTTCAACCAATGAGAAGCAAGACCAAAATTAATCGTGACTTGCTCGCACACATTTTCCCTCGCTTGGCGCCGGTCACGTGAAATTGCTTTGAATTCTGATTGGCTCATGATGATTATTACGTTTATCAGTCTAGTTTGGTTTTAACTCAACTGAAAACCTCTCTAATAAAGCTTTTCATACAAAAGAATTAAAACACAACTACCCCCATGTTGGTATCAGTGATATGAACGAAACTTCATTTATTTTTTCGTAAAATCAAAACTTCATTAATTCGGCCGCTGCTTCGATAACACCAACGCGTATGACTCGTCACTGGTCGCATCCATCACTTCGTCGCAGTTACTTTTGAGGCATGCAGCGTACTTTGCGGCCGGCATAAGTTTTCCTTAAGACTGGTAACCAGACCTCCCACGGCCAAATTTCAAGTGACAACTAGGATCTGGGTAAGAGATTAGGTTTCCTTTGGAGAAAATTTATAACTCAGTTACGTTCCAAGTGATGAAGACTGATGGCCTATGTGGTGGAAGAGCTCTGTCTTCAAAATGAATTCCCCTTCTTTATCTTCGAAAAAATGTTTCCCTATCTCTAACTTCATATAATGAAGTAACAACCAGTCAACTGGCATTTCGTTGTAAAACATCGCTAGAAATCGACCAAATTTACGCAAATCCTTGCTCTTGACAAGTTTCCCAATAAATCCCCACCTACTAATTCCCAGTACGGCCCACTCCTTGTCGCTTGTGAGGTCGATAAAATCTCGTATCTGCTTCATATAATTCGGAACGGTTATGACGTCATCTTCAAGTTGTAAGTAATATTGTGAAAGCCCCTGGCTGTAATAGAACATAAACACATAGTCCATGGTTTGTTTTGACCGCCAGTACATTCTCTCTTGACTGTCACCCAGAGTTCGTTGAAGTCCTGTTAGCTGGGGTAGAACGCTGGTGGGGCCACAATCACGTGAATTAAATTCATGTCCAGGTATTTGCCAAACTTTGATCTCAGTTTCATCTTGACCTCCTCGCGGGCGGATTCTTCAGGATCGGCGAGAAAGATAACAATCAAAATATCTGCAAGGTCCTCCTCTGAAAGATCTTTGTTGAGAAGTTTCTTTAAGGTGTCCACCAAATAACTTGCTGTCTGGTTTTTGAAAATCCTTTGAACCGTTGGAATTCCTATCGTCAGAAAAACTAGAACGAGAAATGTTTTGTTAATGATTCGAAATGTTATCTTCATTAAATCTTCGAGTTTTCAGCCAGTTTAAAGGATGAAACCACAGATTTATACTGGTGGATTAAACACCACTGTGTTGACGAAGATCGTTGTCGATAAGAGAGCAGACAACACTAAACCACATTCGAATTGTTAAATAGCTGAACTACAGGCGAATTCGTTATCTTATGAGCAGAACAGTGAATATGAGTGGAACAGTGAAGATATACACCTTATTCCAAATGGTGGCCAGTTTGTAATTCTTTTGTTTGCACGTTAATTAGCCCTCTTTGCCTCATTTTCAGTTCGAAATTCTTTTGTATTTTGTACATATTGACGAGGCAAAGAGGTCTAATTAACATGCAAACAAAAGAATAATAAATTGGCCGCCATTTTGGACTAAGGTGTATCAGGTACCATTCCTGATTCTGGCAAAACTGGGGCTACGTGAACGATTCCGAACCCGTTTAGTGCAGTCAATTATATTGTTATCTTTGGTCGTAACAACATTTTTACGGTTATAGCAGGCTCTCTCGAACTAAAAGAAGACATCACGTCTTTTTACACATTCGACACACTAAAAATTGTAAATAGGCTCGAAGAACGAAATATATTTCAAGACTTTTAGTCTTTATTTACAGCTTTTACAATTTTTAGTTTGTCGTATGTGTACAAAGACGTGATGTCTTCTTCTAGTTAAATTTATTCTAACACATTCCTGGCCTTGGCGTCGAGAATTGTTTAGAAAAGCAGGCTCTCTTCAAAACTATAAAGATAAGTATACCTCACACATTCATAACACAACTTCAACCGGGTAATTCTTATCAAGTATGTACACAAGTACTTAAGACCCAAATGCAGGTAGACAGGTGTAGGAACAAATGAAAGACAATACGATACCAAAAATGCGAAACAAGACGAAGCAGATTAGAAAGAGGTGCAAAACAGTGAAATGCTCCATCCCACTTACCGACCCACATTAAACGGGGAAGCTACGAGCTGGAGCAGTTTTCATTTGACTTGCGAAAGCGATCCGTGTTTCTTTGCTTTCGCGATAAAGTAATCAGAATATTCCAAGCAATTACATGCAATCGGGCGTAAAGCGCGGGAAAATGCTTGCGAGCAAATTACGATTGCTTTTGGTTTTGCTTCTCATTGGTCGAGAAAGTGGCGTGAGTCTCTCCTACCAATCACAGAGCGAAGTAGAGCAAAAATCGCGCCCAGCGAGATGCAAAATCAAAACCAATCGTGGTTTTCTCGCACACGTTTAATTTTCCCGCGCTTGGTTCGGGTTCCGCGTAATTGCTTCGAATTCTGATTGGTTGATTGCGCTGTTTGCGTCTGTTGTGATTGGTCAGAGTAGTTGCTTTGGTTTGAATTTAACGACACTTGATTGAAAATCGCTTTATTATACTAACACTACCTTTCCTATTGAGTGGCTTTCCAATTTGCCTGACACTAGATTTCGTGATGACTTCGGCTCCATTTTGTGAACATGCCAAAAAATCATCCTCTTTGCAACTTGTTTCGCATGTTGTACCTAAAACAACATAAAAGATAATCGTTAAAATAAACAATGCCTATATGTTTGTGGGAGCAATGGAAAGACCCGGAAACAAATAAATCACCATTCGATAGTTAAATTAGCGCTAATATAGCAGGTCTTTGGAAAGACCTGTGAACCTCCAAATTTCCACAGGAATCAAGGAATAAAAACTGTTAATAAGGCAGTCTGAATTTCAGCCGTTTCCTTCCCCTAACCCACGGGGGGGGGGAGAGTTTCTCCCTCCCCCCCCCGTGGGTTAGGGGGAGGAAACGGCTGAAATTCAGACTATTAATAAGGCTGATTCCGAAATTAAAAATATGCATATTGGTGCCAAGCGCGGGAAACGTGTAACCGGCTCACAACAGTTCAAAACGCGGGAAAACAGGCAACGGGTGCCAAGCGAGGAAAAAATCAAGAAGCTAAGGCCATAACCAAATTTAAATACTGCTTTTTATAGCATTATTGTTGATAAGGGCAAAATGATTGAATATAGAACCGCGGTCTGAGCACTGAAAGGCTAAATGATCTCCACTTGAACGATGTATCTTTCTTAGATTTTCTCCATTGAAAATGTAATGCTATCTCAGGATAAGCAACAAAACAAATTTGAATTAAATCTTTGAACTCGATAAAATCAAGAGGAAAGAAATTAAGAAAAAAATAAAAAAACAAATAACAAAAAAAAGATGTTTGGAAAAATTCAATTAAACGGTTTTGACTCCAAGATGATTGCTACTGTTTCTTTTCCTGCTTAGTCTGGAATCGAGAGCTTACAAAAACTGTTCACTGGAGCTACAGATATTTTAGCTTTCAGTTCTCATAAAATCGTGTTTATTATTCAACACCTAATGACTATGTCCAAATATGGCCATGCTGAACTCAATATACAGTCGCGCGCGCTCAACAATTTATCCTGCGAATATATGTATTTTTTTTGCGTTGGAGAAAATTGTTGGTTTTCCCATTTTTCCTTTTTTTTTAACTAACTCTGTCAACTGTGCTATGTATCAGCGTGTTAAACAAAGAAAAAAATATCTTACTCAGTCTTGCGAAATATCTCCAAATTTTAGCCAACTCGGCCAACGGCCTCGTCAGCCAAGGATCAGTCGATATTCCACGCGATTTCGCAGGATATTCTACCTTGTTACCCAGGCTACCCAAGATAACCATTCATACACCGCCGCCCGGTTAGCTCAGTGGTAGAGCACCGGACTACTGTGTGGAAGGTCGCGGGTTCAAACCCCGGCCGGACCAACACTCAGGGTCTTTAAATAATTGAGGAGAAAGTGCTGCCTTTGTAATTACATCTGCAAACGGTTAGACTTTCTAGTCTTCTCGGATAAGGACGATAAACCGTAGGTCCCGTCTCACAACACTTGTTCCAAATAATCTGTGGGACATTAAAGAACCCACACACTGTTCGAAAAGAGTAGGGGACGTAGTTCCCGGTGTGGTGGTCTACCTTTCATCTGTCTTGACATTCATGTGTGGGTTGGGTGGGTGGGTGAGATCAAAAATGGACTGATAGCGGCTGCCAGAGGCGCCCTTACAGGCTGACGTCCGATCTCACCCTAGAGAAGAATTGTAAACCGCCATGAAACTATGTGATATGTGCGGTATATAAAGCCATTACCATTACACCGTAAGGTCTATTTTTGATAACCAATAATATATGTTATGTAAACTTAATTGTAATTTATAATTATTAATTAATCCTGATGACCACTCACCGGAAAGCTGATGGCTACAGTTTAAATAAATCGTAGATACCGCAGCTAGAATCAGAAGAGTTATTCTCATTTTTGAGATCTTGCTTCTGGATTCGGCAAAACACACTTTTAACTGCAAACAATGATAATGACTTCAGTAAATTGATTTCTCCGACAATGTACTCATACAAGTGAATAGAGGGGGCCGTGGAACCAGTGGGTGAAGGGGACACGCCCCTTTCCGTTGGTCGCAGACTGATCACCATGAAATATGTTTGAAAAGGACTCAATCTTACCTTTACTATCCGTCTCATTTTCCTCGAGCTGTGTTCTTCTCTTTTCGATATTGAGCGCTTTAGTAAGAATTAAAGACCAGATTGGCATTAGGTTCCTTTAACTCTGAAAAAACATTAGGTCTCGACTAGAAGGAAATTATTTTATTTTAGATGCTTTTTGCATATTTAGCATCAAGTCACAACTTACAAGGCGTACATCAGGTTGTCTCACAGGAGGGAAACCAAGCCCTCAACTAAAACAACTTTATTTATTTACCCCTTACAAACACAAAGACGAATTTTACAATGAAATTGAATCAAGACTTACTAGAGAGTTACAGAACTAGGAGGCCAAATTACAAGAAATGAATTACAATATAAAGGTCAGAGAACACACAAACACAAACAGCACAACACACAACATAACACATTAATAACAGATTATGGAACTCTTTAGATTATTCTCTTAAACTGTGTGATTCAGTCACTGTTTTTAAAAATCGCCTGAGGACCAAATTACTTAAAGAACTGTAATTTGTATATTCATATGTTTTTATAATTTTTAGAACCTTATTTAAGTCATTCTTATTTTTAATTGTAAATAGGAATATATACATATATTTTTTAAATATTTGTATTAATATTGTCTTTGAAAAGCCCCCTTGGGGAAAGTCAATAAAGTATGTATGTATTACCGGTAATAGAGCAGTTTTCAAGTGAGTGTCGTAAAACCAAAACCAAAGCAATTACTCCAGCCAATCACAACAGACCGAAACAGAGTAATGAACCAATCAAAATTCGAAGTGATTACAAGCAACCGGCGCAAAGCACGGGTAAATACTCGCGCACAAGTCGCGATTGGTTTTGGTTTTGCTTCTCATTGGTTTAGAACGTGGCGCGAGTTCTGCTGGCCAATCGCAGAGCGAAGAAATGCAAAACCAAAGCAAACACAATTTACTTTCGACACTCAATTGAAAACCGCTCTATCTATCTAACATAAACGAGCACATCAATCGAGCTTAGTGCAGCAACTGAAGTCATATAAAGCAAAGATACCACCATTGCATTAGACATTCAAATATGAAAAATCAGAGAAAGCGAAACAAAAGAGCCTAGAAGGCCGGAGACTTGAAGATATAGATCATGGCAACAAAAATAGCTAAAATGTTTCGTATGTCATCTTGTTCGTTTTAGACTCGTTGTTCTTGTTGTACTATCCAACACAAAATACCGTAAAAGCTCTGTTAAGTCCGGCCCCCTCTGTTTTAACCCCCATCTCTAATAAGACCCCCATTTGGGAGTCGGTTTTTGTAATAAGCCCTCCCCCTCTCTAATCAGCCCCCCACCTCCCCCCCTTTCCCACCCCCCCCCCCCCCCTTTTGAGACACGAGATTTTGTAATGATTCCCTCCTATTCCCTCTTACGAAATACACTTTATGCGGCCCAGTTGGTTTGTTTTTAAACAAATACACAATAAAACACTCAACACTGTTCAATCCTTCCCCATCTCTATAAAGCCCCCCGGCTCTCTCCAATAAGCCCCCCGTTAATAAGGCCTGAAATTAAATAAGTCCCCCGGGGGCTTAATACAGCTTTTACGGTATATGCCGACTATTCTCACGACTGATTGGGAAATCTGTGCTTGGCTGTGATTTCATGTAAGACTACACAGGCATTGTAACTGTATACGAATTAGTAGGAGACCAATGTTTCAGTTTCAGTTTATTTCTATATATATATTAAAATATAAAGATAAATAAATAAATATCAAAAGAAAGAGAAACATATTGTGAGGATGCCCATTGAGAAACTATTGGGGTTTATACGAGCTAAAATTACAACTTTTAAGTCATGACTTTTAGGCGTAGCCTATTTAATTTATGAATACATTTAGGTTAAAAAGGAAGCACACTAACAAACACACACCGACGGCAAAACATAAAACAACACATTCAAAATAAATGAATTTCTGGGGAAAATATTATGGACGAGGAGTTCCACAATTCCAACATGGCACTGCTATTAAAATTTCATCAGTTTAGTGTCCGATCATTCATTTCAGGGCAATTTACGGGAAGAAAGAAAAAAATTGCGGTGAAGTTCGGCTCTGCCTATAAACCATCCTCCATCACTCTTTCTTGAGATCTAGCGAAGTTCGGCCGAGTAAAAGAATACCGACCACCCTATATTTGAATAATTATACAAGTTCCTCGTTCGTAATTCAAAAACCCAGTTCGACATTCACCGGCCGCAGGGAAACTGATTATAAGCTAAGCGGAAAATGTCTCCTCACAATTTTAAAAGATTGTTGCATTTAAATGTGAAAAATTTAACTTGAAATTTTAATTTTTTAATGTTCAGAGGTGTCTTCAGAGAAACCAAACTAGAAATTAACCACTGCATGTCATATTTCCTTACCTTCGATCGACCCAAGAGGGTTTCTTCCGAAATTTCTTGGTAATACCACGTCTTTACAGCGTAAAGTCCTTGATATTCAAGTGAGACACTACGATCTAATTTATACAGGAATCATTTTTAAACAGTTCCAAAGAAAGATCTTTCGTTGCTATGACATGTTTTGTCTTTTATTGCTATATTGTTGTCACGTCGACGTTTTGAATAAATTACTTCACCGTCGTGGTAACAAGTAAAGGCCGCGTAAAGAAATAAGAAAACTCTTTCAACCAAACTGTCGAAACTGGTAGATAATGTTCAGTATAATCCGACTGACAAAAATACTTGGCTGTATGGCTGATGCATACAGCGTTTAGATCTCGAATTAACCTTTAGCTGGCATTCTCGTTTAAAGACAGTCTCTTGCAAAGGTCCCATCACACGTAGAATTATCGAATTAAAACCGATTTGTTGTTAGAAATCAAGATTTTCATAGAACTTTCAAGCGGAAGAAAATTTGGCCGAAAAAAAGTGATGGGTAGCTAAAACATTGTCTGTAAAAATACCTGAACTTGTGCAAAAGCAGGGAGAACTCGACTTTTAATTTTGATACGCGATTAATTTTCGCCACTACTCTGTCTAAATTAACGTCAAGGGAAATTTTAGCCAAGGTTGTAAAATAAACTCTGACTTCATCACCACTGAGATTGACAGAGTGTCATCTCCAGGCAATCTCGATTTAACCGCAGTCTCCCAAGCTGTTTAATTTGTTGTCCGGGAAGAAAATTCATCGCCTTTGCAAAGTTCACCCCGGCAGGGCTGAAAACTTTGAATTCACGCATATAGATAGCACTATGTACCCGTGTAATATGGGATCCATAGATACAGAGGACCCCATTTTCCTCTCGCTTTCCCGCCCCATTGGTAGCCGAGACAACGTTACGATTTAACCGCTTACCAAAAGAATCGTAGGCACTGGGTACGGAGATGGCGGTGAGTACTTGGTGTAAGCCAACCACTCATTTGGCCAAAGTATGCGCATAAGTCACGTCCGCTGACCATAGAATAGGTCTTCATCACGACTCATTGAACCCAAATGAAAAAAAAAAGATCCAGATAATCAGAAGACGAAGAATCTCTTAGGAAATGGGAATTTCAATAATTAAGACAATCTTTTAATTTTTTGGACAAAAGCGTTATTAAAAGGAAACACGAGGTGCTGTTAAGACAGAAACGACAGTTTAAGGAATTTTAAGGGAAACTGCGCTAAATAATCGAATTTTTTAAACATACGCATGAATGCTTTCAAACGGGTGTTCTGTAAAAACTTGTAAAGGCTTGTAATATTTGAGCGTGATCTCATTGGACCACAATCATAACAATGGGAGCTAAATAGTGTCTTATTTACTACAATCCAAATATTTTCTAAGTCCTCCTTAGGTTTTGGTCCAGATCAGCATCTAGTAAAGAAAAGGTGTCGACGCCGTTCGTTTTACAATACGACGTAACGTGAAGTTCTGGTACCGGTTAGAAATTGGCCTTTGGCTCGGAGAAATTGGCGATAAATCTTCACTGCGCTTGTCATATGTTTTTCCTGTTTCCTTAAAATTGCGGCGAAATGCTATTCTCACTACTGGAAGCCGTGAGAAAAATTAACCTCGATTTGCTATATCGTGAAGGAGTATTTTCCAAGCATTTGCTCCTGGCGCCATAGGACGGGATTCTTTGTTACAGCTACTGGCGAACAACAAGCGGGTTTCGATAAACTTGACATTGTAAGTGCATTGCTAGAACGCAGTAAAAATACTGGTGACCTTGGATTGAAAAGTTAGCATGCTATGGGCGTGTGGTTTGGGCTGGCTGTGTATTTTGCTGGCAATTTCCTGCTCAGTAACTGTGATCTCTTCTTACTGCGTGGCTCTCTCCCATGGACACATTTATCCATTTCTTCCCGCCATCAGCGAGACCGGAGTATTGTACCCAGAGAAGTATGTCTTCAGAGAGCTGGCTAATCTCTCGGCGTTTCTCTTCATTTCGAATGCGTTCGTCAGGTTCATGCAGTATAAGCTTGTCGCTGACCAGTGTAGAGAGGAACACGTGAAGCTCAGTCGCCTCAATAAACTGGCATTTGTGGTGGCGATTTTAGCTGGGCTCGGAATGACTTTAGTTGCGAATTTCGAAATTGAGAAGGTATGCTACCAGTTTTATCTATTTATCCCTTTTATTTGCTTTTACAAAAATTTCTTCTCGTGCACTTTATGGGGACGTTGAAATTTCCAAACGATTGCTACCGATCTAACACTTCGACCGCAGTGTTCGGAGTGACAAACAGTCCTTTCTGGGAATACGCGCGTTCGTACGTCGGATGCATGAAAGAAGGTCGAACTTAGGTCGAACTATTTTGCAACTATTTTGGGATAGAGTGGGTAGGAAAAACTTTTGGGGAGGCCATGCAAGGTAACGTTACGTTGTGACTTTACACTTCTACTCGAAGACAGTAATTCTTTTCAGAAAAGGTTTCTCTTGTCTAGTGAACTAATTAACCGTTTCTGAATCCAGAAGCTGTCTACTAAACGAAACAAGCAATTAAAATGTGAAGCTTGTGGGATGTGGCTGAAGGTGACAATTTCAGAATACCATTCAAAATGTGCACGGGTATTAGCTCAGGTATATTATAAGTATGGGATAGCCTCCTCCGCCCTGCGGCCATAGTGTCCTGTTAGTTCTTATAGCTTTTCTTGGCACATTTATTTTGATGAGATATTCTGCTTTATGCAATGGGTGGCGTAATCCTCGCGTTTTGATTGGACTAGAGGAGTTTGGGATTAAAATACAGACGCACGAACGACGTCATGAGCCGAAGAAAGTCTAAAACCAATGTCTAAAACAAATAGATTTCATTTGGCAGTGCGCATGTGCTCTGATAACGAAGGGAGGACGGCAAAACATGACAAGAACTTCGGTCACGCTACTCGCCTGCGGCTCGTAAACGCACTTCTTTGTTCTTATCACGTTTTGACGTCACTGACTTATATATATTTACTCGTGCATTACTGGACTTATGGACCACTCTATGAATTTACTAACAAATAGTGACATTCATAATTATAATACAAGGAACAAAGACACGCTCAGACTACCCCGTGTTACCAGAAATTGGCAGAGAGTTTGCCATCACTCTCTGAAAGACTGGAATAAATGAGAGAGAGACTAGAAATGCACCGAATATTGCTACTTTTAAGCGAAATGTGTTTGCCAGATTTTTTAATTAACCCTATCGGTAAGAATTTTTGTAGTTTTAGCTTCTTTGTTTTACTCAGTTTTTATCAATTTAAAGTTTTTAACCCCATCGATAATATCTTTGTAGTTTTAGCTTCTAGTTTTAATTGCAGTTTTTATCAATTTGTAAGTTTGTCCTATACATAGTACTTTTTAACCTTTTGTATATTTAATCTTTGTAGCACCTTTCTGAAAACCACGTCATGTCATGGACGTTTCCCAATAAAAGATTATTATTATTATTATTATCATTATTATTATGAGGATTTTTTTATCACACCATTAGTTGTATTGGTGGTCACGTATTCCTAGATCATCAGGGCTATTTCCCATAGCCTTAGATGTCTAAGGTTTTTCTTAAAATTCTTGCTGTGCCCAAACAGCAGGCTTTCTGGAGTAGGTTGCAGATTCCAGGTGTTCCTATCTTAGCAATCCACATCCTCAAGTTTTTAGTCACTGCCCCAAGTGCCCCAACTACAACTGGGATAACAGATACGCTTCTGCAATTCCACATCTTTTTTATTTCCATTTTAAGTCCTGATAGTGGTCGATCTTTTCCTGTTCTTTTTCTGCTGTGCGTGTATCAAAAGGGCACGCCACATCGATAATGTGGCACACTCTGCCCGCCTTCTCAAATACTACTATATCAGGCCTGTTATGATCTAAAATAGATTTTAGATTATTATTATTATCCGTGCGTTATCAGAGTACATGCGCACTGGCAAATGGAATCTATTTGTTAAATAAAATGAATCAAATATTTCGTCTGCTCATTCACGCCGCACCAGTTCAGATAATGCTCTCAATACAGGCACCACGCAGGAGGGGGACTGGAGCGGGTTTAGAAAGCACGTAATGGTGAACAAAATCGAAGTTACTTTTTATTTAACGTTTAACCTATTTATATTTCCCCCTCTTTTCAAGGACTGGTCAATCCACGACATCGGTGCCATGACAGCTTTCATCAGCGGCCTCACTTTCTGTTGGTTGCAAAGCGCAATGTCATATAAACTTCGAGACCACGGTGTCATCAATAGTTCAGCGGTGTGCCATTCGAGAGCCATGCTCGCTCTTACGATAACCTTTGGCGTGATGGTGTTCGGGGTTTGTCAGACCAAAGCCAACAGGGACTGGAGCCGAGTTCGACCTCGATATCATTTTCTAGCGAAGCTCAAGTGGAGTCCTGAAGATCCCGGATATTTGTATCACGTGATCTCCAGTATAGCTGAGTGGAGCATGTGCGGTGGAATGATTCTGTTCATGTTGACTTTCACTTCAGAGTTTCAACAAATAGTGATAACTTCTGATATATCGTCCACAGACTATTGGTGACGGTTTTGTATATTCGCGACAGGAGTGCACAGTTAGGTTTATTAAGAATTGAAGATTTTTATACGAGAATTTTTTTTTATGAACTGACCTATATTAGTACATACAGACCCTTTCAGTTGGCTGGTCAGTATATCGGAGGAAAACGCCCAAATACTGGAAGATCGTCCGAAAAATGAACAGTCGTCAGAGAAGCGAAACTTTGAAATTTTGACATACAGAAGTTGGAAACCTCTTTTCCTGACGCTATAGAAACTACTTCCACAAGTAATTTTTCGAGATGACCACTTTATTTTAAATTATTAGTTTTTTAGAAATTCTTAGATCTTCTGCCTAATACTATAGTCCATGCTACTTTTAAAGCCCTGGTCACGTGTTATAATAATTATTGCTGGTCAAAATTTTGTTGGTCCAACCATGTAGGAGTGTTTAGCATCCTACTACAGGCGATAAACTTGACACTTTTAATTTTGTCAGTGCTGAATGTACAGTCTGATTCTCTTCATGCTAATTATGTAACCTTGATAATGGCGCAAGATGTTTCTATCACTTATATTTCTTGTCTCATTTTTGCAACTATTACTATTACTATAATGATTATTATTATTGACAAAATTTTTTTTCTAACATTACGTTTTTACACTCTTCTCAAGCACATTTGATTTTTTATAATTATAGTCATTGAAAATGCATTAGAACAGCAACACTTTATTTCTCTATGTTTTCATTACTGTGAAACCTCTAATGGTTTGCAGACCCCAATTATGTTGAAGCAACTGCCTTAATTAAGACCACTCATTTCCTTCCACATTACATACGGTATACAGTCTAACCTCGATTACCTGGACTTCCCGGGACTGGAGTAATTAGTCCAGTTAAACTGAGAGTCCGGATAAACGAGACTTCAATATTAATGAGACAAAATACATTGAACTGAATCAATTACGAAATCGGAATTTAAATGCAATAGTGTACTGTATTGTACAAACGAACTTCATGCAAACACTTTGGTCTAAAACACTCACTCTCTGGAAGGAAAACAAACCTGTTCTAAATTTTCAACGCCAAAATTAAAAATAAGTCAGTGATAGTTTATAAGGTTCATCAGGCCTTGTTAATATTTATGAACAAATTTGGGACCAGAAGAAAATAGTCTGGATATTCAAGGTTCGACTGTACTAACCTGCTTTAGTCTGGCTAGAGTCTAGCAGTCGATATCACGACAAACACAACCCTTTGTGACCTCTCTCATCCCTACATGTATACTGTCATCTGAACTAAACCAATGCAGTTATTTTCTGTTTCACACTAGACTACAAAACAGTCGGTTTTTATTTTCGTTTTGCGAATGTGTGAATTTTCGCACGTGAGCCTCACATGCCCGCAGCGTGTGAGGCGAGTCTCTCCCCAGTCTCAATCTTAGTTTTCACCTTTGCTCCAGACCTTTCGCTTGACAAGACCTCATTCGACCAAAATACGGCTGTTTTGCAGTCTACATGTTGTTTCTCACACAAATATCACGACACCATTTCCACCTTGTACAGATCACTCCTCTTTTGTTCTTGGACAGGAATCTGAGCACGAATTTCTTGCAGACGATTCAGATCTACAATAATGAAAACAATACAATCATGATATTGTTTTTTTTAATCAGTTGGGTCACAATATTTCCAGCCTCTTAAATGACTTGAACATCACGCCAAACCAAATCAAAATAATGCAGTTTCATCTGCTTTGCTATTTCAGAGAATTTTACCTTTGGTTAACTCAAGGTTTAGATATCCTAGGCAAGGATTCAAGTCAAAAAGTGAGACAAAACATGATTTATGATACCCTGCAAGCAGAGTCTCCTTCGATCTTCCTAGAAAAATCAATTAGGAAGATCGAAGGAGACTCTGCTTGCAGGGTAGATTTATGAGAAACTACGTAATAAAAGTAATGTAAATTCAAAGTTTAAGTTAATTCTGAAATAGCTTAATCCTGCTTTGAACATTTTCTGGTGCATCTTCATACAGCCTGTAGAACTTACCAATTTCTGAATACAAGATTTGTTCCGTGTGGTCTGCTTTGGCTATTACTTCACCCCTGAAAAATAATTTGTCGGTATCTTCACTGAGTGGCCATCGAGTGTTGCCTAAGAAAAATTTGTTGGAACCCAGAGCTTACAATATAAGATTCCAATCTGTAAAATGTTAAGTACCCCTAGGCGAAAGAGTTATGCATGTGAGGTTTTTGATTCCTCAGGTACTCAGAACTTCCTTACTCCAATGGAATCAGGAAAGTGTAAGTACTGTAAGTTGACCACAGCTTTAAAGGAAGACAAGCAGTGCATTGTTACAGTGCTCAAGGACATTAAACAAATCATTGCTACATAACAACAGATTCCAAGACTTTGTTGTATCTCTCACTTAGTATGTGCACTGTGATTGGTCAATTTTGCGGGCCGTTTCCCAATGTACGGCCCGCTTGACTTCAACTAGTTTTCTTTCCTACACACCGGATTAACCTCAGAGATACATGTATAATAAATATCTTACTAACCTCGTTTTCTCTGTCCGAACTGTAAGTTACGGACCCTCCGTTTTTTCCCATTAATTTATGGCCCACACGCTTCCTGCTTGGGCCATAAATCAATGGAAAAACTCAGTCTGTAACTTACAGTACAGACCTCGAACTCAGTTAGTAAGAGGTACATGTATATAATAACAAAATTAACCTTGAGATATCAAGCATGAAAGAAAACACCACTAGCTTTCCCAGCACTTTGGATGTTGCTTTCCACATTATGGACTATTTTTAAGTGCAAACTGAAACATACCAGGGATTGACAACTGTACTATGGCCCCAAGCAACATATGTTGCTTTTTCATCTCTGGCTGGTGAAACTGCTGCTACATACAGCTGAAAACAGTTGCATAAGACAAAGGTTAACATGCAGGGGCAGATCCAGGAATTTTTGATTGGGGGGGGGGGTCCAAACTTACTTCAAATTACTTCTCCTCATGACTCCGTCACTCTCCCCAACAACCCCTCCCCCCCCCCAAAGCCAATGTTACAAAAGGGAGTTTTAGAAACGAGGACGGGAACGTCAACGAGAACATCACAAAACAATAGGTTTAGTGAGCAAAAACAATTGCTCTGCATGTGCGTTTTACATTTTCTTTGCCGTCCTCTGCAAAACAGCAATGTGAATTGCCTAAATTTTAGGTTTTGGCAAGAACACCAGCACATGATGGCAAATTTTTCTTTTTTTTTATAATCAACTTTATCGCCTTTCATAGAAATTTAGTTCCTGGATAGTTCGCTGACATTTTACAAGTTGAACAAATTGTAATAATCGCACAAGTGCTACAATAACGAGAAGATATATTATTTTTTAAATGACATTTTCGTTGCCGTTGCCATCCTTGTTTCTTAATCAATTTAAGGAGACAATCACATGTTTAACCCATTGGCACCCGTGCCGGCCAAAACCGGCCGTAAAAAACTCCCATGCTTCAAAACATTGCAACTCTCTCAATCGCACGAATATTGCCTTCACTGTTAGTTGTGAGCACGAAATGGAATGCCCTTTAAATTTGGATATCCAATATGGCCTTTTGAGTTTGGACAAGAACGAAACTGGCCGTTTTTAACGTCAAAGAGAAACAACAAAAATGCCCCTTTTTGCCTTCATGTTTTTTTAGGGAAATCATCGTCGAAAAACCAGAACTCAACCATCATAACGAAATTCAGTCCTTTTTCTAGCTTAGAAATGACTTTTTTTGTTCATATTCTTCTCCCGAGCGTAGATACAGCCTTTTGTTCCAGTGCATTCGGGCCTTCCCGACATTTTCCACATCTTGAGCGCATTGCATGCTGGGAACTAACGAGAATTTTTGACAGCGCCCGTTCCTTCCCCCAATTCTTTCACATATAAACTAAGTCTACAGCCACCCCGACCTACCGCCAAAATTTCCTGCTCCTGGTCATCTTCAGTACACAGAAATTCCAAAATATGTGGCGGTAGGTCCAGAAATTCATCAATAGTCGAGTCCCAAAGGTACTAAGTGTTCGACCGGCCAAATTCCCAGTTCGTCGAGTAACAAGCCAAATTCAACAACAAAGTACATCACCTTGCTCGATTCTTTGAGAAAGTGGACTCTTAGCTACCGTCACGCTTAATGATGCTCATCAGGCAGCCGCTAAAGATGAAAAATGGCTGTAAATTTAGCAGAAATCGCAAGCAAACCGAACTTGGGCCATTGCTGTCGCTTCACGGATAACAAATAGCTACGTCAAAATGACGTTTTCAGAAACCTTGAGCCTCCAGTGGCTTAGGACAGCACCACTTTTCCCTGGTAGTTCAAATAAAGAGTCACGAATTGCTATTCATCGTTTATAGGTGGAAAATCACTCCGAAAATGTAAAAACCTGCGGTAGTCAATGGGTTAATGCTGGTTGGACAAAACTGCTTTGCAAGCAGAGGTGAGTGACCATGAGAGGGTACCATTAAAAATAAAATTTCATTGTGGAAATATGCCTGGAATTTAGATTAGTGGCAAAATACAATGGCTTTCCATCAAAAAACAAGTCAACCAGTTAAGTAACAATAGGCGATCCTGTCGATATGAGAATTTCAGCGTCAAACAAGTCATAGTAGAAAAAATTCGACTGAGGAAGGGGGGTCTGAACCCCCCCGACCCTCCCCCTGGATCCACCACTGGTTAACTATTGGGAGAAAACAACTCTGGCTTGAATACCTGATTGTCCAAAGCCCTGTAAAAAAATCAAAGAATATTTTGATTACAACAGAATTGAACCTTAAACCTACAGTATTTCAACTTGTATTACAATGAAATCCCATTGCAACATCAAATGTTCAGTTGTATTACAGGCAACAGGGCCAAGAGTTCTTAACTTCTGGCTATCACTTGAATGGCTGGCAATTGAGGATAGAGAAAAATAATACCGTGCTCTTATAATAGGTTCCCAGTGAACTGCTCCTGTTGTCATGTTAAATGCTCCAGGATAAAATAACAGCTTGCAACCTGCAATCAGATGATTAATTATTTTACTGGAAGTCAGATTAACCAGTTAATCACAGGACTTTTAGTGGAGAATATGCTAAATTCTACATGTATGTGGATAGTCCATTTCATAGTTTTGTTCCTTGCATTGTTGGAGCATTATTCTGCCGAACGGAGACAAAATCTGGCCTGCGAAAAAGACTGTTGGGACTCTGCTGAAGAACTGACTTACTGGTTGAGATGCAAGTGGTAGACCAATACAGCGGAACCTTGATTTAACAAAGTGCCAAGGGACCTGGGAAACTGATTTGTTATTCAAGGTTTTCAGTCACGCAAGTAAAAAAATAGAATCATCAACCATTTGATAGATGAGGTCAAGAAATTGAGATGATGTAATAATAATTAATAATAATTTAGAACTTATATAGCGCATTTTCCATGTGTATATGTTCAAATGCGCTCTACAAGCAGATGGAATTGGAATTTGGAAATGTTGGTTTTTGTGGAGAGGGGAAAACCGGAGTACCCGGAGAAAAACCTCTTGGAGCAGAGAAGAGAACCAACAACAAACTCAACCCACATATGACGTCGAGTCCGGGAATCGAACCCGGGCCACATTGGTGGAAGGCGAGTGGTCTCACCACTATGCCATCCCTGTATGTTTGTAAAATATACATGTAGAATGTTTGTAAAATGATAATAAATAAACAACATGCTAAAGTCTCGAGGCTGTGCGACATCCAGTACTCGGGTTATTCAGCAAAATGTACCACTCAAAATTATAGAGCTTAGTATGGACACGCCATGTTAGTGTCCCTCTGAGGGGCACAAATATGGCATCTGGAAATGAGTATAAACATCTGGAATTTACTTTGGCTATCTCAAAGGCTTTCTTCTCTCTTTTGAGCTTGCAAACATTCACATAGATGCTTCTCTTGTCATGTTGGCTTTTCAGACCGAAAAAAACACACGGTGAATCAATGTTTTCATGTACGTGACATGCTTATGAGCATCAGACCGACATGTTCATGTCACACACTGTAAAAAAAATCTAAAATTCACATTGCTCTATTTTCAAAACAAAGCAAGCCACCAAACTGAAAACATGTATTTCCAGAATGTCTTTCACGTCATGAGGCTAAAATTGCAAAAGTCTGTTTAATTCTGAATTTTAGGTTTTTATGATGTCGTGTGAAAACCAAGAATTGAGGGAAAATAAAGGAAAATAAAAATTGAACCACAACAATGATGTATACCAAGAAAATACAAGTGACAAGATCAAGGATATTCCATTGTATATTATGACAACGAAAGCTTTCCATAACTATTTTATACCACGCCATCAGGGGTTCATTAGTAGCCAGCAACCGGCGAAAATTGCCACCAGTACAGTGTACTTTGTCAGAATTTACCTTTTACTGCCATCTACTTTGTCCATATTTTCACTCAAGTTATTGAAAAAAATCACCAGGTCGTCGCCTTCTTTAGTTAGCTCAGACAGCTTATATATATAGAATATATATAGCCCCATACAATCAATATAGTGCACAGTGGGAGAGTTGGTTGGAATACTGACAAATACACAACAGCTTTCCTGCATTCTGATTGAGTGTATCTTCTATGGCATGGTAAAAAGAGGAATAATCTACTGGTACATGTTTACCTGTTTTAAAACAATCTATCATTTCATTTACCTTTCTGGGTGTAAACTAATGCCACCTCAGGAAACCTCATATCATAGCAGATTCCAATCCCTATTTTACAAAGAGCTGCCAAGAGACACGTGAAATTGGATTAGCAAAAGCTACAATCAGTGAAAGCTCAGCACAAGAACAAACAAAAAACTTGTCTTTTTACATGTTTCTATCATCGTCAGTTGATTTCCAGGAGACAGGACTTCTGATTCTTGAAAGCGAATTTTTCCAGGAATATCAATATCAAAGAGATGAACCTGAAAAATTAGATAAGGGCAATAAAATTGATCAAATTTGATTTTAAAGGGAACCTCCACTCTTACAACAAATTCATACTGTTATGATGGAAATAATTACTACATTTCAAATTTTGTTTTAAAACGTGGATATAACATTTAAGTGTTCAAAAAAATGGACATCATCATCGCCTATTTTCACTGTAAAGTTCCATGGGTGCCACCATTTTGGATTTGATGATGCGTGATGTTTGCAGATATTGTCAGGAACCAAATGAAGCAGAAAATCCTTTGTGTTAAACAATAGGGCAACCATCATGTGTCGTCAAATCCAAAATGGTTGCGCTCATGAAACTTAACTGCGAAAATGGGCGATGATGATATCTAATTTTTTGTACACTGAAATGTTACATCCACGTTTTAAAACAAATTTGAAATCTAGCGATTATTACCTACAACAATTTAGCGTCAATTTGTTGTAAGAGTGGAGATTCCTTTTAATTAAAATAAATGTGCAGTACAAGAAAATATCTGTACCCACCTAAAGGGAGGGTATTAGAAATTTCAAGCAAGAGGGGCAGTGCCAGGGACCTAAAAGCCAAATTAATGTTTGAGAGGAATGTGTGAAGATAAATTAATAATATTACTGGAGTTTCCACAGGGGTGTCTTGAGGAGTGGCTAAAGAAAGAAATAAAAACTTTCTTGGGAGGGGAACGGATACATTCTAGAATGACACTATTTGAATGAAAAATGATAAGCTAATTGACTACTTAACAAAGCCATTGGTAAATTAAAGAAGGCATAATCCAAGAAAATGAGTTGCTATTCCACTGTTTGAGATTGGAAGAGGATTGAAAAGTGGGAGTCTACCGTATTTAGGTCTTGTCATTGATCGTACATGTTGCATCAATACTGTGTCTTGTTGTAAAAATTCTTTTTGACAGGTGGCTAGAATTGTTCAGTTAAAACAAACAGCACTTACATGTGTAGATATTCGTCTCATCAGTTCTGTGGTATTACTGTACATACTATTTTAATCAAAAAGTTTCTTTTTTACATTGTGAAAAATGCCAAGAGAGGTGATTTGTAATGATTTCTAAGCTGCACCAAGGCTGTACTGTAAGAAAAAGTTTTGGGATCCCAAACCTCTGAACCTTTGAAATTCAGGGTGCCCACCATAGCAACTTTGTGCAAATTAAAGTAAGTTGCCAGGGGCGCTGCTAGATCACGGCCCTGTGCACGTGCAACAAAATGGTATCATCTGCGTGCTTTATACTCTAACAAGGCATGCTCAATTTTAATGAAAAGATGCACAAGCTATACATATAAAAAATATTTCATGTAATACAGTTAGTGCTCTCAAACATGACCTCTTACTAGATGCGGCAGTACCCCTCCAGGACTGACCAGCACTGGCAGGTACCACATGACCTTAGTGCAAGATTACACTTATTAACGGAGCACGGTCATGATGTTTTGGGTCATTATAAGAGAGATACAAAAACGTACTTAAATAATGCAAACCAGTGAAATAACAAATTTTCAAGGAAGATAAGAACCAAAGAGACAAGAATAAATGCAAATATGGCGAGGATGGTGAAGGATGGAGAAGATTGAAATGGATTGCAAATTACCATTTATTCTTGTCTATTTGGTGCTTGTCTTCCCTGAAAATTTGTTATTTCACTGTTTTGCATTATTTAAGTGTATTTTTTATCTCTCTAATAATGACCCAATAATATATTGTGACCGTGCTCCTTTAAATAGCCATCTTTCACTATTAACCTTTCGGTGTTTAGCAAGCATGGTTCCATCAGGGCCAAATGAAGTGGAAGTGTTGTACAGCTTCCCAGACTCCCTCTCAGGTATGGATCCTCCTATGATATAGCACTGAGTCTCTTTTGCAGCTGACGACAGCATATTTGTTGATTCTCCTGGGATTTCCTCTGCGTAGTCAGCAAAATACTGAGTGCCATATGGTGAATTGAAACATTCCTGAATTTTTAAAATGTAGAGATAAGTGAACAGTATCAACAGAAGAAGTTTTCTTAAGTTAAGGCACGAACTTCCAGAGGCGCTGGAAATACTCACCGGTAGCGCAACAATTTTCGCTCCATTAGAAACTGCTTCTTTGATTTTCTCCTTGGCGCGAAGCAAGTTCTGGGCTTTGTTCGAAGAAACGGCTAGTTGGATAAGGGCGATACGGAACGCTGTGAATGAAACACAAATACTAAAAATAGCGTTCGTATGAATGGTCAATTTATTTAATCGGACAAGCAAAAATCAAACTGGAGGCCTGATTACAGGTTATGAGGAAAACGAGCCAACAAAAGACCCTTAAAAGTACTTACAGGAAGCCGCCATCTTGAAGTAACAATGATGAGCTTGGTTACCAAAAATAATACACCACGTGATAAAATCTGTGTTGAGCGCGCGAAATTTGTGTTCGCAAAATAAAGCATGGCGGATGAAAGATGTGGTAGAATCGTAGTTTGAATCGTGAGTGACATCTTTGATCTTCGTTTATTTATATCATGACACCGTTTGTGGAAGGATGGGATTTTGTGGAAACGCTTGGTGAAGGTGCTTATGGCGAGTAAGTTTTGCAAACTTGACTACCTATCGCAGACAGTAAACTAGCGAAGAACAACTGAGCATTTGTCTGATCGATATTGTTCGTTCGATCTTCTCAGAGTAAAGCTAGCCGTGAACAGAGAAACGCAAGAGGCAATTGCCGTGAAAATCATTGATCTAGAGAAAGCTGCTGACAAAGATTGCTATGACAATGTGAGAAAAGAGGTCAGTAGAGAAGTTGACACGTTCGCCTCGATGATTGTTCAAAGTGTTTACTGTATTTAGAACAGCGCGAATTAAACAATGTAACAATAAATCGTTTTATTGATCTTAGATTTGCGTTCATCGCATGCTCCAAGATGTTCACGTCATTCGATTTTATGGACAAAGAACTGAAGGCAAAAAACAGTACCTGTTTCTGGAGTGTGCTGGCGGTGGAGAACTTTTTGACAGAATAGGTAAGCTTGCATACATACTTAAGACTTACTTATATTTTAATCCTCGGAGTCTTACAACCATACAGGATGCTTAAAGAATGTCAATTAAAATTACATTTAACAAGATGACGTACAGCACAATTACAAATTTACAACTAGCTCCAACTTTGAAATTAATGTCCACACGTTATAATGCAAAAAGTACTAGAATAAAATAAATACTGTATGTATAAGCTTACATCAAGCAAGCTAGTAAACATAGAAGAGGCTCTTTTGGTCAATTTCTTGACCCCAGGCCAAATATTATTGATCTATACCAATGGAATAACACCCAAATATACTGCGAGGTTTAATCCCTAGTAACCCATATTTGAGATAAAGGTATAACCAAGTTCAGTACCTCTAACAATAGCAACAAAGGTAAGTAAAAATTGCAGTGGGCTCTGAAATTACCGGTGATTCCTCTGATATTTCACACAAGTTCTCATACATGCTTTTGATATTGTTTGTTGCAGAACCAGACATTGGAATGCCATTACACCAGGCTCAGCGATACTTTAGGCAACTCATAGATGGAGTGGTGAGTTACTGTGATAATATTAATACTGTGAATTTCCAATTCAATAAGCCACTTCACAGGAAATCCCTTTCAACAGAGGGGTCTGAGTTTTCTAGGTCCGGTCTTGTGCTCTGATCAAAGAGCCGATAAAAATACAATGTTGTTACCTTGCGATAAATAAAGGGTGTAATATTTCAGTGTACTGAATCACGAAATTCATTTTACCTACGTTTACTTTACTTTTGAAAGTGTATAGTTTTGAAGGGGGTCTGAGTTTTCCAGATTTTTTTTTTGGGGGGGGGGTGGGGGGGTCTGAGTTTTCTAGGTCTGAGGTCTGAGGACTGAGTTTTCTAGGTCTGAGTTTTCAGTATATTAGCACCCCAAATGCCAAATTCAAGCACCCTTCTGACAACCTGCATGTGTTCCGCATGGCTATTTTAAGCTGATTTTAGGGTATCAGGCAAGAATCTTGAGTTTTCAAAGTATTTTTAACATAAGCCATTACCAAACAAGGCAAACACAAAGGTCTTTAATTTAGATATTGTCTGTACAGCATGGAGAAGAAATGCTTGATGAAATCAGATCTAAAAATAATTATTGTGATCATTCTAGTGAGTATGCAGCTGTATCTCTTTGCCTCAATTCCTGTTTTGTAGGAGTACCTCCATAAACAAGGCGTGACTCACAGGGACATAAAACCTGAGAATCTTCTCTTGGATTCTGATGGTGAGAGCCACAAGAGCTTAGAGCTTGACAATAGTTATACATTTAAGGGAGGAGTGTGTCAACCTTGTTCCCAGTGTATTTCAGACCAAAACATTACAAATACAATTTAAATGTAACTTTTGAAATACCTCATACCTTCATGGCTTATAAAGGGGAAATCTCCTTCCTCACTGGAGAAAAATAATTCAACAACAAACTCAACATTTGATTCTTAGTCAAGGACTGGAACCAAGGACATAATTTTGTATTGTAGTTCAATTATATCTTTGGTACAAATTTAATTTCCTTTGTTTCAAAGTTATTATCATGCATTACCATACCCCCCTCCCTCCCCCCCCCAAAAAAAAATAAATAAAGGATAAAATCAAACCACAACATGAGCACAAATTGAAGGGCTCAAAGCAAAACTATTGTATCTGACAATTTAGCCTTGAAATTTCAAATTGCTCAGAATTGGCTGAAGTTTGGCATGTTGACTCCATTTTAGTCAAGAAACATTGCCCTGTTTTTTTTTTCACTATTGTGCACATGGTTTTTGAAGAAAAAAAAAACATGGGCCAAAACATGTTTATCCAAAAAGTCACATAGTTACACTATATGATAGTTTTGCTTACACCCCTTAACTTTTAATTTGCTTTTCAAAGGAACCATCTACATGTACTTGGTATAACTGCATTGTTTATCTTTATACTCATGACTATTCAACATTTTTTTTCCTGCCACGTACAGATAACCTTAAGATATCAGATTTTGGTTTTGCAACTGTTTTCCGCCACAAAGGCAAGGAGCGTCCACTGGGCAGGAGGTGTTGCGGAACACCCCCTTATGTGGCGCCTGAGGTATCAAAAGATTTTTTGTATGTATTTTTTAAGGAAATGGTCATAAATATGATTGGATTTTGCACAAAAACTTGCATCCTCTGTTTGATCTGTACAGTACAACAAACTAAAGTACAGTGTAAGTTGATTCAAGTCTTCACTTCTCGAATCGATTCACCACTAAAAACTAATTGTCAATGCACATAAGTTTTTGAGTAAGTTCTTTAGTATCCTGACAACTTGCTTTGACCCAAAAGAATTTCCTTTGGGTAACGACTAAACCTGGCACTTTATCATAAAAATTTCTCCAAGAATAAGCCTTCCCTGAAAACATCTCATGATGGGGTTTTAAGCTATCACACTGGTATTTTAATTTCATTATAGGTTTTGTCTGAAGGTGAATACAGAGCTGAGCCTGCAGACATTTGGTCCTGTGGTATTGTTTTAGTTGCTATGCTAGCGGGAGGTGAGCAAGCGACCTGTGCTAACTTTCATGGACACCAGGTTATGCGATGTACTTACATGTAAAACTGTTGCTTCTACAGATATCTGTACATATTCCGTAGATATCCCTGAAAATGATTCATAAAATTAAGCCTGTTTTGCTTGATTTCATGGTTTGAAAAAGAATTATCAATAACAGTAAATGTAATGGATGCAATCAGATTTTTCCAAGATCTGACTGCTACAGTAGCTGTTAATGTGCCAGTGCTTTTTAATGGTATCACAAATATCCTGTATGGGAGGGCTCACTCTGTAGGCTGCTATAATTATTTCGACCACAACTTTGTCTGGTATCGCTCACACTGTCTTATTAACCCTTTCCCTCCTAAGAGTGGCTTTATAGATTTTACTGTCTAATGCCAGACAATTTTACTCGTCAAAGGGGGACCCCTTAGGAGTTAAAGGGTTAATATATATTAAGCACTTTGCACAAACACTCAATCCATTCAATATTGATGAAGTTGGCCTTTCACCAAGGAGAAGCAGTGCAACAAAAGGGAACATGAGCCCATTCATTCATGACTTATGGAGGAACATTCCTCCAGGACACCCACTTTTGCACTGGAAAATCACTTTTCAATGTCCAGCTAAAGGCCTCCCATTGGTTGTTAGAACTTCCGTGGGATCAACCAACAAAGAAATACAAAGAGTACCTTGATTGGACCAATGGTAAAGCGCATAGAACACCATGGAGCAAGATGGACACTCGATCATTAGGTTTGTAAACCTTCCCACCTCTTTTTTTTCAACTTCTTAGGAAAAACGTCACACTCAAATGCAAGATGTAAAGTGTTCGTTTTAAAAGGCATGGAAAAACATGAAACATAAAACTAATAACCAAAAACACTACTAAAGCCTAACAAAATGCTATTGAACATTTTTGTTTATTTTAAGAGGAATTTTGTTTTTAAAAATTTTTTATTAAAATATTTAAGTACCTTACTACATTGTAGCAGTCAGATTATTTAAAACAAAATTCTGTTTAACTGCTTTCAGAGTTCTTAAAAAAGGTTCTTGTGGAAAATCCCAAACGAAGACTCACAATATCACTTTTGAAGAAAGAGAAGTGGTACACCAGGTAAACTGCGGTTGTTCTTTGTTGGTGAGAATTGAGCATTTGGGAATTACTTTTAAGACTTAAATAATTCGTTGTTAATTTTGTCTCCAGATTGTTAACTTTGTCAAAAAGTCCCAGAGATGGTAAGTAGAGAACTACAGTTTGATTAATTTATTTGTGAAAATTAATATGCATTTGAATGACTAAATTAATAATAACGATAACGATAACGATAACGATAACGATAACGATAACGATAACGATAACGATAATGATAATAATGGATGGCAACTATGGTAAAAGTGTCAATGATGACTCAGAATTAATTTGGAAGTCACTCAAAGGCATTGGTAGTCAAACCTTCTCTTGTTTATTAGTGGCTGGCTACTTTCTTTGTGGAGGTGGATTTCTTAAAGGTTTGGTTAAAGTACATGTAATAGTCAGTCCTGTCAAACTATTTTGTAGTAGAGGGCAGCAGTAGCTGGAGTAATAATTAGGCAACAGCTGTCAGCAACCCTTGTCTGCTAGAGAACTCCCAGTGAAGTCCAAGTGTGAAGTGCATTTGTGATGGGCTAATAATTTACTGTAGGCAGCAAATTTGCTGGCTGCCAGCACATTTTGACCGGGCTGAATATTGATTATCATAAAGTGTAAATTAAATTTATTTATTAATATTTATCTATGAATGCATTTGTGTTACAAAGGCTGCTCCCCTGGAGATACGCCCACAGGGACAGCACCATTTAAACGCAGATGCACCGAGGCAGATGTCATTTCACCAGCTCGTCCAAGAAACCAGTGAGTCCTGAAGTGTTTTCTATTTTCACTACCAGCGGCAGTGTTCTCACCAGTATTTTGTTATGGGGAGTCCCAGGGCACCCTTTCTAAAGTAAAAACCAGATGCCCTGGAGGAACAGAGTTCTAGATACATGTAAGTTTGTAAGGCAGGGTGTCAACTAGCAATTCCAACAGGTCAAATTCACACTGCTTCCACTAAACCGTTATCAACTTTCTACAAATTTGTTGGGTCATAAAGCTAACCTTGCAGGGTTTTTGACTCGAGACCCCCTCTTATCTGGAACATTGGAGGAACTTAAGGTCTAAGTTAATTGAAGTCCATGAATGGCTTTATGGAATAAACAAAGGCTAAGAGACTTTATCTGCGGGAATCCCACAAACCTGCAGTCTGTATTAGAACACTGCTACTGGTACGTTGTACTTTTTGCCTTGGGGTATTGTAGTTTTAGAACTGGTTTCATTTGGTACTGGGGTATCTCTCTAAACAATCTATTGTGATTATGTTTTGTTAAATGCATTAATCCATATGAATATTTTTGATTGGTTCATTTATTTAGGGATCACATTTCTGCATCGCAGCCAGAGCCTCGGCGCCTGGACAGTGGCATTGGCAGTTGTGTTTTCGAGAGTGTGGATGATGAGAGAACCATCATTGGCCTGTGTTTTTCACAGCCTGTTCATCCTGATCACATGCTACTCAGCACACAAACTCAGTGCACCCAAGGTGCATCTCAGGTGAGTGCCTATTGAACCAGTTGTTCATTGGCTCTCTCCTCCGCAGAGGCTCAAGGAGGTGAATGCACTTAGCGAGGTACACGTGGGCATAAAAAAAGTGAGAGGGCGATCTCTTATTTCTTGGGCCTGCACTCCCCTTTCACAGCAGAAAGATCCTAACGCCTTACCGATCACCTTACCGATAACCGAACCTCTGCGGAGGAGAGAGGCTCATTGGTGGTCGAAATGATTACCTTAACTTTTCATCTGCTAGGTACATGTAATATTGTAGTGCAAGTACAGGTGCAATGGCAGATTAATAATTTTGTGATCACATGTTTCACTTACCTCTTATGAATAGGAAAGTGCAGCTGTAGTCTTGTAAAAGTTACAAATTGTAGCCATCATCTGTCCCACAACCGAGTTACATGTAGTAAAGGGCATGGGTCTATTCCTTACTTGACATCACAAACTGATTTGCGTGCATATTTACAGACTTACCATGATGCAAATTAGTTTGTGACGTCAAGTAGGGAATAGACCCATGCCCCTTACTAGCTTGGTCCTGTGACAGATGATGGCTGGATTTTGTAACTTTTACAACCCATAAAAAGTCAAGATTTGGTTTTAAAAGGCACATTATATTTTGAACGGGTGCAAAGATTATTTTATTTATTAAGTGAAAAAAAATATTTTGAATGAATGAATGAATTTGTGAATTTGTATAATTTTAGCGCATTTACTATGACGAGGTGACTGAAATTGTTACAGTGTACATGTATGTCTAATATGGATGGTGGCAAAGTGGTTAGAGACTTTGATGTCAGATTTGTTTGTTAGTGTTTCAAGGTGAAACCTCTGTAGCTGTAACATTCCCTTAGACAAGAGACTTCTCAAACTTAGTTGAAGCAATAGGCAGGATAAAAGGAGTAGAAGGCGGAAAAGGCCTTCTAGGTGGATTGGGGAGCATTCAACCCCCCAAAATTTTGAGAATAATTGCTCCACTGGGGTGCTTTAGGGGTAAACTCTGCTCCATTTTGACTTTTCAAGGGCTTTTATTTCAATTGTTGTTTACCACTAATAATTTGAGCAGGAAAAGCAAAGATATGAAGCAAATATTTCTTTTTACATGAACATGTAACTGCATCAAGTTTAGAGTAGGCAGTAAAAACCCTGGCTGCCAGCACATTTTGACTGGGCTGTGTCATGCTTCAATGGACTTAACATTCCACCCATGGGGGAGGAGGAAGCAAATACATGTACTCCCAACACACTATTCTGTGTGTAATAAATTATGATGTACGAGTGTCTCAGGTGGGCTTCCTGTGGCTTGTGTGCTACTTCTTCTGCTGATTAAGGGTTGGTTATGTGGTCAATAATATTAGTGATAACTAAGTTACACTTGTATCCAGAAACATCTGCTACAACGACAATTAGGATGTCATGCAGAGTATCCCGGGGGCTAAGTTAAGGCTCCGACCCCTTACCCTTATACACTGTATATGCCATTTTTGACAGAAAAGGTACCCCTTTCATTTACCTTCCATTGACAAATGGTAACCCTTTCGTATACCTTTCATTGGAACAGAGCAGTCAAGGTATTTGTACTGTGTTCGAAATATTTTTCCATTATTGAAAGGCCCTTTTAAAATACCTAAATGACAGATTTCCCTACCCTTTCATATACTTTGACTCTTGAAATCCCTACCCTTTCATATACCTCATGCATGAAAAAGGTACCCCTTTAGGGCAGAGCCTCCCCATATAGGCCATTATAGGGAGTACCCCCCTCCCCCAGGCAGAGTATGGGAGATGTTGCATTGATAAAAGGCAGCCCCACCCCAAAACTCCCTGCTGAGAATTCAGGCTCAGACGGATGCTGAAGTGAAAGTGAAATAACAGCATAAACAGTGATTTAAATTTCTGTTACCTTTCAGACTCCATTTCAGAGACTGGTCAAGAGAATGACGCGCTTTCATACAAAGAAGACTCCCGAAAAAACGCTCTACAAATTGAAGGAAGTTCTGGACAACCTCAAATATAACTTCACAGTTAATTCTCCTCAACAAGTGAGAAATAAACTTACATGTACACAACTGATATATACTGGTATTATATCTCTTATCAAACTGAAATAATGCATTACATACCACATCAATAGGGTTTTACTGGTTGATTAGTCACCTGCAGATTTAATGTCAGCCTGTCTTAGTGAATTTGACTGGGTTGGACGGTTCTGTCATGAAGCTGGTTAAGTCGAAAAAGTGATAATTTTTGCCACAATTTGTGCACATAAATGATGCTCTCCAAGTGCACTGTACTACTACTACCACCACTAGCACTACTCTTCCACTACCTCTACCACCACTACTACTACAACTAATAATAATACTGCATTTCCTCGAATAAGTGCCCAAGCATTGGCTAATTCACATAAAAGAACTCTACAAGCACCAAGATAGAAGTAACTGGAAGGGACTTAAAGTATGGAAAATAGCCTGTTCTCCTACATGCACTGATGCCGGTGTAGTTGAAGCTTAAAAGAATGCAAATAAAGTGACAATGGAAACAGGTTTTCCTTGTATTCCTACTTTTTATGAAAGTGAGGGGGGAGGGAGGGGGGGGGGGGTGCTTCTTTGCTATTTTGGCCAAGGGGATGGACGCTTATTCAAGGCAGGGCGCTTATTCAAGGAAATATGGTGATAATAGTTTTGTTGTTTCAGGTGACAATATTCACCACTGACAGAAGACAAAAGAAACTCAGTATCAAAGTCAACCTTATTGACATGAATTCTTCCCTATTAGTCGATTTCAGGTTATCAAAGGTATGTAAATCTATTTGATCTAATGTACTTGTAGCAGCATCAGTTCTGGTGACGGAGAGATCCATTAAACTAAGAAAACTGAACGACTCACAGATTTCCACAAGGCTGAGGTTTATCATGCCAACTCTTACATGTACAGATAGGATGTGTTGGGACGAATGCTCTAGTAGGTTCTGGTTTAACAGCAATAATCGGAGGTTGCATGATCTAACACTATGTTACCCAAAGTTGCCTGTCAAATTTCTGTGAACCTTATGGAAAATTACACAAGTTTTGCAGTATTTTAGCTGATGACTAGTGCAAAGTCATTGTGACAAAGTGTGGTAAAAGCTAGAAAGGGACATAAAAAATAATTAATACTGCAGAAATTAAGGCACATGGGTGCCGTTACAGTCCTAGGCCACAGTAAAGAGACCATGAATCAGAATTTTAAAAGCATACATGAACTGGAAGCTGTTGGCACATTTTGTGGGTACAAAGCAGGAAGAGAAGCACGTCAAACCTCCGCTTGTGTACACCTCCCGTAAGCGGACACCTCTGTTAAGAAGACACCAACAAACCAGCCATGGCAATGTTTCCACCGAAACCCTACATCTATAACCTCCTGTAAGCAGATACCTACAGCTGTACACCTGTATGCTTCACCCAAGGGTGTCTGTTGTGACCTTTTCTGAATTTATGGAATTGTTAAAAACATTGTAGGACCTTGGCACTTACGCCCTGGTGCATGTGCAATTAGACTTTGTCTTTATTGGTTCAATTTCAGGCATGCATGCCCATTGGTTAATTCAAATAATTTAAATTTAATGGAACAATAATGTTTGTAGCATGTACAAAAATAAAGTGGATTTGGGATTTTTGAGTTGAACTGCAGGTGTTAATAATATTGTTATTTCTACATTTTAAAGGGTTTTAATAGATTTCAAGGAATTTTGAGGGCTGTTAAGAAAATATATTGTCAGAACAGTGTCTGCTTATAGGAGGACTGACTGGACTGAGCAACTTTGTAATTTCAACAACTATATTAATTTTACATCTGTTTTTGCAGGGCGATGGGCTAGAATTTAAAAGACACTTCCTGAAGATCAAGGCACAACTAAAAGACATCATTGACAGATAATACCATGTTAGATAATAAACTATTCTTAGCATTAATGTACAGCATTATGGGCATTATTCCATTTTACCATGAGGAAATAGAAAAATATAAGTTAAAAATAGTTCCTGTTCCTGTTAGAAGAGATGAATATTGTATAATCTAATCATAAGCAAATAATAAAATAACTATTAATAGTAAAGGAAGCAATGTTTAAAGAGCCATGTTGGAAAATGTATTATTTTATTACATGTACTTATCAAGCTAATAAAATTTAAATGTTCTATTTGCCATAATAATGAAGTTGTCTCTTAGATTTTAAAAATTAAATCATTTTGAACACATCAGTAAGAAATGCCATACAAAATAACCATACATAGCATTCTCTTGGATTGGTCTTCAGAAGGACAGAGGACAACACAAAACCGTCAGATAGAAATTAAGGTCAAAATTGGAAAATATTTGTGGCAATTATCCAAAAACACCATCCTTATTTCACTCAAGAGTTTGCAGTAATGTTTAACACACCAAGCCTCTGTTGTACATCAAGTGTACATTTCCACCTTATGTCACCATTGCAGAGGTAATTATTTTCAAACAAAGGATGAGCCAAGCTATGACCACTTTTCTCACAGACATCAGGGAAAACCTTGCCAATTAGAGGTTGTATCTCTCCATCTCAGCTCCTTGTAGTTGAAAACACTGAGTGATATTCTAAGTGTCTGTACAGTTTATCTGTGGCCCGAGTAGCATCATTGCGAGGGCGCAAATGATGCTGTGAGGGACACAAATAAACCATAAAATTATGCCCGACAAAAGTCGTGTGATTATCATCATTATCAATACACAAGGCTAAGTTGTACAAAAATTAATAATAATATTCTTTTAATACGTTGTAGTATGGCAAGCCAAATGTAGCAATATTCAACTCATCTAATTTTATATTCGGTTATGTATTTTGTTTTCAACTATTGGTTTAATATTCAACTTTTATTCAACCTTCAACACATTCAACATTCAACTATTTATTCAACATTCAACTAGTCATTCAACATTCAACACATTCAACGTTCAACTATTCATTCAACATTCAACGCATCATTCAACATTCAACTATTGATTTAACATTCAACTATTGATTTAATATTCAACTATTCATTCAACATTCAACGCATCATTCAACATTCAACTATTCATTCCACATTCAACACATCATTCAACATTCAACTATTCATTCAACATTCAACGAGTCATTCAACCGGTCAGTATAAAATATGGACTGTGGACTGTGGACCCGGACTGCAGACTGGGTATAAAACGCAGACTGAGTATAAAATGAGGACTGAAGGCTGCAGACTAGGTACAAAACAATGTGCAAAAGGCGGGTGTAGTCATGGCCCACCCTATGGCCTCCCGGCAGTTGTTTTTGTTTTCTTTTTTAACTCAGTCCATCCTGTGTAAACTGAACGTTTTCCATCAACACTCCCTGTCATACAAACGACTCTCTTGGTGGCGGTTCGCTCAAAATTTTCAGTGCTAAACAGACTCGTGGTAGATTGGAAGCAGGAAAACCAGAATGCCGTATAAATACAACTTTCAGGCAGCTATCAAGCGGCTATGGTCCTATTCCGTGTAGATCATCCAGCGAACTGGGTCCCAGTTTCCGCAGAATCCAAACCAGCTTGAAATACTGTAGCATCCAAGCATGCAATACACCTGCCCGTTGCCTTTACGGTATGAAACGTAATTATTTTAATACTGAAGGCCTCATGTTTTCCCGTCGTTGGAACCGTCGACAGTGTAACGTTTATGCACATGTCATTGGCTTCCCAGTGGGGTCGACTCCCGGGCCTACCAGGGAGACATGTGGGGGACAATAAGGAGATGGATGTGATTATTTGCCCGAGGGAAGGGGAAAATCTTGACATTGTTTTACATCACTGATTAGGGGTGGGGAAATTCACAAGTTTGAATTCGACGTCACGGGGATTTTCAGCTGAGAGGCACCTCACCCAGTGGGAACCCCGGGGAAATTCCTCAAGTTTGCTTGACTGATTTTACAATCCCCCTGGTTAGCCCGGGGGTCGATCCCACAGGGAAGCCGATGACATATGCATTGTATTACATTGCATTACGCCTGGTGGTCAGAGCACATAGATCAGGTGTTTATTCTTATATACTTTTGAAACAAAAATTGAAAGTAAGTTCAGCTCCAAGGTTTTTTTTTTCTCTCCTCAATCTTTTTCTTCAAAGAACATTTTGGAAATTGCGACTGGAAATATAATTTGGGACAGCATCAACAGAATCAAATGCACGTGCATTACCGTGGGAACGGTGAACAGTGATTGGTTGAAGTTTTCCCAAATTAACATACCTCAGGAGACGTGACTGTCTTGGAATTTTGGAAAACATTTAATTTAAAAAGAACTAAAGGTCTAAAATATTCCGAATTCAGTTCTACCACGAGTCTGCTTAGCAAATTTGAGCGAAACGCCGCCGAGAGAACAGAAGAGAGTCGTAGGTATGACAGATTGACGGAGAAGGTTGTTTACACAGGTTTCCAGCAATGTTGCACTTTGTTGACAGCTGTATTAATTTCAGTCTTTTTTTTTTTATTGTTTTTCTTAGCAAGAAGACCCGTCACGCTAGATTCCCGCCATTTTTATCATATTTAGCCAATCATATTATACCTCCCTCGTGGAGTAGCGTGATCAAAAAATCGAACGGATCGAAGAGAAAGGACCATGTTATTGAAAACAGTATGTTCGTGTTTTTTGCACTGAAAAGGAAAATAATTTTACTAGAAAACATTGCAAAAATATTGAAAAACTTAAAACCATCTCAGTTAAAATTTTAAAATAGCCTGTTTTAAACGGGATTACGCCTCACAGAATTGAAACTATATCAACAATACGATAGAGAAAGTTTGCTGTTGAAGTCTCGTTTTCGATTGTATCTGATTTGTTAAGAATGACGGTTAGTTGGCTTATATGTATCATTTATTTTCAGTTGACTAGCTAGCTTGTGCAAAGTGGAATTGCGCATTAAACTAGTTCAAAACAACTGGTAGTTGCTGTGGACATCCTTTTCCTGGTGTATCTTCAAATTCAGTAGCATGCTATAAACCCGCGGTGCGAAACACCAAGTTCCACCAGTAGGCCATAGGGTGGGCCATAGCCTACACCATGGCCTAGGCCATGGTTTGTCCATACCCGCCTTTTGCACAGTGTTTTGTACTCAATACGCGTTTGGTTCCTAGTCCTCATTTTACGGCCCAGTCCGCAGTCCGCAGTCCGGGTCCACAGTCCACAGTCCATCGTTTATACTGACGGGTTGAATTACTCGTTGAATGTTGAATGATGCGTTGAATGTTGAATGAATAGTTGAATGTTGAATGAATAGTTGAATGTTGAACGATGCGTTGAATGTTGAATGAATAGTTGAATATTAAATCAATAGTTGAATGTTAAATCAATAGTTGAATGTTAAATCAATAGTTGAATGTTGAATGATGCGTTGAATGTTGAATGAATAGTTGAATGTTGAATGATGTGTTGAATGTTGAATGACTAGTTGAATGTTGAATAAATAGTTGAATGTTGAATGATGTGTTGAAGGTTGACTAAAAGTTGAATATTAAACCAATAGTTGAAAACAAAATACATAACTGAATATAAAATTAGATGAGTTGAATATTGCTACATTTGGCTTGCCATATTGTAGCATGAAACTATGGTATGGAAGGTTGTTGCTACAATGATTAGCAAAAAGACAGTTTATAATATTATTTAAAAAAAATAATGTTCCCATTCACTGGCAATGGATCTCTGCAGCCAATCAGAATCAGGGCGGCAAATACGTTTTCAGCCTGACATTTCCAGTTTGGCCCACAAAAAGGAGCATTTTACAGAGGGCAGTTTGTCATTTGGCCACATGTATTGATAATAATAGATGTTCTTAAAGAAAATTTGGGTACCATTTTGTGTCACTAAAAATAAATGACACTTAAATTTTTGATTCTATATTTAGTGCTGGTTTACACTGTAAAAATCTGCTGAAAACTACAGTGTGTTGCACAGATTTTCAAATAAAATTACATTTTTTTGTGGTCTAGTGCTCTTCTACATCATAGAAAAATCTCACAAGATGATAACGAATGAAGAATGCTATTGCACTGCCAGCAACCTGCGAATAAAAAAGAAAGGAATTTGTAAACACTTGAATGTTTGGTCAAAACTATCATCATTATCAAGTCCTTCCTGCTCTAGAAGTAGCAAAGGGCCCACAGCCATATAACAGTAAACTACTGTTTGTTTCTATGGTTATTATCTATAACATGCTGTCTTAATGCCTGTGGATGGTAATGCTATAATGCCACAAGTTGGTAGCATGTCCTTTGGTCTTTGTTTGCTGCTCTAATGAGCTCTATATTCTGATTTTTTACTCTCTCTTCTTTTCTCAACGTTGTTCTCGTTTTAATCTCAACTTTATTTTCTTATCAACAGAATTATTCTTTTTAGCAGTCTTTTATCTTTCCTTATTTCCTGACCCGCCTAGTTTAGCTATGCTACCTGCGGGTCAGGTAATTCTGTATTATTTTTATTTAATAGCAAGTCAATAAAAATCAACTCAGAGAAACTGGCACTTTTAGGGGGAACAAGTGGTCAGCCCATCCCAAGCCTATGAGCAACTCTGACATGTGTGATAGGAAGGACCATTGCAATGGGGGGGGGAACTACGTTCCCTTCTCTTTGCAAAGATTGTAATAAGCTAATTCATTGAATTCTAGCCTTTAGGCCACAAAATAATTTTAAACCTGAGTTCAGGAGATGATAACAAGAGTGTAAGCTAGACTAGAGGGAGTTTTATAAAGTGATTTGAATTTTAAGGCCAGATCATAATGTATGCCCTTTTCACTGCAAACTCCTCAATTTACAAGGAGCCTAACACTCGGTTAAGTTAGAAATATATTATTATTTATAATTATCAATTGAGGATAATCTCTACAACTTACCTGTATTAGTAGCATTATTGTAGTCAAGGTTCTTTCATGTAATGGACCTAACATTTTGATAACAAAGTTTATTATCGTAAAGTTGTTGACACGTGTGTACTTCTTGTCTTCTCCCACTCCAGTTTCCACTTGAACTAATCTTAGAAGACTGAACACAGACAATGTAAGTTTTCCCAGAGGGCGAAGGTCGGATGCCTTGAACTCTGTATAACTCATTCCTAGCTTGCCAGTTTCTGAATTAAACCTGTGAAAATAATTAGCATTTTTTCTATCAGTATGAAGCTCATCTACTTTATTGTTAGCTGAAAGGTGACAATGGATGCTTAATGTTAAGAAAAAATTAATTGATTCATTCTTCCAGTATCATAATTATCCATAAGTGTTTTGGTTAAATATGTTTCAGCTGAATGCATGTTAGCTCACTGCCAGATGCAACTTGGCTGATTTGCAGTTCCTTTGTGACTAGGGGGAGCCCAGGTTTTTATAAACCTCTTGGTTTCTTCTGGGCTCCCTTGGTAGCTTACTATTATTGTATTTAATTGTTTATGTTGTTTAATTGGCTAAATGAAAGAACCGCACTGAACTGAATTGAGAGGCCCTGGTAGGGTAAATTCTGACTGGAATGGCGACATGAAGGAAATGTAATGGTGACAAATGACAAGACTGCTCCGTGAAATGGCAACAGTAACAAAAATAAAAGCATAAGACAGCGACTTGATGGCATTCAGGCAGAGGAGAATGTCGAAAATGAGTTTGTACATGTATTTTCAAAAAGTTAATCCTTCTGTAAGTCCTCTGTGTAGAAAGACACTGAGTTACGACCCCTGAATTATGACAAATGAATGCATTTTTTGCCAGATGCCACGCACCTCTCAGTAACCTCTTATTTCATTGGTTCTTATTACCACGCAGCTCCATTATTTCAGGGCTAGGGTCCATTGTTTCTGTTGTTTGTTTATTGTTTTCTCAGCCAATCCTGTGAACTGTTCCGAGAGCTGCGTGGCGCCTCTTTTTTGCTGGAGAAATGATGTCACAAATGTTCTGAACTTTCTGAAATTGTGACATCGACATAAGTGTCATTGCATGAAATTCAGACAGCAACGTGCATCTCTTCCAAAATTGCAACATGTAAAGGTTTGAAATTCAGACCGGGAACATAAAGACCCCCCTGCCCTTCCCCAACAGGGCCTCAATTGAACTGAACAGGTAGTGGTCGCCAGCAAAGCAAGTCACACAAACCCAGTTACACAGTTAGTGCCCCAGTCCCCTCGCTACCCTGTCGTATGAGTTCTCTAACCAGATATTACTTTTTAACTTACTTGGGCAGTCTGTGTCTTGGACAGGGAATAAAGCGAAACAGTTGAGGTGTGGAGTAGATGAAGTTGACAACTTGCGGAATAAAGAAAAGCAGCATTGTTTTACTAAAATGTCCTAAAATGCCGACAACTGCAAATGTCATGCCAGCAAAGTAGCAGAATGTGTCCCCAACAAAGACTTGAGAAGGGTACCTGAAATGCAGTAACAAGAAATTTTGAACACACAGGCCAGCAATGCTTAGTTAAATGATTTGCAAATAAAATAATTATGAAACTTTTGAGCAATACCAAGATCCATATTTTAACCCTTTCAACACCAAGGGGGACTTTATAGATTTTACTCTGGCCAATGCCAGGTGATTTTACTTGTCAAAGGGAGGCCTCTTGGTGGTGAAAGTGTTAAAAATATCTCCTTGACCCTTTCACTACCAATGGGGGCTTAATAGATTTTACCCTGGCTAACGCCAGATGATTTTACTGGTCTAAGGGAGGCTTCTAGTTGGTGATAGGGTTAATAACAATGGGCAGTAACTAATGAATGAAAAAAAAAATCTTGTTCACAAAAATGTGTAATTTTTATTGGAGGAGTCATAAGACTGCAACCCAATTTTTTCTCCAATTGATGTTGATATATTAGAGCGGATTTCAATTGAGTGTCCAAAGTAATATGGTTTTGCATTGCTTTGCTCTGTGATTGACTAGGAAAACTTGCACCACTTTCTCAACCAATGAGAAGCAAAACCAAAACCAACTGTGATTTTCACATGCATATTTTCCCGCGCTTTATGCCGGCTACATGTAATTGCTTCGTATTCTGATTGGCTCATTGCACTGATTACTTATGTTGTGATTGGTCAGAGTAGTTGCTTTGGTTTTGGTTTTACGACACTCAGTTGAAAAGCGCTCTAAGCAAAAATAATTTCAACTACCCTCATATACTCAAGCACCAATTCCCTACAATAACTAACTGGATATCACTCCTCCCCTAGACGGGATGAATTGGTTTACAGTACATGTACACGTATCTACTAATTTGTCTCCCCAGAGTCTCCCCCACACTTTTAGCCACACAGAACAGGCAATGATAAGACCTTGGCTTCTAGTAGCTCATTGGTTACACTCTGTTTCTTGAACATGTGAATGATCATCGCAGTTATGAACACTACTTATAAATAAGAAGTTACTGTCAGTAGTGAAAATAAAGCCTGAGAAAGTTCAAGCTGGTACATGGCCTAATATTTTTTTTTCAGGCTTTATTTTCACTACAGCTTAAGTAGTGTTCATAACTGTAATGATCAACCACATCTTCATTCTTTAATTTGCAGTTCAAATAATAAGATTTTCATATAATTATTCTCTCGCATATACAGTGGTTCTTGTTCCATGCTTGAAGCTACATGAATAAACACTTCTTCAACTCACCAGTTATAATAGAGTAATGCTGAACATGTGGCAATAAATGGCATCATGAAGTATGCAGAGAATAAATGTGCCTGCCAACAGCAAGTTCCTTGCAGTTCAATTGCATTAAACACCAGGATGGAGATAGCAATGATCAGCGACTGTCCTGCCTCCACGCCGTTGATACCAGACAAAATGTTGATGGCATTTGTACAGAATACTGCAAGCATCCCCATGTAAACATAGTAAAATACTCCTAAAAATGGAAACATGAACAGGGGCTGTCATTTTCTTTCAAGCAAAAACAGTTGATTGGTAGTTATTCTTTCTAAACCATGCTTCACTTGTTCATCACAGTTCCATCTACATACCCCTCTTGTCCTTTAGTACCCCTACTACAGATGATAATTAATGAGTACAAAACAAAGGAAAATAAAATTGAACCAAGGATAAAATTGAACCACAACATATACACCTATTAATCTTCTAAGCTACAATGTACAGAACATGCATGCAAAATCCTGAAAAGCAAGAAAGCATGTGGAATATCCATAACAAACTGGACAATTCAAGTCATGTGGGCTACCATGATTGCACTCTTTAGGAAAGCTCTTCTTCAGAATTCAAGCATGATAAAGGTAACCCAGGGTTATCATTGGTGTTATTTCTTATTAGTATAAATCTACTTGCATTCTATCATGAATGACTATTGTAACTCACGTTTGTATGGTGTACAAAGTGTTAAATAGATCGACTTCAAAAAGTCTTAAATGCAGCTGCATGTGTTACTCAACAGGTCCCTAGATACAGTCATATAACACCAGTCCTGAAGAGTCTACATTGGCTTCCAATTGGTTTTCGAGTAAAGTTCAAAATCGCTTTACTAGTATTCAAAGCCCTCAAAGGAATGGCGCCACCCTATCTGAGTAGGATGTTACAACCAAAGCCTACATCACGCTATTCCCTGCGTACAAATGTAGTAACAACGAAAACCTTTTGATCATTCCTCGAACAAGATGCAAAGCATTTGGTGATCGTGCATTTGCAGTGGCTGGCCCAAAAATATGGAACAGTCTTCCTCTACACATTAGAGAGACTGAAAACCTTCATAATTTCAAAAATAAACTGAAAACACACCTTTTTAATGAAGCTTTTTATAAAGAACAGTGACATCCGAGGACACTTTTATTTTCATTTTTAATTACCTTTAATACAGACATTCGTTGAATTTTGAGACATTTTTAAGGACATTTTAACAAAAAGTATTGTGGTAGCATTATATCTTAGTACATATGAATAATTCATATGTACTAAGATATAATGCTACCACAATACTTTTTGTTAAAAATTACTTTACTTTTTGTAAAGCGCTTAGAATTTTATATAGGCGCTATATAAATATATTTATTTATTATTTATTTATTTATTTATTATTAATGCCATTCTCTGATTGGCTACGCTATGTGCTATCTATTTTGTGATAGATAGTAGCGGTTGTCAACAAAACGGCGGCCACTTCTTTAGTTTGAACGACTACATGTAGTAGATTTATACTAAAACAATTAGATCATTTGCTCTCAATTTCTATGCGTGATAGCTGATTCGGGCTGCGCCCTCATCAGCTATCATGTGATAGAAATCTCAAGCTCATAATCTAATTGCTAAATAGTAATTACTTCATCAATGTCTATAACAAAGTGCAACACACTGACTTAAAACAAGTGGACTTATATTTACTTTTTTCCTAGGCTGAGCTTTTTTATTATATCAAACTTTATTTTAAAATCAACCCTTAACCGAGGGTTAGCTAGCGTTAGTGTTATTTCTATTTCTATCAAGAATAGATAGAAATAGAAATAACATTACATACATGTAGATGAATTATTTATTACTTTGTGAATATCTAGAGCAAAAGTACAACACACTGATATACATGTACAACAAGTGGACCAATAATTGGTCCACTTGTTGTACATGTATATCAGTGTGTTGTACTTTTGCTCTAGATATAAATGGCTATAAATGGCTTTTTGAAGGTGCTGTATTTTTTTAAAATCCAGCTCTTACCTAAATCCATATCAAATCCAAAGATAAACCTGACAGGTTTTGGAACAATAATGGTTGTGACTCCAATATTGACAAAGTAAACCATGAGTAGAGGAAGAGAAGCCATTGTTGGAAGAAGAAGTTTGTCCCTCCACTTGAGGTCAAGAACATCATCAGCAAAACCAAGGAAAATCATACAGCAGATGGAAAGCAGAGCGGCGATAAACATGACAAACTGTGTGTGGAGCAGCACAATAATGTACTGTTAGCTTATTTCGGTAATAAAATAAAAGAGGTTTCTAATTTTCAGCTGTTAAATGTCATCAAGTGGCCACCCAGCCCCATCAAAATGTGTCAGCAGCCAGTAAATTTGCCGCCTAAGGTCAATATTTGACTTTTACTTCACACTTGGACTTCCCTGTGAGTTCTCTAGCAAGCCACCTGGCCATTGCTGCCTACTACTCTACATGTGTACATATGCTGCCCACTAATACAATAAAACATTTTTCAGGGCTGGGCCTGACCCTGTTTCAACAGTGCCAGATCAGAATTCCAAAAACATGTTAATAATATTGAGTCAAAACCATTAATTGATAATTACAGTATAAACAAGGGCTTCAACCACAGAGATGATTATGGTGCTGAGGTGTGTAGTCCATTTTTGTTTTCAAAACAAAAAATACTCCTGACCATAAACAAGTCTTGTCATAGTTGTGTTATTCATCCTATAGAGTGTTAATAATTTTTCAATTCACCCTATAACAGGTGCTTAACATCCCATGACCTTCAGAATAACATAGGGTGTGCCCCAAGTGCTACAACAGGGGAATAGCCAAGGTGGCCAGGGTTTTATTAACAGATTCTGCGTCATGTGGGGTGAGATTGTTGTTGATTCTTGTCCTTTCCTCAAGAGGTTTTTTTCTGGATATTCTGGTTTTCTACTCTCCTCAAAAACCAACATTTCCAAATTCCAATTCCATCTGGGTTACCAATAGTGTCCCCAATTAGCACCAAGTGTGCTAAATACATTGACAGATTGATTGATTGAGCTGCAGTTTGATGAGTGCAGTTACAGTCTTCTTTTGGGATTTCAGTCATTTTCCAGTGATTCAAGTATAGCTGTGATGACATGTCGGTGATGTTCATAATATTCACTAGAATTTTAAAATGACTAGTATTCCCAGGGCTAAAAATATTTTTAAAAAAGCAAAAAAAAAATTAACATTTTTGGCATTAAGCCATCTTCAGGGTGAAGGTGAAGATGGCTTAGTGCCGAAAACGTTTGGTTTTTTACTTTTTTAAAAAGTTTTTTGCCTTGTTATATTAGTCACTTGTCAGTGAATTAACACATATTAACTTACCTCATGATGGGGGAAATCATAGTCACCTTTCTCAAACCAAATGGTGAGAAAAGGAATGGGAATAAACAGAAACATGGAAATCAGAAACACTGCTCCAGTAACAACACCAAGACCCTCTGGACTAGAAGGGAAAACACAAGAACAACTGATAGTTACCACATGTTTATTTTCTATGAAAGGATGATGTGCAGTGGAATCCAATAAAATTAGAAACCTTTGTGAATCTCACATGAAATATCTTATGAAAGAAAGACCATTACATCAACATACAGTGAACTAGTTGCTTGATTTCTTGGGATTGTTTATCTGAGCTACTATTCAGTTGATTCTCTCTTAGAAAGAACCACCCTCACGAAAGTCGTGGATGGGCATTAAAATCTACTCTTTGGAATGACGTCAGTGCATAGAGCCGAAACAGTTATCACAAAACAGGATTCTATGAAAGTTGTCACCTTTATTGGTTGCAGACTTATTGTTTTGATTTACTGAACCAGAGATCAACACAGCTGCCCAAGCTCATTAATATTTTATTAATGACTTGAAATCAGCAAATACACATGGTAGAGCAGCGAATAAGCAAGAGTGGTAAGAACAATACATGGCTGCCTACTGAAAAATAAAACTTTTAGAATCGATTTTTAAATCCAAACTTGAGCTGAAACAATCATCCAATTCAAGTTACAGTGCATCAAAATTTATTATTTTTTTCTTGGCAGTGAATTACTCAGGAAGGTGGTAGGGGCAAACGGGTTTCTCAGAGAGTCATGAAAGTAGCATGACAGTCACGAAAGGAACTTTACTACCGCAACCATAATTTGCTGTATACATGTACACGGTTACCCTTGACCACATGAAAGTTTCATCCGCAAGGATCAAGGCATGTAAATGAGCGAGAGAAACACCTCAACCATTTTACACGCAATGTGAATAACAAAGATTGATATGACTGTCATTTACAATAAAAAATCAAGGCATATCTACATTAAATGAAAACAAACTTACATTGATTCCTTCGTGTCTTTCTTGTTGAGGTCTTTACCACAAAGTCCAGCTTTGAGAAACAGGGGTTTCATCCCCGTGATTAGCTTCAAAGCAACTAAAAATGCCACACAGGACATTGTGGAATTTACAATTAGCGGATACACCATTCTGTAGATCATTTTGGTCTTTCACAATGGTGAAATCGTGGGAACAAAATCACTTTCCTGAAAGCAGCAACTCGAGTAAATAAATTTTTGAATGCTACCGCTGACGCATCGCTGTCCTCAGCACGCGAGGCTCTCGCGTGGAAAACGTCATAACTGTTTCTAAGCAACAAGTTGATTGATTGATAGGCTATTCTCGTTCCTGATTGGCCGAGAAACCACAACGCAGGTTTTATGCACAAGTTTTTGGTGCGGCAAGTTTTTTGTGGTTTGTTGTGTATTTCATTTTCTCTCCGTGAAAATACAGAAGTATCATGAAAACCAACCCAAAGATATGCTTTTTGGCATTAAAATGATTCCATAATCATTTTCAAATAGTTCTTCGACGCAGAAAGTTTCCGTTTTTGAGTAGTTGTCAGTGGAAACTTACAGAACTCCTTAGCGTGGCCGATCAACATGGCTGAATCGAGAAAAAGTATAACTGGCAAACAAAGCGCTAGAGACCTCAAAGGTTCGAGGAAGAGTATCGTTGGGATGTCCTTGGAGCATGTTGCTGGTTCTAAAGTTGACAAAAATAGACGACGAAAAAGCGTGGCTTCACAGTTTGCACACCCGATGACGGGAGAGACCGTCAAAGAAAGACAGGTAAAAAAAGTTTTTTTGGCACACTGAAAAGCTTATCGCAATTCTTTTCCTTCTTTTTTGCAAGCGAAAAAATTTCACCGCAAACTAAGTCCTTGTTAAGTTTTACTTTATTTCAGTTTGCTTTCTTTGCTTGCGTGGTTGAGCTGAACAAAACCTGTAAGTCCCAACAGTTTGCTCGTGAAAGAGACCATGAATCTAAACGTAAGCTTATACTTTTTTGTTTACCGTAGCAAAGAGCAAGGGAAAACCGCGAAGCTCGGAAGCGGATGATTACAGAGGAGTACAGGTTTATTATGGGTATTGTTGGAATCTACTTGGATCTTGAATTAGCTGCCATCGAAGAATTAATCATCGATTCAGAGGAGGTATTGAAAGATCTATGGTGGATAGCGTTTTTTTTAATCAGGCATACCAGTTTATTTCAGAAGTGTTGTCGCGTAGTTCAATGTCGTTCAAAATTTGATAAGAAGCAGAAGAGGATTTAAAATGAAAAATAACAGTTTTTCTTGATTTCTTGTAAAGTGGGATGTTATGTTGAGTACAGTGTATATATATATATATATTTTTTATTTTTTCAGGCAGTATACATGATAGACAGTTTTCTAAAGCCAAAAGGAAGGAGATCATTGATGTTCTTTTATCAAGAATTTGATCACGAGGGAAGTTGTAAGTATGAACAACTAAACTGAGCATAACACATAAAAGTAAATATTGAAAACGGTTTATATTAAATGGAGAACTCTATACTGCGTTTCCTTTTGCAGTCAAGTTACAGAAAATTTGCTTAAAATTTTCCTAATAAATAAGTAAATTTCTTTTTTCACAACAATCATTTCGGTTGGAGTTTAAATGAAGTGACAAGGACTATGACTATATCCCCTGAATGGGATGCTATTCAGTCATATAAATCCAATGAGAATTGACTGGTAGTGTTATTAGCCCCCCTTTATGGAATGTTAGAGCATCTCCAGATACCCATCATCATGTGGCTATAAGTAGTACACCCGCTACCCCAGTTGGTGTATTATGCTCATGCATCATAGGACACTGGTACATGAAGTGACTAGGGGTATTATTATTACTTTTTACCAGTTCTTAACTTAATTAGAAGTTATGTAAAGTGCCATTGACCTCAAGAGTTGGCACCCCACCCCCAGGATTAGGTGACTAGTAGTATTATATTAGTACTTATATTAGTACTTGGGACACAGTACACTATTCCATCACAGGATACCCAATATGAAATGAGTATTGGCCATGTTCTAAACGTGTGAGGGCCTGGGAATGAGTTTTAAGATTTATTGATTGGAAAATTTTTTTTTGACACTACACGAAAGAGCATCTCAAAAATGGTCACCTTGCCAGCTTTGACGCTGTTCAGTTGAATTGGAGCTGAAACAAAAGCTTTTGAAAATTGTGAAAATTAGGGACTTTGTATGGTTTGGAGGGACACACTTTCCGAAATAGAGACATTTGTATGGGATTTTTAAAGATCTAAATGCATGTCAACTGGTGACTTTTCAACCAAACATAGTCAAACTTGATTAAAGTACTTATTTTGAGATACCCTTTCATATAAGAATCGATTTAGACAAGTTCAATGCCATTGATTTTCAATAAAGTTTGGATTCGTTCCCAGGCCCTTACTTGTTTAGAACATGGCCAATTACTGTTCCTTCTGAGATGGGATGGATAGCACATGATGAGTCTTACCACCAAGTTCTTCCATTGTATACATTAATGCAGTTTGGTAGTATAGAGAGAATAACTGAGGATGTAGGACAAAAACTATGGCTGGTCCTTGGACCAGAAGAGCTATCTACCATACCACCCATGCCTCTGAATTGGGTTACTAAAAATTTTATGTATTGATACTTTCAGCACACTTATGGTATAGAGAAGACAATTAAGTTACACTTAAATTCATTAAACAGGTCCCACATGTGTAACAGTTTACTATTATCTGGAAGTTGAGGGGTTTGACCTGTGCTCAAACTTTCCAGTTCTGGATCAACTATCTGGCATTTGCACCTTGCTTTACTTATAACAATGGCTCCAGGAAACAATTTAAAGAAATGATTAATATATTATTACCTTACTTTATATGTTGTGTTTACAGTCACTGAAGTACGAGCCCGCTCCATGCTCCAAGTACCCAAATCAGGTTCCTCTGCCAAAGTGCTGCTGGTTACAGATGGACTGGAAGAAGCCCTAACTGGGACTCTGGTGTACTGTGTTAAAGCAGATCCCAATAAAGAGATTAAGTTGAGGATTATTGCTGATGTATGTTGCTACATCTATATCTTTTAAGCTTAAGGGATGGGTGAACTGTGAAGAGCATTTGAATATTTGGCCAAATGTTTGACCAACAATGTCTCCCAAGGGGCAGCCCTGGTCCCCCTAAAATGAGCCAGTTCACACAAACCCCCTCTCATCTTTACTTAGACCACTTTGACTTTGATTTTGACAATGAAATAGCCTGATTAGGGTGGGGACAGTAAAGAGTAAGTGCCATACATTCCTAGCATGGCCCCCCTTGATTCAAAGTTAACATAAATGTCTATGTAAGAGCATTAATGGTGAAAATTTTATAAATAGCTTCAGGGAGATAGGAATGGAAATGTTTCTCAAGGTAAAAAAACTGTTTAGACTCAGTTAGCTGAAATTAAAGGGACTACTTCAGCAGCAGCTCAAGTTTTGCAACTTCAACCCATATTTTGGTTTATTTTTAAAATAATTTTATTTGCCATTGAATAATTTCTGCACCTACTGGTATGTGTTTTCTTTGTTGACAAATTAGGAAGTATCCTTTGGCATGATAAACGCTGCAGAGGCTGGCTCACTCATTCCAGCCCTGAAAAAGCATCTTACAAAGATCTACTTACCAGCCATTGAAGCAATGTCTGGTTGGGGAGAGCTCACAGAAACTCCACAAGGACTTCACGCTCGCAAAGAATTTGTGGAATCATTGGACAATTTTGTCAGTTTCATTGATGGTAAGACAATTTCTGTGAATACAACGGTATGTCTGATAATTTGCCAATGGATGGAAACAAAACAGATGCAGTAGTTTTGAAGTCCTTGCATCATCACAAGTTATTAGAGATGGACATAGCACAAGAGTCTGGAAAAAATAACAATTTATTACTTCTAGAGTGCTATTTACAAAGATAGATCAATAGCGCTTTACAACTCCTATTGAAATAAATACAATATTGAAATCTCCACTAATTCAAGTATAATGGTACCTTACAAATCTAAATAGCTAACTTAAAGTCCATGCATTAAACCACTACTCAGAAAGAAGTGTCTTTATTAATTTCTTAAAAATACTCATACCAGGTTACGTTGTGTCCTTATTATGGTAGTAGTAGTAGTAGTAGTAGTAGTAGTAGTAGTAGTAGTAGTAGTAGTAGTAGTAGTAGTAGTAGTAGTAGTAGTAGTAGTAGTAGTAATCTTTAATGAGGATGCCAACGTCACGAAGTGGTTTATAGAAGGGTCCTCAAAAGAATACTTTAGATTAAGAACTAGCTAAACATACAAAAATGTAAAAGATTAAAAGAATATATACAATCATTAAGTATCAAATATAACTAGTTAAAAGTACAACAATGTAAAAGATAAAAAGAATATACAAGGAGTAAAAAGCAAAGAATGTCGTTAAGAATCAAAGATAACTTTGGACAGGCCACGTTTAAAAGCAGGCAGTGACTCTGCATTCCTTAATGAGGTGTCTAACCCGTTTACATGGTAATGTTGCAACAGCCCTACTAGTGAGTTAAAAGTGTTGGCTACATTAAAAGTGTTGAGTATTATTCTGGGGTCGGTTCCTAAAAGGTGTAATAACTCTATTCATAGTTAGTAGAGGTCTCCTCTACTAACTATGCTCTCTTCCAGGGATACATCTGTCTTATTCCAGGAATACCTTTTGGAATAAGGCAGATTTATCCCTGGAATAGAGTTATTACACCTTTCAGGAACCGGCCCCTGGAGTTAAAAGAGGAAGGTAGCATAGTACACTGATATATGTTACCTTCATTGTGTTTTTAGGGGCTCATGCTTCACTAAATGATGCTATAAAGCTTCACCCATGTGAGATCATTGATGTGAGTTCCCTTGAGGGTCCAGCTGATTACCAAGCAATGGCAAACAATCAAGATATTCTTTCTGGCCTGGATGAGCTTGTGCACTCCTGGTGTAAACAGATTGAACAGGTTTGTGTACAGTTAAATGTGATGATATTTTCTCCCCTGTTGCCTTGAGCATATTTAAGTTGCATCTAGAGATACCACCCAATAGCTGTGTTCTTAATATCATTTAACACAATTCCGGTGTTAACATGCTCAGTGTCTTAGTCTTAACAGCTCAACTCAGTTCAATTGAGCTCAACTCTTCACACCTGAGGGCATCTAAGGCGGTAACACTGTCGACCAATCCCGTCAGGTCTTGTGCTACTGCCAACACATCTCGATCCAACCCTGTCCTGTTCTTTCTTTCGTTGTTGTCTTCAGCCCCTCTCTCGCCCAACGACCCCCAGGACCCCACGCCAGTGCTGTCATGCAGTCATTCTCACCCGTACACCACTGTCTCACCACTCTGCTATGTTATTGACTCATCCCCTTCCATCTACTTCCGCTTATTTCTAACACATCAGTTCCTTAGTATCTCATCTCCTTGGCCATATGCGCCGTTCTTGCTTTCTCCACCATAGTGGTCATAGTTTTCTTTACTGACACTTTTATTATTTGTTTTGTTAGCACTGTAAGAAACTGGAGAGGTTTTACTAATCATATCTGTTTGTCAGTCAGTCCATCCATCCATCCATCAGATGATGACCATTCAAATTAAGCCTCAGACAGACGTTCAACGAAAACACAGTCGAATGTTACAAGCAGTCTAATTAGTCAGGGATTAGTCGGCTATCATGTGCTTAGCAAAGCACATGTGATGTGATTTGGCTTGTCATGTGCATGTTATGTAAATTAATCCCCATTTGTCTTCTATGTCTTCATACTTAAGGTTAAACAAAGTAATGTAGTGGAACAAATTTTCTTAAGTTGAACAAAACTGCCAGGCAACTAAAACGCTATAGTTGTTTTCGCCAATAGGTGTTAGCTGAGAGCGAGCAAATGAGAAAGGAAGCAGACGATACAGGGCCCATGGCGGAACTGGAACACTGGCGAATGAGAATGGCGAAATTCAACTCACTAGTGGAGCAGATTAATGCTTCTGACTGTAGAGCAGTCTTAAGAATACTGCATATTGCTAAGTCTAAGACACTTAAGGTAATTCATTGCTTGTAACTGGTAAAATGAATACTTACAGTGATTCTAGTGAAACGTTAACGGAACGAAAATACAGAAGAGCTGATAGTATAGAACTGGGCCCTATGATTAAGATAATCCCGGGTCAAGAGTGAACTTTGAGACCAGTTTAGTTACTGTTCAATAAAAACATATCCAAAACAAAAAGACGATTTTCAACCTTAAGTTTTGAATGGAATTTAACTTTACTTTAAGCGTAAAATGTGATTTACAAAATCTTCTCAACGCGCGAGAACAAAACTTTGGTTAACTCCTAATCCTGGGTTAGCGTTAATAGGCTTTCGAAAAAACGGACCCTGTATGTTTTGTTTTTGTTTCTGGAACAGTTTTGGCGTGAATTGGATTGCCGCATCACAGATGCTGCTAATGAAGCAAAGGACAATGTGAAGTTCCTTTACACCTTGGAGAAAGCTTGTGATCCACTCTATCACTCAGATCCGGTATGATCCAAGTGGGCTAAACTTTAATTTATTCTCCTTGGTAAAGTTGTCTTTGAGTAAAAAGGAAGCTTAAGCAACGACGACGACGACGACGGCAACGAAAACATTATTTCGAAATATAACTTCTCGTTTTTGTAACTCTTTCACGATTATTCCAAATTGTTTAACTTAAAAAATTCTGGCGAACTGTCCAGGGACTAAATTACTATGAACGACGTCAAAGAAAAAGAAATGGAAAGAAACATTTGCTGTCATGCGCTCACGTTCTCGAGAAAACACAAAATTTGGGCATTTCACGTTGCTGTTTTGCGGAGGACAGCAAAGAACTGAACCAAAATGTAAAACGCACGTGCAGGCGATTGTTTTTGCTCATTAATCCTATTGTTTTGTGACGTTCTCGTTGCCGTCGTCGTCCTCGTTGCTTAAGTTCCCTAAATACAGGTTTCAGCACGATACCATTACCTACAAGACTCTCCATGGTAGTGGCTCCTACTTACATTAAAGATCTTCTTAAAAGCTACCATCCACCACGAGATCTTAGGTCTTGAAAGAAAAATCTACTCGTCGTCCCTGCTTTTAACACAAATAGTCATGGCCGTCGTGCTTTTTCTGTTGTTGCGCCGCTTCTCTGGAACAGTCTTCCTCAGCATGTTAGGGACGCTGAATCACTGGACATTATTAAAAGACAGCTGAAAACTGTTCTTTTTATACGCGCCTATTTAAATTCATGACCATCGCCCAGAATGCTATTGTCTTTCGCGACATGTACTTACAGCGCCCAGTTTTTCAGCGAGCGGCATAATGATTTGCATATCCAGAAATAGTCGGCTGTGATTGGTAGATAGATTCCGCTTTGGGAATACTCGAGTTGCTTCAAGATTTCTGCTGCTGTCAATCAAACGCTTGGATGCGTGAACTGAGATCCCAAGACGCGATGCATATAACAAATAAAGGGATTAGTTTCTAAAGAAACTGTGGTGCTGCGTCGGTGGGGGAGTGAAACACGAAAATTTGGTTTATCAACGGAGTTGATAATGTAAATTGACCACCGTACAAGGCGCTCTAGTTTAGGCAGGCCGCGAATCGAACTAAAAAGTTAAGCGAGATTCAACTTTTACGTTTAGGCGCGGCTTTCCACACATCGCCGCTATTTTATTTACGCAGGTAAAGCCAATTCAAATTTACGTCCTTGCACACGTGAAAATTACGCGACAGTGAAAATCCACCGCACATGTTCGCACGCAGCGACATCTTTTAATTTGTCCCAAAGGACTTCCAATGGTCAAAACGTTATCCGAAGTTTACGCAGAATAAGGTTGCTAATTTTAGTGTAAAAGCCTGATGAGTAACTGCAGAATATCCAGCCACTACAGCTTTTCGGGCTTGCGAAATGTTTTCGGAGTTTTGAAAAACGCATGCCAAGGCCGCCGAGTTGTTTGTGGCTGCGTAGCTGGTGGTTTTGTTGGGGAGAGCGCCGCGGCGAGCGAACGGCGAATCCGCGAGGAGAATGGAGTTTCGCCGCTCGCTCGGTCGCGCTCCCCATCAAAACCGCCAGCTACGCAGGCGGAGTTGACTTTAAGCTGTTTGAAAGCCGATTAAACCCCGATATAAAGTTAACCGAGGAGTTTAAGTGAACAGTAAAGACAAATCTTGTTCAACTTAAATTTCACGGCTGATTAGTGATTGAACAAAACTTATACTCTCGCGGGAAGTTTAAAACTGGCCAACTAAATACCCATGTGAGATTCGAAAGAACGAATTTGCATGTGAGTTCATGGCTGTAGAAGTTGGTTTCAAGAAAGCTACAAAAAATAATACTTCCACCAGTCAGAATTCTGCAAAACTTCGGGAAGTGAATCTTTAAGCGTTAAACAAAAAAAGCCATATGAAACCTAAATTGCTCGCCCCTTTTTTATCAAGATTTTCGACCTGAAAGTGTCGAGGCCATACAACCAAAGAGCCCATAAAGCTACTTTTGTAGCCAGAAAAAATATTGCTTCTCAATGAGCCACCAACATAAAAATAGTCGCATTTTCTTTTCTAACTTCTCAACTACAAAAGCCGTATGAAACCTAAATTGTAAACTGAATAATTATCCAATGAAGGACGATTTTGCAAGCGGTCCTTGCCAGTTTTTGGCCGATTTTCTCTATTGTTTGCGTACGTCTTCCTAATTAGCTTTCGAATTGAGCGCCAGAAAGCGCGGAAAAGTCCCGGATATGTCGCGCCATTCTGCGCGATGCGTGACTTTGGTGTTTTATAAAAACGTAAAGCTTGTGGGATGTGGCTGGAGTGACAAGGATACTTCACAAATTAATGTGATCAAGTAAGCTGAAGCCACTCAAAAGGCACTAAGGACACAAGGTAACGGGCATTACCCCTTAAATCTACCAAAGCAAAGATTGAGCCCAAGCATTAGCAGCCACGGACAGCTGTTTCGGCCTTGTTAGGCCTCATCAGCATGGCATAGCTAACGCTCAGGCTCAAGTACCCACATATCAATAAAACAAGCAATGAAAACGTAAAGCTTGTGGCCTTAGTGCCTTTTGAGTGGCTTCAGCTTACTTGATCACATTAATTTGTGAAGTATCCTTTGGTGTTTTATAACCTATTACTATTTTGTCTTACCTTTTGTAGTTTTAATTTTAATTTTTAAAGTTTTAACTTTTAGGCCCGTTTCAAACGTCGAACTTATCATGTGCCGAATCTAATGCAAATGAGAGAAAACAATAGATTTTTCTCATTTGCATTAGATTCGGCACATGAGAAGTTCGACGTTTGAAACGGGCCTTACTCTGTAAATAGCGCCTTTGGACCCTTGGGAAAGGGCGCTTTATAAATGTCTTATTATTATTATAATTCAAGAACGTCTGATGATGTCAAACGAAAGCAAGACTCTCTGCCCGCCAGTCGTACGCGTTTAGTTCATCTGACGTACGTCCGGAATGCTTCTGGAATTATTAACAGGAGTTCATTCGTTAGTTTGTGGCACGAGTGATGTTGGGGGCTTACTATTTGGCCAAAATTTATGGTTCAATCGGTCAAAATACAAATGAAATGTGTGCAAAAAAAAAAAAAAAAGAATCTTTTTGGAACAAAGTGTGGGAATGCTTTTGGAGGTATCCATTTGCTTTTTCGTTTTGACGCGGAAAGTTAACGGAATTTTAAATGAAATTATTATATTAGCGCCCAGTGTTTTTAAGAATCCAACAATGTTTTCTTGTTCAATTTGAAAGGTTACCATGATTGACGTCATCCCAGTGCTGATCAATGCTATACAGATGATACACACCATCTCTAGATACTACAATACCTCTCAAAGGATGACATCTCTCTTCATTAAGGTTAGTATGACATTGTTCTCCCTTGACCCATAGAATCAAGCTTTATCAGAGGAGGGCTTAGTTTTACAAGGTGACAAAGCACAGCTTCTGAAAAGAATTTCATCTCGTAACATTTAACACGAGGTAAGTGCTATTTTCTCTCTGCAGGCTCGTTGGTTTTTTTACTTGGTCTTTCATCTTCGTTAGCAATTTCAAACAGGCCTATTCTATTTGTCGAATTCTGATAGTGATTCTGAATATTGATAGTATTATTATTATTGTTTTGTCTATAAAAATGTAGTTGTTCGCTGAAGCTTTATTTATTTATTTAATTTGCCATACCACAAATAACATTATTATAATGAAAACAGAAAAGATAGAATGAATAGAGGTAACAATGGCGAGGAGGCCTAAAGGAAAGTATGTAGCTTATGTTAAATAGGCCTCCTCAGTTAAGCCCCGGCCAAACGCTCGCAACATTTCAACGCAACATCTTGACAACATGTTGCACACGTTTGGCCGCCCTGTTGCGATATGTTGCAACATGTTGGATGGTGTTGGCTCAAATTTGAAAACGCTCAAATTTTTCGTGCAACATTTTGGATGTTGCATGATGTTGTACTCGTTTGGCCACATTCACGCAACATTGTTACACTAGGGCATGCGCGCTAGGTCGATCTGCTATTTCAAAGCGCCAGAACACAACATGTTGCGCGCGTTTGGCCACCCTGTTGCGATATGTTGCAACATGTTGGATGGTGTTGGCACATAAACATCGACAACCCGTAAAATGTTGGGTTGAAATGTTGCGTGCGTTTGACCGGCCCCTTCACAACATCGTCTCAACATGTTGCAACAACGTTGCAAGATGTTGCGTTGAAATGTTGCGAGCGTTTGGCCGGGGCTTTACAATTGTTTTACAAGATGAAATTAAAAAAGGAGAACATGACGACGGATACAATTACAAGCTGCAAATAAAGATAATACATTTTAAAACTACTACTTTACGGTATTTTAACCGAAAATAAATAATATATTAGCGCCCAGTGTTTTGAAGACTCCAACAATGTTTTCTTGTGCTCTTATTGAACTATCGCCAAAATTCTCCAAGAGGTTATTGGTGTTCATCCCCTTCTACTTGCTTATGAATGGTAATCCATTTCAGGTGACAAATCAAATGGTGACGGCGTGTAAGAACTTCTTAACAGACCGCGGTATTAACCGAGTGTGGGATCAGCCCAGACAGCCCCTGATAGAGAAGCTCAAAGCTTGCCTGAAATTGAACCATGAGTATCAGAAATGCTTCCAGCGAACAAAGAAACGCATCGCCGAAGACCCTAGCAAGAAACCTTTCGAGTTTTCGGAGATGTACATCTTTGGTAAATTTGACACGTTTTGCAAGCGATTAAACCAGGTATGTATGATGGCATTTCTCTCTCTTTCTCTCTTGTACATTAATGAGATATGAAATGGAAAACTGAAATAGAAAGATAATTCTTGCTTTTTGCCATACAATAAATGAAAGATTAGGTCACAGTTGGTTTGCCATTCTGTCTTCTTGGCTTATTTTCCCTTGTTACAGTGGGACCCCGTTAATAACAAGCGGGCCATAAGAATTTGGCCGTATCAACGGAGTTGCGGTACTAACAGGGTTGCGTCAAATTTGATGGGCCCAGTTGCTCGAAGCATGGTTAGCGCTAACCTGGGTTAAATTAGCCTCCTTCGCAGCCGTTGTTTGTGTCGGTCCTATTCTCCCTCCCAACGTCTGCTGAACGGAGCCGGACATTCCATTCTCATTGTGTCTGAGTATCCAATCAGGAGGGAGAATAGAACCGACACAAACAACGGCTGCGAAGGAGGCTAGGGTTAAATACCATGATAACCCATAGGTTTTAATGCATCTTAACCAATGGTCAGCGCTAACCATGCTTCGAACAATTCAGCCCAGGTCTCTTTCAAGTTTAAAAGTGAATATTACAAACAAACAATCTGCTATACATACGATCCTATTAAAAGCAAAGGTCCCGAACTCAAATAATAAGAGCATCATTATTGTTTGCCAGGATTTGTCAGTTGTTTCGGGCTTGTTTGTACCTTAGAAGGTAATTTATAAAGGATTATACGCGTTGGGATTTCACAATGTGGCCGTTGGCCGCGTTAACGGGGTTTTCTTACGAGACGAAATAACGAGGTGGTCGTATGGCGGAGTTACACCGTATTAGCTTACTGGTTTTGTGGTTTTATTTGGTTTGTCGCCAGTTGTCACCTGAGATGCGATACCGGTAGCGAAAACGTTACTTGGCTGTTTCATATTGGCCTTTGGATCATTGTGTATTTTACCTTGCAGCAATTGAATAGACAAACGAAAAAAACGACAAACATTTTACTTTTGCTGTTTCAGATCATAGAAGTCCTTAATGCTCTGGAGACATTTTCAGTTTTATCCGAGTCCAAGATAGAAGGAATAGAAACAATCTCCACTCGATTCCAGCACATGTACTCTGCGCTCAAGAAAAAACCTTATGATCCTTTGGATCACAGGAAACCAGACTTCGAGGCAGACTTCTTTGAGTTCAGTCGCCATATCAGCGACATTCAGGTTTGTTCCCAGGTGGTTTGCTTTTGTACAGTAAAGCCTGGTTTTCATATGTCGGGAAAATCCCAGACGGTCGGAGATTTCACTGTTTCCCGACCGTCCCAGATTATGCCGATTAATGAAAACTGGAGATCGTAGACATCCCCGATCGTCTGGATGGTCGGGGACAAATCGGGAAAATCGGGAGGGTTTCTATTTTGCCGATGCGTCCCAGATTTCTGCGGTGATCGTTATCTCAGCATAAATCTGGGACGGTCGGGAAATAGTGAAATCCCCGACCGTCTGGGATTTTCCCGACATATGAAAACCAGGCTTAAGATAAAGGACGAGATTATTGATTAGTGAATTGTGTTTTATCTTGTGTAGAATCACTTGCAAATGTTCATTAGCGGCTGTTTTGAGAAGATTTCCGCCACAGCTCAGTCACTAGAGCTACTCAGCAGGTGCGTAAATTTATCATCATGTTATGACTGCATGCCCGGATTGTGGTTTTTCTCCTTTTTGAATTCTGCCAAAAGAGAACGAGCGAGCTCTGACCACAAAATCCTGTTCTCTTTTGGCCTGAATACCTTTCGCTACAATCTTCAGTAGATTAAACTCGCCGCGCTGTCGCTTGACTTCTTACTGTGATCGGTGTTCGGGTTGCAACTTATGAACAGCACTCTTTTAATTCAGTTTGTCCGGCCTCAAAAAAGCATGCGAGTGAGTTGTGAGACCTTAATGGCGATCTTTCAGTAATCATTTCCGTTGAGAACGCTATCTCAGTTTGCCACAATAGCTTTCGTAAGCAGTTGCTTTACTACAGCGCTGAAAAAGTTTGATTACAAATTCGTATCTAAGACTATCTCTCACATCTTCATTATTTAATCCGCAGTTCAAATATGATTTTCATATTTTCATTCTCGCTCATTAATCACTCACGGGTATATTACGAACCAACTAAATGACCAGCTCCCAGTTGTTTTGTTAGCTCAGTTGATAGAGCACTGCACCGGTATCGCAGAGGGCATTGGTTCGACTGTCGCACAAGCCTGAATTATCCAACACATGTAGTATTCATAACTGTGACGATCACTCACAGTTCAAATCATAAGTTCCTTCTCAAGAAATCTTTCAATAAGGGACAGAAGATAGTTAGAGCTTTCTTAAAATCGTCTGGGTATGTCTCAAGTTGAGGGTTTTCTTTACGTCTACAGAATCATTGCATGGCAGTCTCCTGACGATTTTGGCACGCGAATAAGTATTTTTCTATAGAATCAACCCGAAGAGTAAAAACTAAATCTGTTCATACTTTTGTTGTTTAGATTTGAAAAGCTGGGAATTCCCAGTCTGCAGCCATATATTGAAGAGAAGTACAGTGACCTTCTTCAGCACTTCGGCAGGGAAGTGGAACTCATCTCCAAGGTATTCTTAACTTTGCAGTTTTAGTTTTAAAGGCGATTTAATAACTGCCCATCAGATCTTCGCGCAACAACTGCTAGCTTTAGCCATCTCAAATTCGTTATGGTTTGTTGGTACTTGACTTATGGGCGGCCATAGCTACTCAGTTGTATTATTATTATTATTATTATTATTATTATTATTATTATTATTATTATTATTATTATTATTATTATTATTATTATTATTATGCTTACCTCTTTTTCATCTGTCAAATCAATGCCGTCGTCGAGAACAACTGCAGTTCGGGTCATAAGGCCTTGGAACGCTTGTCAAACTCTTGCGCAAGCTAGGCGTTGCATACTTCTACTTCTATCCTTAAAACAGTAACACGTTTTCTCCTTTTAGTGCCTTTTTCGAGTCCCCCTCCCCCTCCCCCAGGCAGTGTTGAAACATGAGGTGGCCGTCCAAGGACTAAATCTTGCTTTATGGGACCGTTGAAACTCAACATTGTAAGGGGCGAGAGGGGGAAAAGCGCGAACTGTCTCAAGACTTATGGCCCGCATTGTTGGATATTCGATCTTGTTTGTGTGCTAATTATCTTTAATGGATCACGTCCTGGTTGTGTTGCAGTTATACCAGCGGAACTGTGAGAACCCCCCAGTTCAACGTGACGTTCCTCCCATCTCCGGACGCATCATCTGGGCTCGTCAGCTCATGAGACGCATTCGAAATCCTATGGATGTTTTTGAACGGCATCCATCTTGCCTAAAAGCACCTGAAGCATCGAAAATCATCCGCAACTTTAACCAGTTGGCGACTGTACTGGTCGAGTTTGAAATTCTTTACCACAATGGCTGGCTGAAGCAGGTGGAAATCGCCAAGACAGGTGGGTATCTTACATTTCAGTCTCTGTTCGGGAACTATTGATGTGAGCTGAAATGTTTGTTATTGATTTTCAGGGCTGCAGGCGTCACTGCTGGTTCGACACCCAGACACTGGTGAGCTGTATGTGAACTGCGACCCTCAACTGATTCAGTTGATCCGTGAGACGGAATGTATGATGAAAATGAACCTACCAATACCAGAGGCAGCGCGCCTGCTCTATCTTAGAAGAGACACGATCAAAGGCCTGGCGGATGATCTGAAGGTTAGAAACATCACTCTCAGCGTTTGCTAGGCCGTTGTTATTGACCAACTGCCTTGCTTCCTGTGCTTTCTATCGAAATATTTTCGGAGCTAGTGTTTTGCACCCGTAAGCAATCAAAATCTGTCAACGCTGATTATATCCGCCCTTCTCCAATCGGATCCATTCCTCGCGTGGCCTGGTCTTTATTTTCTTTATAGTGCCAAGCTACTTCGAGAGGTAATTGTTTTACGTTTCGTCATCAACAGATGATGCTTGAAGATGTCAAAAAAGTTAGCGCAAAGATTCCAAACATCTTTCTTCCTCTGATGGGACCGCACATGCAAAGGGTAAGTTTTCACTGCTTCACTTTATGCTCGCGGGATGCCGGTTCCAATTCAGTCGCTGTAAGACGCTTTGGTGAATGTTTTCTCTATTATGGTAATGTCTTTATATATCAGCACGTATCACTTAGTCTCACGGCGGTCTACAATTCTTCTATGGGGTGGGATTGTACGTCAGCATGTAAAGACGCCACATGGCAGCCGCTATCAGTCCTTATTCTGTTTAACATACTGTGACACTTTCCAAATATGGTCATGTTGCACTCCATATTCGCCGTGCGTTCTCGACAGATATCCTGCGATATGTGTAATTTACAGCGACGGGGAGAAAAACGGCGGTTTTTCCATTTTTCTGCAACAAAACCCAGTAGACTGTACTTTTTTATCAGTATGTGGAATAATAAAACTATTACCCTTCTCAATCTTGCGGAATATCCCCTGATTTTAGCCAACTCGGACCCTCGGCCTTCTGCATGTACCGGAGCTCCAAAGGAACGCCTATCACAAAACCCCTACAACAATAGTAATACAATGTGCTCCGGTGCCTATATGCTCCGGTACATGCAGAAGCACCCCTCGGCCTCGTCGGCTACGAGTCAGGCGGCAATATTCCGCGCGATTTCGCAGGATAATTGTTAAATATTTGATCACACCCACCCTCCTAACGGAACCCACGCTTGAATATGAAAGACAGATAGTCTGAACGGTTCTTATATGTGGTGTTTAGGTTGATGCAGCGATCAGTCCAGGTGTGGCTATGCTGAATTGGAATTCACTTAACATACCTGCTTACATCTCAAATGTGTATAGTCGGCTGAGACAGGTGGATTTATTGGTGAAACAAGTCAATGATATCCGCGATGCCCGCATTGATGCCGTGCTGCGGGAGATTAGCGAAACTGTCTTGTGCGAGTTACCGAAAGATGATCCCTGGACCATTGATGAATTTATTACCAGAACACAGGTGATAAAATCGCTCGTCCTTTCATTTTTGTTATCACGTCGTCATCAGCTATCTGGCTAAGCTTTATCGATATCTATGAGCTGAAGCACACTTATCATTCAAGAGCACACTTCGTTTCTTAATTCGAATTCATTAGGCTGTAAGACTCACAGTAAAGATCAGGTATGAAACAGCGGGTTGCCAAATTTTGGAGTATACCTTGTTTAATCGTATCTATAACAAAATTCTTGATCGTGATTGGTTCTCCGCGCGCCTATTTGTCACGTAATCGGCGCGCGATCACGTGGGTGTCCAATTACAGGTATCCAATTTGAACTTTTTGTAATTGGATACCTGTAATTGGATACCCACGTGATTTTCACGTCAATTACGCGTTCTTTAATGGCTTCCTTTGCAAACGTTTCCTGCAGTTTTCAAAATATATGGAAAGCCCTACAGACGTTTTCGCTCAAAAGACCTTCCCAAAAGAAATTTTTAGTTCCGAAATTTGTTATCGATACGATTAATTAGTAATTGGACCTCGTGTCGTATAATTCAGGGAGTAATCACGCTCGTATTTTCAAATCGGCCTCGCGCTTCGCGCTCGTCCGATTTTGAAATTACTCGCGCGATTACTCCCTGAATTGTACTCCACTCGGTCCAATTACTATTACGAAATAAAACGTTTGTATTTTTTCTGCTGCTGCGGTGATGGAACCGGCAATAGGGACGTTTAGATCTGAGTACGAGAACGACTTTATATTTCAAACCAGTCACCTCCCTGGAACCCTCACTCCACCCTACTGATCAACAGCTGACAAGGAGATTGCGGTGGAAATAAGATTGATGTCACAAGTGATTAGCTAAGGCACGCAAACTAGGTTTGAAAAATCGTACTCGCACTCAATCACGTACTCATACTCAAATTTGAAGTTCTCTAATGATATAATAGGGAAACCAGGGGCGCTTACCATTTACACAAACCATCCGGGTGGAAATTTTAGGTGAAAATATGCAGTGCTTCAGTTTGTGCAAAGGCAAAATGGAAAAACCACAAAATATACTAGTATCAACTGGAAAGCTCATAAATAAAAGAAAAAGTGCCTTGATTAAGTCGACGGCCTATAATTTCTGAAATGTTTCAAATGGAATGGTGTGTGCCATTTTATTTTCCAACCAGAATTCCCGGGATTTCCGTGTAATGGTAAGGACCCCTGGAAACCCGAAATTCTTCCTACATCGAAGGTACAACAACTTAATAAATATCGTGATGTCTGACACTTTGGTTGACTTGAATAACTGAATTTCTTTCCGTCTGGAACACCATCTTTTTTGTTTTTGTTCGTTGTTTGGTTCTTTTTGATGTAGGCAGTGCTTCGATTGGTTATTGACAGCGATTTTTTACTGAACTCCCCTTGTGCACAGCTATGGCGAATTTTTCCTCGCGCCTTAATACACTATTTGGTTTGTTTTAGAAACGGTGCGAGCCTCTTGGAAAGGTGCTGGATCACATGAGTCTGTGTGTAGAGGAAGCCGTTCATGAACTGGCCAGTATCTTCCTGGACAGCCTAGAGAGCATTGGTGTGTCAGCGCTAGGTCCCAAATCTCCATCCGCCAAGCCTCCTGATAAAGAGAAAGACCGTAAAATGGAGAGCAACCGGGGAGAAAAGGACAAAGATGGACAGAGAGAGAAAACGCCTAAACTACCTGATGAAAAAACTATAGACGAAGAAATTGATGAGCTGATCTTATATTTTAATCACCGCAATTTTGAGGCACTTTTGCGTGCTACAAGGAATGCCCTAGACGGATTGAAACGGAGATTATTTTGCGCTAGGTGCCTTTATTTTGTTCTTCCTCGTGTTTATTTTGTTTCGTTTATTTGTAGTATACAGTTCAATTATTAACAATAGCGACCTTTAAAAATTGACAACGACTGCTGACGAGATTTAGAGTGACTCGACTACACCTTTCCACCTTAGAACTTTCACTCCTTTGTGTTTTTTCCCAGTAGAAATTCAGACTTAAAGCCCTGGCCAAACGGACTCGCAAGTTGAAAACTTGGGTCTACTTGCGACTCCGTTTGGCCAGGACTTGCGTGCACTTGCGTTGACTTGCGCTCACTTTGGTCGAGATCAAATTTGCACGCAAGTCGACACAAGTTTTTCACCGTTTGGCCACCCAACCCAAGTCAACACAAGTTAAGTGACGTCCACACGTTGGTATAGCAACCTATTAGCCAATGAAATACAGGATATGTAGTCTTGAAATGGTATTTTTTTGCGACTTGCGAGGAAACTTGCGACTCCGCTTGGCCACCCAACGCTGTACACAATCCTGTACACAATCTAAACTTGCGACTACTTGCGAGTCCGCTTGGCCAAGGCTTTGGAAATAGCATTACTGTGATGTGACACTTGATTATCTTAGCTGCATTTGAAAAGCCGTCCTTCCACTCAATCTTTTCTTTTTTTCCTTTTATTCTAATCTAAAGGTCTATATGGTTAAGAGTCAAGAGCTTTGTTGCTTGTTAGCTGGGTTTGTGTGGGACCTGTATCATTCCGGGCTTTTTTGTAACTTTCTTTCTAGTCCCAGTAGTTCGAACAGCCTATAACTCTATCCCGCGGATAAGTCGCTATGCAGCGAATAAAATGTATTGCGACTGGTATATTTTATCCGTTGGACAGCGACTTATCCGATGGATAGAGTTATCCGCTCTTTGGACAACTGGGGCATGGTGATATTCCTCTCTGGTTTGAAACTATAAACACTAACAGACATTTTTACTGTTGTTTAGCGCTAGGCGGTCATCATTTAGCAAAGGAGCATTCTCATCATCTGGTGGTATGTCAAATACTTACAACAAATCGCCGTTCTTCAAGGCGGAGATAACTCTTGTCATCCCACACGTGGTATGCGACTGTATACTTATTGTGAATACACTTGTCATGTAGAATGCAATGTGGAATGCAATGGGGAATGCAATGTGGAATCGTTTAAAGTTCAGATCAGTTACTTTGGAACAGAAAGGGAGGATTCGGAGTTTAACTTGAACACATCAAAGGTTTCTCACGCTTGATTAGGACTGGCTGCATGGTGAAGAAGTGCAAACTGTAACGACCAAAAATACTACCGAAATATTTCTAACGTTGCCTCATTTTTCGGGACTGTTCTACTTAATTTATATTCCTTTTTAGGAATGAGAGAATTGGGGGAATAAGGTTTTGCAAAAATCCGAATTATTCAGAAAACAGAATACTCTTGGCGGAAGTGACCTGAGAACAGCGCGCAGAATAGTCTGGACCGAGCACCTGAACCTCACTTCCGGTGCCGTCTCACGAGCTTGGCGGGCCGCGCACGATTTCACGCCAAAAGTTCTAAAAAGAAACGCATAGTCTGCGTATTCCGAGCAAACAATATTCTGATAATTACGTTTATTCTGCTATCGGGGCAGACTGCACGGAATATTTATTCCGTTTATTCCGAAAACGGAAAGGATCCCAAAACACACGATTAACGTCTTTTCCGAGCAATCCTATTCCGGAAATGCATCCTCAGAATCGTGTCTTGTTGCTGTCTCATTAATTCACTCTTTTTATTGTAAATGTATTGAATCACTAGGTAGGGGATTAAGCTATGTTTGCGTCCTTGTGCACAGGTCATCCACCCTACTTTAGACGATATCCAACAGGCTCTGAACAAAGCCACTCAGTCAGTTCTGGATATTAACCGATCTGTGGCTCAGTGGGGACAGAAGAGATTCAAAATGATGGAAATCAACCCTAACGAAGAGGCAGCTCATGGCCACATCAAAAGAACCGTACGAGCTACTAACTCAAGTAAATATTCTGTCCACTTTTGTAATACGCTTGTTTTTGAAACGAATTCCTGAGCGTAGAAAGTAATTCTCGTTTTGCTTTGGTTTTGCATTGCTTCGCTCTGTGATTGGCCAGGAAAACTAGCGCTACTTTCTCAGCCAATGAGAAGCAAAACCAAAAGCAATCGCGACTTGCACACGCGCATTTTCCCGCGCTTGGTGTCTGTTACATGTAATTGCGATTCGAATTCTGATTGGTTCGTTGCGCTGTTCGGGTTTGTTGTGATAGGTCAGAGTAATTGCTTTGGTAATTATCTGGTTTATTTTCGAGAGTCAATCTCGATGTTCTTTGAGACACGTTGAGGGTAACTTTATGGTTGGTCTAAGAAGATCAAGAATGATAAAAACATTGGACTTCTATGCAGCTTACCGTTCAGAACACATGCAAAGATTGTCTGACCTTTTTAGGAATCTCTGAAAAAACTGACTTGAGAATATAATGATTGTCCAAGAATGATTTGACTTGCTCCTCTCTTAATGAAGATTAAAGAAACTAATTTATACACGGTTACAATTTAAAGCTGCTAGCTTGTGGGGCCGTGTGGGGGAAATGTTGGTTTTTGAGGAGAGGGGAAAACCGGAGTATACCCGGAGAAAAACCTCTCGGAGCAGAGTAGAGAACCAGCACACTCAGCCCACTTATGACGCGCAGTCCGGGAATCGAACCCGGGACACATTGGTGGAAGGCGAGCGCTCTCACCACTGAGCCAACCCTGCTCCCTGAACTGAAAAATATGTCCAAGTTACTTCCAAGTGTTCCGAAGCCTTTCGAAGCCTTCTCTTGCAGCGATTTTCTAGCATAGGTATATGTGTGTCTTAATTGAAATCTTGTCTATTGTTTTTCTGATAATGAAAAACACTTACATATTCCTAAAAACAGTTTTCAGTAACTTTTTTTCTTGTCTCCTCTGCAGAGGAAGAGATCCCCGCATCGAAACTGAAGAACTACTACAAGAGTGTTGCTGAGCACAAGGATATCACCAAGCTGCTGATGGTGCTCACATCAGTGATAAGCTCCACCAAGGCGGAAGTCATGACCTGTTTGGACTACTTCACACAGTTTCACACTGTCTGGGACGAAGACAAGGAGAAAGCTGTGGCCGTAAGTGTATTTAAGGGTTTCAGTCAGGGTGAAAGCCAACGAATATACGTGTAGCCGTATTTTGCTGTTACCGCTCAGTAGGCGAGCCTGAAGAGTGACTATTCATAAACTGCCTTGGTGCGGCTGTGTAAATAGTAACTATTAAGTAAAATAAATAAATAAATAAAACTTAAGTTAAGTGAAGTTAACAATATACAAAATACATTTTAAAAAAAACAATACATTCAAAGCTAATATAAAATTGTATTTTATGTATGGCTAATGAGCTTCATGATACGATAATTTAAGTGGTTACCCTTCAGTGTATAACATTAGCAAGTTAGAGCCATCCATTTTGAATGGCTAAAGTCAGTTTGATTTTTAAACTGACGTGTAAACTTCCACTCCTTTTTGTGCACACGATCAGTGATCTTGTAAACGTTTTGGCTTCTGCAACGTGAAGGAACTCTTCATATGAGCCTGGTTGGTTGGGCTATAGCCCGGCGCGGTTATCGAGATCTCGGCTTCTCAGACAGAGATCTCGGCAACCGGGCTGGAATTTTTGCCATATGAACATTCCAGCCAATGCATTTCCGTCAGTAGAACGGGCAGTATTTGATTTTTACTTCTTTTTTTCTTTTATTTAAAGTTCGGAATAATTTCTTTTGATAGTCAAAGTAAAGATAAAGGATTTTGACGTTTCTAGAACCAATAAAAGCGCAAAATTCTCGCGAGACTTGTTCGTTAGATTTCACGCCTGAATGGTCGCGCCACCTCTTTTCATCGTTACCGGGCTGTAATTTCCCATATGAACAGATTATAAAAATTTATCCCGCTAACCGTGCCAGCCCGGCTACCGGGCTCACATGAAGAGGCGCTAAGTCATTATTTGCTCAGCCAGCTTCTCGTTTTGCAAGAGTTGAAAAATACTGACTTCATCTCTTTTATAGGATTTTGTTGCGTCGGATCCTATTCTGTCCGAATTCAAAGCCGAGATCCTGAAATATCAGAACTTGGAACAAGAGATTGAAAACATCGAGACTACCTTCAGAGTGGGTCATGGAGCCATTGAAATGTTCTCAGGTACGAGCATCAAGTAATTTCATTCTACAGCCGGCTTCATGCGCTCCATCTTCATTGATAATAACGATAATAAATGTCTTTTTAAGGTAAAAGTCGTTATCTCATGTTACAATTAAAAAATCTTAAAATTAAAGTTAATCATAGAAATATCATCATATTTACAACACTAAATCATGGTCAAAGAAGTATATTTACAAAAGACAATTTAAAACGTTCAGTATTTAATTTTGGATAAAGGCTTGTGTAGTTTGTGGTCTTCTTCGCAGGTGTTAGGTCATGTAGAGGGAGACTCTGGTTGGAAGCAATTTTGAAAATGTGTTTATCCTGTCTTTGGAGAAGTTCTTTGATGTTAAATTTCTTCGAGGCATATTTAACAATAAGATTATGAGCTCGAGATTTCTATCACCCACAGAAATTGAGAACGAATAATCTAATTGTTTTAGTATAAATCTACTAGTCGTTCAAAACTAAAGAAGTAGCCAATCGGAGAACGGCATTCGTGATAGGACGTTAGTAGATTTATAGTAATTGCGCATATAACAGCGATCTAGGAAATAAACACTGTTTAGATCTGGTACTGGTGTACCGTATACGGATAGTCCATAGCTTAAGTTAGGTACAACTATCGTCTGAACTACTTAGTCTAACTCGTGTTGGTTGTAACCCTCTTTTCTGAGAGTCCTTGTACAAACAGGTGTAAACATTCAAGACCGTTCTTTTTCGCCTTCCAGAGCCTTTCAAGCTCGCCTTACGAGTTGAGATCAAGGCGTGGAAGCGTTTATTCGGCCACAGCATCAACACTAAATACAAACATCAAATGGACGAAGTCACCCAATTCGTGTCTGAGTACAGCAAGCGTCTCGGGCGGCAGATCAATGATCTGGAGGATGTAAGAAATGCAATGGCTGCTCTGGAGGATCTACGACAGAACGAGATTCGGATCGACATGATCCTTGGACCTATTGAGGTATTTTAGTACCGCCGAATGGCATTGGATTGTGATTTGCTTCACGGGGACTCGATATCTGTATCGTCAGAGCGAGATTCTAGTCGGCCCTGGGCAATCCTTCCCTTCTATGGACATTTCTTAATACTGGACTCTCTGAACCGCCATGTCTTGCGCTTCGGACACTGATAAGGGATTTTCATTACGATCACATCTTTAATAGCAAATCACTACGATTCACGTCGTTTACCTTTAACTGTCTTCCCGCCAATGGCCCGAAAGGCTTGCAGTTTCCATATACGCTCTTCCATTTCCAGACTTAGAAGCTATTTTAGAAATGTTTCTTGGCTATTTGCACGTAATATCCAGGAATGGTCGCCCATTTTCAAAAATAAATTTTTAGTGTCAGAAATGCAAAGGCCATTAGTTTACGGAAGGCCATTAGTTTAGGGCATTCGATAAATTTGTACTTCACTAATGTTCCTTGTAACAAGATGTTGCCCAAATTTGTCTCATCTTGCGCCATTTGCACTTTATTTCCGGGAAGGGTCACCCGTCTTCAAAAATAAATTGCTATTTTCAGATCTAGAAATGCAAAGGACATTCATTTAGGGAAATCCATGACTTCCTTGTACGCATTCACTAGGGCAATGGATAAACTTGTACTTCGGTAATGTTCTTTGAAACAAGATGTTGCCCAAATTTTGCTCATTACGTGCCCGAGGCTTGTGAGAACCACTGACCTCTCGTCATACCGCAGGTGATAACGATTGATAATTATTGTTCATAAGTTGTCCTATTCACGGGCGCTTTGTTTGCTCTCACCAGGAAGCGTACGCCATGCTGAACAGGTTTGAGGTGTCAGTAGCGCGTGAAGAAGTGGATGGTGTCGACACTCTCAGATACTCCTTCGAGAAACTCCTTGCTCAGGCGGTGAGTGAGAGCTTCCTTGGGGTGTGGAGATAAGCGAGATCACTAACATACAGTTAGCGGTTTTCAATTGAGTGGCGTAAAACCAAAACCAAAGCAATTCCTCTGACCCATCACAACAGACCGAAACAAGGCAATTAGCCAATCAGAATACAGAAGAATTACATGTAGCTATTGGGCCAAGCATGGGAAAATGTGCGCGTGCAAGTCGCGATTGGTTGTGGTTTTCCTTCTCGTTGGTTGAAAAAGTGGCGCGAGTTTTAGGGCGCGTTCGATTGACCCTATTCCGGAATAAGAATACGTGGATTGATGATTAAAACTGTATGTTTGGCGCCTTTCGAAGCAGCAAGGATAATAAAAATATGTTTAAAATAGCATTTTAGCGGATGTTTCACAATTTAATGTGAATCTCCGTAAAAACGAAGGATTTTTAACTTATATTCCATGTATTCTTATTCCGGAATACGGTCAATCGAACGCACCCTTACTGGCCAATGACTGAGCGAAGCAATTCAAAACCAAAGCCTTTTGTTGTTCAACTAAAAACCGCTATAACAGACCATCAATGAATCTATAAACTCCTTGAGCGGTTGTAGGACCTGTTATAGACATCTTTGACGGACAACATCAATTATTGTTTATGAGGCAACCATGAGTTGGTGACAGAACTAGGGCCAACGAGTTGGATAAATGATTCCCTGTTAAGCGCACAAGAAACTCACAACTATGCTCACTACAACCTTAGCTTATGTGCCACGTTGCCTAAAATTTAGTCTAACTATAAGAGTTAAATTCAAAGAACCTTTTATTGTACAATTTAGGGGCAAGTTCAGAGTCACTTGGTGAAGATTCAGCCCGAGTTTAAGGCAGATTTGTTGGACAGAGTTGTGGTCTTCCGGGACGTCTCCACTAATTTCATGTCAGACTACGACGAGGTATACAAACATGGTCTTAAAGGGAACCTCCACTCTTACAACAAATTCACGCTGAATTGTTGAAAATAATTACTAGATTTCAAATTTTGTTTTAAAACGTGGATATAACATTTAAATGTTCAAAAAATGGAAATCGTCATCGCCTATTTTAGCTGTTAAGTTTCATGGGCGCCGCCATTTTGGATTTGATGACGCGTGATGGTTGCAGCTATTGTCAGGAAGCAAATCAATCAGAAAATCCTTTGTGTCAAACAATAGGGCAACCATCACGCGTCATCAAATCCAAAATGGCGGCGCCCATGAAACGTAACAACGAAAATGGGCGAAGATGATATCCATTTTTTTGAACACTTAAATGTTATATCCGTGTTTTAAAACAAAATTTGAAATCTAGTTATTATTACCTACAATTTAGCGTCAATTTGTTGTAAGAGTGGAGGTTTCCTTTAAGTGACACTTTGAAGAGACTTTTTTTCTCTTTGAAGGCTCTAAATTCTCAATCCGTTTCTATATTTAGGCTGGTCCAATGGTGACTGGTATCACTCCGCAAGAAGCTAGTGAAAGACTTAACACATTTCAGGTACCTCTTTAGTAGTTTTTCGCAATAGTTGTAGCTTTTATATTAAATTGTTAATGCCTAATGTATTTACCGTGTTTTTAAATAAAGATAATGATGATGATGATAATATATCAATCAATCACAATTATAAAGCGGAAGCGAAGCGGCCTGCCTGTATAATTTAAATTATATTAACAAACGAAGTGAGAAATTTATGAGAAAACAACAGGTAGAATCCCACTTATTGTGGTACGAACCACTCTTTAACGCATCTAAAGAGAAAAATAGACTATACCTCCCAGGGTAGGAAAAAAAGCCAGGCATGACGTAGTACCACAACTCCCTGCGGCCCTACATCGCGCCGCTGACACGTGACACTCCATTCTTTCAACGCTGTGGACGGCTAACACCATCGTTCTTATATTGGCACCCTAGTAGGGCATGGCACCTGCACATAGCTAAATGTGGTGACACTGCATTTCTGCTGACAGGGACGGGTGGGTGGGTCCTCATATATTTCTCACTTCATTTGTTAATCTAATTTAAATTATACTGGCAGGCCGCTTCGCGGCCTTGGTATAATTGTGATTATATTACACAAACTCCGTTCGAAATATATGAGAAAACAACAGGTAGAGTTCAACGCAAAAACAGCGGTGCCAATAGACGGAAGGCAAACAATCAAGTATAACTGGTAATATTTTAATGCAACCCAAAACAAAGAAACACCAAAGTGACAATGCTTATAAGGAAGCAAGGCAAATGTCAACAATAGCAGGTTACAAATCTTAAGTTCCGCACACACAACAAATGTTGAACAAACAGCTACAAACAGTGCCAGTGAATAACCGCATGAGCAAATGTTGAGCTGTGAACGGGTTTGTAATAAAATCGCTGGGAAGTCGAAAGGAGTAGGCCAATCAGCCATCCTTAAAATTTCTGATAAGGGAACGTTGGAATTGGCTGCTGCCGTAGTTTTAGCTCCGAGCACGGAATGTGCTTTGAAATGTTGGTGTCAACAATAGAGACCGTCAGCAGTGAACATAGCCACCTCCCGATGGACGTGGCTGTAACCGGTTTATGAGGCTTCACATAGGAGATAAACAACAGATCCACCTTGGAGGGGGGAATAACTGGACGGATCGCATGTGTAGCCTTTAAGTATGAGCGAAATGTCTCAACTGGGCATAGATTGGAGTTGGAAGGGAATCGTGCAAAGAAGGCTTTCGGAAGATGAACAGTAGAGCCTCTTTTACAAGGAGCCAAAAGCGTAAACTCTACACCCTCTGAAAGTACGCGGCAGTGACTGGGATCGAGTTCGGTTAGGACCGAGACCCTTTCTGGACAGGTTAAAGAGAATACCACTGCAAGCTGAAATGACAATTGCATGAGAGACAATGACCTGTTAATACCAAACGATGCCAGGTATTGAGTGACAAAATTTACGTCCCAAGTTTGGGAGTACCTAGATTTACGGGGACGATCGTTGAACATTCCTTTTAGCAGCTGAATAACTAAGGGGTGTTGACCCACAGATAGGCCATCCAGCTCGGCATGAGTGGTGGAGATAGCTGAGCATGCAACATTAACTGAGTGGAAAGCTGCTCCGCTATTGAAATACTCACTTAGGTATAGCAGGATGTCGGTTAAAGGTGCCGAAAAAGGATCAACCTTTCTTTTATCACACCAGCGATTCCAATGCACCCAAGCTGATTGATACTTTTTCCGTGTTGAGGGGCGAGATACTGAAAGGGATATCTTTTTAACGTCTCCAGAAATTACCATTGCTTGATACTGACTCCGCAGATGGGAAACACGGCTAAGTGTAACCTGGGAAACATTGGGTGTATCCCTTGGGGGTCTGCTGGGTCATTCAGAAGGTGCCTGGTGCTAGGGATGAGGACTGAATGGTCGACAAGAAGACCAAAGTGGCTGTGCTTGCCAGATGGGGGCGACTTATATGATGTCTACTTTGCCCTGAGTTACTTTGTTCAGTACAGCAGGTATAAGATTGAAGGGAAGGAAGGCATAACCCTTGAGGGGTGCCTAGTTCATCGTCAGAGTATCCGTGTGCAATGCGCCAAGGCCCAGACGCCAGTTTGCATACTTGGGGAGCTGGGCGGATAGGCGAGAAGAAAACAGATCGATTTTGCACTCTTCCATAAAGGGAGAGATTATCTGAGGGTTGCTTTTCTAGTCACTGTTGTCGTTGAACACCCTCGATTCCGTGTCTGTGATGGTGTTTAATTTGCCGGGTACATGTTGGGCCGATATCATTATGTCCCTCTCCAGACACCATCTCCAGAGTTCCAGAGCTAGGGCTGTGAGGCAAGTCGGCCTCGTACCACCCTTGCAGTTGACATGGGCTATTGCCGTAGTGTTGTCCATTCTCAGACAGACCACCTTGAGAGGTTCTTTAGGAAAGACTTTAGGGCCAAGAAGGCAGCCTTAAGCTCTAATACGTTTATGTGAAGGTGCTTTCGTCTTCTGACCAACGCCCATTTGTGCGATGCCCTTGGCAAACAGCAACCCATCCAGTCATTATAAGCAAGGTCGGATCTGGGGGTGTGATTGGGCTGCCATTCACGGAAGCGATGTTCAACAGCCACCATTGGAGTTCTTCCATGGGGTTGTGGTCCAGCATGACTTTCACATCGAAGTTTTGCTCGGACCTGTGCAAAGCATGGACCAATTGGATCTGTAAGTATCTGAAATGAAGGAGTGCTTGTCAAACGGCCAGGCGACAGCACTGTAGTGTGCCCAGAAGGCTGGCTAGCTGACGCGCAGGCATAGTTGGCGTTGAGATCGCCCTCTTGCAAATACTCTTGACATTTACAACTTTCTCTTTCGGGAGGCTCAGTGTTTCTACAGTGGAGTCGATTACAAAACCCAAGAACAATATTATTTGGGTTGGGATTAAACACGACTTTTCCCGAGTTACTGTGAAGCCTAGGTTTTCCAAGAGAGTAACAGCCATAGATGTGTTTCTCTGTGCTTCCTGGTGAGAAGAACCCAAGGTAAGGAAGTCGTCGAGATACAGAAGCATACGAACTCTCCGTTTGCGTAGGCATGCTGCTACCGGTTTTAAGAGTTTGGTCAATACCCTTGGGACGGTATTTAAGCCAAAACAGAGGCCTTGAAAGGCGTAGCATTTGTTTCTCCAGAGGAATTGCAGGAAACTCTGAGAGTCCTTATGGACTGGAACCGACAGGTATGCGTCTTTCAAATCTATGGTCATCATGTAGTCGCCTCTTCGAAAAAGAGACTTCAGGCAAGAGATGTTCTCCACCTGAAACGTGAGTTCTCTACGAACTTGTACGGGAAACTTAAGTCTATTACTTGCCGGAAGGTTCCACCCCATTTGGGAACTAGGAACAGGTTTGCAACTCAACGGAATCTTGTAACCCAAAACAATACTGAGAATTTCTGGATAGGAGGTTATATCCCTCCACTTGTCTATGAATTCGTCGATTCCTTTGCCTCGGGCTTGGAGACCTGAAAGGAACGCCCGTTTTTTATGTGTGGGTACTTTGATATTTATTGCAAGTACCTGAGGAGGGCTTGTCCCTGTTGGGAGCAAGCGTTGTGCCAAGGCGAGGGCGCTTAGTCGGTTGTGAATTCGAAGTAGATGCCAAGTTCTTAGCAAGGCCTCGAGATAGGTCTATTTGCTTTGAAGCAATAGAACGGAAGTCATCCCCGAAAAGCATGCGCTTAGTGTCGGGAAAAGACTGCTCAGCTAGGTCAATATTATCTTTATTTAAGGCCACGAGAATTTTCTTTCGTCTCAAGGTTGAGAATTGGTAATTTGCAGAGCCTAGCAAACAAAGCAATTGTTCTAGAATAGTTTTGATGTCTTATTTGGTGACATCCTTGTTAGATGTGTAACAAAATAAGGGACCTGTTATGTTCAGCATAGCCCTCTGCACAGAGGCTAGTTCTTTGTCTCGCTCTTGTGTATATTTTCGAGACTTCAGTGGAAGAAAACAAACAATCCACCGACGGAATGGAGTAATTGTCAAGAATATCACTTGATCGTAAGATAACTTCCGATAGAAGTTTTTACTTTATTTATTTATTTATTTTGCAAAAAAGCGGCAAAACCCGCTTTTGGTTCCCAAGAAGGGCGTTGCGAATGTGGATCACTTAGATCACCGCCATTTGGGGGAACATTTGTCCCGATACTCTGATTTCCATCGTCGTTGGAAGGCTCATTAGCCTCACTGTGGGGTTCAAAAACCCCGGTTGGTGGCTCATTAGCCCGAGTTGGTGGCTCATTAGACCAAGTTGGTGGCTTAAAAGCCGTAACAGAGCCCTCGTGGGTGGACATCAGGTCCTCATCTGAGTATGCCAGCACAAAAAGTGCGTTTGATTCCACGCTCACCTTTGGCGGGAAAGCCGTCAGGCTTTGTTGCCAGCAATTTTCGATCGATGAGACGCGTGCGTTCGTGGACTTCACGTCCTCTTGAACCTGCTGTAAGGTCTTCAAAGTCCTTGGGCGTTTAGGAGGGCTTGGAGAATGTAAACGCTCTGAATCAGTTCGGCGGGCATCATGTTTTGATCTCGAACGAGACCTCGATCGTGAACGACGTCGTTTCGACGTTTTCATGGCGAAAATCAAACACACACTCCTGAAAGAAAAGGAACTACCTACCTGATAGAAAGCCGACTCGAAAACGAGTCGAACTGGACCGTGGAATGGCCTAAAAAGTGCAAAACAAGCGGTTACAAAACTCACTTACCTTTCTTGTGTTCGTAGCACAGGAGGAAAGATGGCGCGATGTAGGGCCGCAGGGAGTTGTGGTACTACGTCATGCCTGGCATTTTTTTCCTACCCTGGGGGGTATAGTCTATTTTTCTCTTTAGATGCGTTAAAGAGTGGTTCGTAGCACAATAAGTGGGATTCTACCTGTTGTTTTCTCATATATTTCGAACGAAAGCGCCCATCCTTCCCCCCTCCCGGAGCAAACACCCGGGCATTTGACTTTTTTGAAAAATTTTGATCCCCCAAATGCCCCACTGTGTTTCCAGTTTAGACGGTCAAATGCCCCACTGTCAGGGCCTCAATAAGGGAAACGAAAGTGTAAATCTATAGCAAATCACTCGTTGCATGAAGCATTTTGGCACGCTCCCCCTCATAATGAATATTTTATTCTAAAATCGCTACCTTTTTCAAACCAAATCCGAAAAATTGTGCGCCAAAACTCTTTTCCGATCTCTTTGTCGTGGTGAATGAATGAATGAATATTTGCACGCGAAAGACGCGCGAAACCCTTTAGCTGGCGATCGCCGAGCAATGTTTAGCCGATAGTCAAATGCCCCACCGTGCGGGACAATTTTCGGATCAAATACCCGGGGTATGCCCGGGGGGGGGGATGGGCGCTTTTGGAATTGACTGATACATAAGGCGCTCACCGTAGCATGCTGTGTTATATCGTGTCTAAAGAATCCTCAAAACGTCATGACAACAGTGTTACCTAGGATCCCTACACTACACGAACGTTATTCAAACGGCTGTGTCAAATATAAACCAGGCCAGCGTCTATTTGAAGCCGATTTGGGTTAAATTTAGCCTTCTCTTATTAGTGTTTACGTCATTTTTCACGGTACTAAGGGGGCGCTTACACTGTAATTGATGAACTATAGGGGTCATATAACGTAGAGTTTGCAGTTAATTCAAGAGCGCCTAAGGCATTATCTTTTCTACTGTTTTCAGGCGCGGTTTGATGAACTTTGGCGCAAGTACATCACTTATTCTGGCGGAGAACAACTATTTGGTCTGCCTGTGACGGATTATCCAGAACTGGCTCGAACAAAGAAGGAACTTGGACTGCTGCAGAAGCTGTACGGACTTTACAACGCTGTTATTGATGGTGTCAACGGTTACTACGACATCCTGTGGACTGAAGTGGATATCGAGAAGATTAACAATGAGCTGATCGACTTCCAGAACAGGTGTTTTGCCGTTTGGCTTTAATTAACACAACATCAACATATGCAGTCCGAGGCGTTTGTCATTATAATGATTGACATCAAGGGAAAATAAAGAAGGTTAGATAGTACATCCGCCATACACACCTTATTTCAGGGGTAATTCTTCTCAGGTTATTTTTAGCTTCCGAGACAAAGGATTCCCACGATTAGCGCTTAGCCCCTCCATGCGTGTATTTTCATCTCTGTACGAGACTGGTTATTACCTACCCACGTGGGATTTCCGAGGCTGGCAAGTGATCTAAAAATAACCTGAGACGAATTACCCCTGAAATAAGGCCTGTATGGCGGTTGTACTCTCTAACCTCCTTTGTTTCCTCTTGTTGATATATTTTGATGGGGCATGCGTATGTAGTAACCACAGCAGAAGTAACACAGAGGTTATCTGAAAGTTATTGACATTAGCTCTGATTGGCCATGGGGGATCTAACTTCCCAAAACAAACCGAATTTCAGTCCTATGTAAACACTTATAAGCAAACGACCTTTCATTTAAGCCTTTTTGGCTAATCTGGTAGTCAGGCTTACCTGTTTTTCCAGCAGCAATAAAACGGTAATGGCTGTGTGAGTCTTGTTGAAGTCAGAAAGGGTTTTGGTTACAGCCATGTTTAAGTAATTAACCAATCATAAAAATTCACAAACAGAAAAAGTAAATTTTGGCAGGATGACATAGTAACAGCCAATACTCTCATCCGTAGTCCTAGAACACGAAATTGTTTTGGCTCGTTTGATTACTGTGCTACCACAGTAACAAGTGAGACAACTTACATGTGGTGTAATCTTTGAATTTCCCAGGTGTCGAAAGTTGCCAAAAGCTCTAAAGGAGTGGCAGGCATTCAATGAACTGAAGAAGAAGATTGACGACTTCAACGAGTGCTGCCCTCTTCTGGAGTTGATGGCCAACAAAGCTATGAAGGAGCGGCACTGGGAGAGAATAGCTAATGTCACCGGACACAAATTTGACGTTGAATCAGAAAACTTTTTGCTCAGAAACATCATGGAGGCTCCTCTGTTAGAAAACAAAGAAGATATCGAGGTCAGTTAAATTTACTACGATAGTCATTTCAAAATCACGAGTAAATAACCCTCCCCTCCCTGCCTTCGTTCTTTGTTACCTTCTAGTCTCTTTCCCTCCCTTCCCTCCCTTCCCTCCCTCCAATCTTTCCTTTCTTTTATTTTTTCCTTAATTTACTTTCTGGCTTTCTGTCCTTTTCCTTTCTCAAAATCAGCCTCATCATAATCTAATTGTTAGATAGATAGCAATTAGCGTAGCCAATCAGAGAACGGCATTCGCGATAGAACGCTAGTAGATTTATACCAATCTCCTGTATGAAGTCCCAAGGCCTGACCAAAGCAAATCAGTTTTAGTTGTTGTGACCAGAACTTTTCACTTGTCTTAGGACATTTGCATCTCAGCCGTGAAAGAGAAGGACATTGAAGCTAAACTGAGTCAGGTTGTAGCAGAGTGGAAGTCACAAGCATTCAGCTTTGGAACGTTTAAAAACCGTGGAGAGTTACTCCTGAAGGGAGGAGAAACAACTGAGATCATCTCGCTTCTGGAAGACAGTCTCATGGTGTTAGGCTCACTGCTTAGCAACAGGTAATATGATAGGTGCGGTTACACGGGGAACTTTTACCGTGGTAATTGAACCTTTCACCACGAGAAACTGCATTTAGTGAGTGTGACCGCACTTTCCCGAGATACATTTCCCGTGGTAATCATCCATGGATACGTCAAGTAGATCACACGAAGCGGCCATGGCATTTGACGTGGTAAATTTCAGTGCTGTTTTGATGCCCAAGGTACGAGAACTAATCACGAAGCTCCGTTTGACATCAGTACGAAACCACGAAGGAAAATTGTTTTTTCTTCTCGGGTTTCGCTCGTAAATCACAATCGCGCGCAACCGTATGTAAACCCAAGTGTGATGCACCACGGTATCATCTACCATGGGCAATACCATTTACTGTGGTGTGTGTAACCGCGCCTTATAAGTCATGGCTGTTTCAGTTTCTGGCCACCTTGTACAATAGAGCGTTTTCATTCACGTGACTACAGGCCATATTGGTTTACTGAAACAAAAGAAAGTATTTGCATAAAAAAAAGAAAATTTGGTTTATCAACGGAGTTGACTGATAATGTAAATTGACCACCGTACAGGGATTCGATTAGCTGACGTTTCGAGCGTTAGCCCTTCGTCGGAGCGAATCGAGGAATTGTGGGTTGTGTATGGTTTATATACAGAAAATGGAGCTACGCTATTGGTGGTAACATGGTAACGTGAAAAGCGCTCGTTGATACCGTGAGGATTAAGAGTGCCAATTTGAAAGATCAGTTTTTGCTCGAGATTTTTACGGCTTTCCGTGGTACCTTGATGTAGGGAAAGGCCGGAGATCGACATGTGTTGTTTGGAATAGCTAGGGAGATTAAAATGCCGAGCGACTGGTTTGGATGCGTCTTTGTTTTCTTTCTCAACATCACGAAGATGTTCTCGGAATCGGTCACCTAGTTGTCTTCCTGTTTCCCGATGTATAACTTTTTGCATAATGTGTAAGTTATACATCGGCGAAACAGGAAGACAACTAGGTGACCGATTCCGAGAACATCTTCGTGATGTTGAGAAAGATAACAAAGACGCATCCAAACCAGTCGCTCGGCATTTTAATCTCCCTAGCTATTCCAAACAACACATGTCGATCTCCGGCCTTTCCCTACATCAAGGTACCACGGAAAGCCGTAAAAATCTCGAGCAAAAACTGATCTTTCAAATTGGCACTCTTAATCCCCACGGTATCAACGAGCGCTTTTCATTCAATTAATTTATGCCTGTTTTTCACGTTACCATGTTACCACCAATAGCGTAGCTCCATTTTCTGTATATAAACCATACACAATCCACAATTCCTCGATTCGCTCCGACGAAGGGTTAACGCTCGAAACGTCAGCTAATCGAATCCCTGTACGGTGGTCAATTTACATTATCAACTCCGTTGATAAACCAAATTTTCGTGTTTCACTCCCCCATCGACACAGCACCACAGTTTCTTTAGAAACTAATCCCCTTTATGCATAAAAATAGATTTCAATTCCCAGAGGGTTAGTTTGGAACACCAACATGGCCGCCGTGACGTCATGTGAAAACGCTCTATAGAGTTCCGTTAGTCCTTGTTGTCACCGACTGATGGTAAAAAAGAGTTTTTTTTAACGTGACTTTTAGCTTAAATTACGTTTGATCTACGTAGAACAATATACTTATGGAACCATGCAAACACAGTTTGCCACGCCCGACTAGTAACTGGGGAACGTCGGTTCGATTCCGACTCGGGGCAAAAAGTTTTTCTTTCAATAGAGATGTGTGTCGAAAGCTTAGTGGCAAACTGTGTTTGCATGGTTCCATAAGTATATTGTTCTACGGCTTTCATGGCTTCGAAGGTATTTACATATATATATTTCTAATTCCCGTTCAGGGAATTTAGAAGCCAGGAAACACACAAAAGTCTCGAAAGAAAAATGTTCCGAGGAATGGCCGACGTGCGATACTACTAACTTTCTAGCTCACCAGCTACAAATGTTCCTCACTTAACTGACTTCGATGTCGATTATAATATGCCCTCTGATATGAATTTTAGGTACTATTCAACTCATGATTTTCATAGTGATAGGACTGTAAATGAATGCTCATCAGAACCGAAGTCATTTTCTGTTTTACACTGTAATATAAGAAGTTTGGCTGCTAATTATGATAATCTGCTTCACATGCTATCTGATTTGAACTGCTCATTTAAGCTAATTGGAATTTCTGAAACTAAATTTCAAATGCATAAGGAGATTTTATCTAACATTAATATTCCTGGGTATGATTTTGTTTCCCAACCAAGTCTCTGTGGTGCAGGAGGTGTTGGGTTCTATGTTTTAAATTCTCTGAAATATTCTATAAGATCAGACCTCACCTGTACCCATACAGATTATGAAGCTCTGTGGTTAGAAATACAATGCAAGGGTCAACCTAACTTAGTATGTGGAGTGATTTATAGGCACCCTAATGGCAATCTGGAACATTTTATGAATTATGCAAATACATCAGTTGATAAGATTCATAGAGAAAATAAACTGTGTGTTATTTTGGGAGATTTTAATATCGATCTTCTAAAATATCAAACTCATTCTAGCACTGATGATTTTATAAATATGCTTGGTTCTTTCTTTTTCCAGCCTCAAATTCTGCAGCCTACTAGAATTACTGATCACTCAAATTCACTTATTGATAATATTTTCTTTAATTCAGTTGAACATTACACAATAAGTGGTAACATTATTTATGACTTAAGTGATCATTTACCTAATTTTCTCATTTTTGATAAATACTCATCTCTGCCAGCAAATGCCAAGCTTTATAAAAGAGATTATTCTAAATTTGAGCCTGAGAAGCTATCTAAAGACATCTGTGATATTGACTGGGTGTCTGTTTTTACATCTACAAATGTTAATGATCCATCCTGTATGTTTGATATTTTCTATTTAAAATTATCTGAATTTATCGATAGGCATGTCCCAATGAAACAATTATCTAGGAGAGAGGTTAAGTATCAATCAAAGCCTTGGATTACTACTGGGCTCAGAAAGTCAATACATTTGAAGAATAATTTCCATAAAAAATTCCTTAAAACTCAATCTGTGTACTACCTTCAAAAATTTAAATACTATAGAAATAAGATAAATCATCTTGTCAAATTAAGCAAACGACAATATTATCATAACTATTTTCTGAGAAATGCGAATGATAGCAAATATATTTGGAATGGAATTAAACAGATTATTAATTTTAAATCAAAGTCATCCTTGAAAATTTCAAATATTACTTTAGATGATTCTGAGATCACAGACCAACTAAAGATAGCTGAAGCCTTTAATAAATATTTCTCTAATATTGGCAGTGAATTAGGTCATACAATACCATCTGTAAATAAATCACCTATGAATTATTTAAATAATCCTGTCCTCAAAAGTTTCTTTATTTTTCCTACTACTTGCTCTGAGATTGAAACAGAAATCTCTAAACTCCAAAATGGCAAGGCCACAGGACCATATAGTATCCCAACTAATATTCTTAAGATAATCAAGGCAGTTATATCTAAGCCTTTGGAGATAATCTTTAATCTTTCTTTTCAGACAGGCATTGTTCCTAATAGTTTTAAGTTAGCCAATGTAATACCAATCCATAAGAAAGATTCGCAAACTTGTCTCTCAAATTATCGACCAATTTCTCTCTTATCTATATTTAATAGACTTTTGGAGAAACTTATGTCCAACAGATTACTGAATTTTCTTGAAAGAGAAAGGGTTCTTTATAATAAACAATTTGGCTTTCGTGCCAAGCACTCGACTGATCAAGCAATTTTAAGTATTACTGATCAAGTTCAAAGGGCAATTGATGGAAAGGACTTCTCTTGTGGTATATTTTTAGATTTCAGCAAAGCTTTTGACACAGTAAATCATAAGATTCTCCTTGATAAATTACAATACTATGGTATCAGGGGTGTGGCTCTCACTTGGTTCAAATCTTATTTAGCTGATCGCCGGCAAGTTGTGATTATTAATAATGTTAGTTCAGACCCTCTTCCAATCTCTTGTGGTATTCCCCAAGGATCTGTTTTGGGTCCGTTGCTATTCCTACTTTATATAAATGATTTTTACCTCTGTTCTGATTTATTTGATTTTCATCTATTTGCTGACGATGCTAATTTGTTTTGTAAACATAAAAATATTTTGTCTTTGCACTCTAATATAAATAGTGAATTAAACAATATTCACATATGGTTATGTGCAAATAAGTTATCATTAAATGTAGATAAATCTAACTTTGTAATTTTTTATCCACCCCAAAGAAAAATAACTTTTGACTTCCAGTTAAGCATTAGTAACAGACCTCTTAACAGGGCATATTATATTAAGTATTTGGGAATCTTGATTGATGCTAATTTGAACTGGAAGAATCAAGTTGATTATATTGCCAAAAAAGTGAGAAAAAGTGTGGGTATACTCTCTAAACTTCGTTATTACCTCGATATTTCTAGTTTGGCAAATCTTTATTATGCACTCATCTACCCTTTCTTAATTTATGGGATAATTGCCTGGGGAAACACATATCCTACCACTCTTCAGTCAATTGTTGTCTTGCAAAAGAAAGCTTTACGAATTATTACTTTTTCAAAGTTCGATGAGCATTCAAGTCCTATATTTAAACAGTTAAAAATTGTCAAATTTAGTGATCTCGTTAAATATTGTGTTGCAATCTTTATGTATAAGTTTCATAATCATCAATTACCATCGGTTTTTAACGATTTATTTATTCCAGTTGACAAAATTCATAGTCATAATACTCGCTTGGCCTGCAGAAAAACTTACTATTTACCTAAAACTCGTACAAATTATGGCATCTTCAATATACGCTTTCAAGGACCAAAAATCTGGAATTTAATCGAAGAAAATGTTAAAGCCTTGTCTATGAGTCAGTTTAAAAAAGTTCTAAAAAACAAATTTCTTAATGATTATTAAGACATCTTTTCTTTTCATATGCTATTTTCTTTGCTTTTAATCAATAATCTTGCTTATTTATATGATGTACATTATATTATAATTATTTATAATTATTTCTAATTTATAATACTGCGGGTGTTTTTGTGTTGTGTTCTTTTCTTGTTGTTGTTGTTGTGTGTTTATGCCTGTCTGTCTTTCTGTGTGTGTTAGTGTATGTTCTCTGTGCGTCTTTTGCTCTACTTCTTGAGTGTATTGTACCTCTGATCCATTTCACTAATTTAATTCTAAATTTTGCAATTATTGACCTTCAGGCATTTTTAACTCTTAATAGTTATTTCTGAAGGTCCGTACCTTTTCTTATGTATTAATATATATATTCTTGTATTTAAGAAATTTAAGGTACAATAAAGATGTTGTTGTTGTTGTTGTTCTAAAGTGGCCACGTTGCCAGCGTGGTTGCTCCGGTAGTGTAGTGGTTATCACGCCCGACTAGTAACTGGGAACGTCGGTTCGATTCCGACTCGGGGCAAAAAGTTTTTCTTTCAATAGAGATGTGTGTCGAAAGCTGAGTGGCAAACTGTGTTTGCATGGTTCCATAAGTATATAGCCTAAATTCGTTAGATGTATACTACCAAACCTGTTCAACATTTCACATTCATTTTTTTAGGTACAATGCTCCATTCAAGAAAGACATTCAGGGCTGGGTGCAGAAGCTGTCCAACACGTCTGATATCATCGAAAACTGGATGATCGTACAGAATCTGTGGGTTTACTTAGAAGCTGTGTTTGTGGGCGGTGACATCGCTAAACAGCTACCACAGGTATGAATGTAAATCAATCAGCGGTTCTTGTTCACGGTATTTATACCATCAAAAAGTCATTCGAGTTTATATCGCTCTTCGGAGTCATTTTCGTTTCACTTAAGCTCACCGAAATGCTTCGTTCCGTTTTAAAGTTTAATCCTTCCAGGACGAAAAATAGCGGGCATACTTCAAATTATCTCCCTCCCCAGTACTCTACTCAAACACTTCTCGTCTACGAAAAAAAAAACTTTCAGCTTGCAAGCATTTTGCGACTTACTACGAAAGAAACCTTTTTAACAGTGTCGTGATTGTTTTTCCAGGAAGCCAAGCGCTTTGCTAACATTGACAAGTCCTGGGTGAAGATCATGACGCGTGCGCATGAGACACCCAACGTAGTCACGTGTTGTGTAGGCGACGATACGTTGGGTCAGCTGTTGCCCCACTTGTTGGAACAACTCGAGTTGTGCCAGAAATCACTTACTGGGTAAGGCGCGACCGACTTACTACAGACGTTTCCGTACTCAGTCTTTACGTTAAAACCACACCGATAGGCTCGTTTCTGGCACTAAATCAAGTATTGGTGCAAAGAAAAATATAAAGGCAATATAAAAGAAAAACGGGCTACATGGTCGTTATTGCTAAAAGGAAGAAAACGAAAACACTTTGCAAAGTACATCCGCTTAATTTTCAGGTTGAACTTCCCTACCTGCAAAACTGTGTCTCTACCTTTTAAGTTATTATTTCTACATTATTGTATCTCTCACTTAGTACGCGCGCTGTGATTGGTCAATTTTGCGGGCCGTATTCTACAGAACGGCCCGCTTGACTTCAACTAGTTTTCTTCCCCGCGCGCCGAATTAACCTCAGAGATGTAATAAATATCTTACTAACCTCGTTTGCTCGGTCCGTACTGTAAGTTACGGTTCTTCTTTTTTTCCCATTCATGGCCCGCACGCTTCGCGCTTGGGCCATAAATCAACGGGAAAAAAACTCGGTCCTTAACTTACAGTACGGACCGAGCAAACGAGGTTAGTAAGAGGTATTTATTTCCCATTCAGATATCTGGAAAAGAAGCGTCTTGTGTTTCCCCGGTTCTTCTTTGTTTCTGATCCCGCCTTACTGGAAATCCTGGGACAAGCCAGTGATTCACACACCATACAGGTTTGCACTAGAACACTCCCTATACTAAAACTTCTTCTGCCTAACAGCACCGAATCAAGATTTATAATGTTCAATTGTCTTCTCTAAAACCCACCTTGCATAGGAAAAAAAAAAAAAAGAACTACATTATTCAGTATCTTTCTTCTAAATGATCAAGCTTTGAACCAGACAATTTGCGATACGATGTAATTTAGAACTTAGAGTTTGTACTTCCAAACAGCAAGGCTAACAACCGGTGATGTAAAAATGAAGGTAATAAGATGAATAAATAAATAAATAAATAAATAAATAAATAAATAAATACATAGATAAAAAAATAAGTAAATAAATAATTAACACTAAAACAAATAAGACTAGAATCTTTTTCAATGAGTTGGGGTCTTCATGATGCCCTTAAGGCGGGACTTAACCTAAACACCGTTTTTGTGTCGCTTGACATGGATTTGACGTTAATATCTCGTTCGCGTTTCAAGCAATCCAAAATCCCTATGCTCATCCCACGAAGCTGTATTGTGGGATATTTTGTGAAATTTTTGGGTGATTTTTGGGCATACCGTAAAAGCTCTATTAAGTCCTCCGTCTGTATTAAGCCCCCCTCTCTAATAAGCCCCCCCCCCCCGTTAATGAGGCCTGAAATTAAATAAGCCCCCCCTGGGGGGATTAATAGAGCTTTTACGGTATTTGGGAAGAGATGATTTTTATCAAAGGATTTGTTAAATTTAGGGAAATAGGGAATATTGAAGATTTAATAAGGTTTAAAATTGGAATTTAAAGTGGAAATTAGTAGAGGGGCACCAAAACAGTTCCCCAGCAACCTTCAGTACCCTTGTGGGGTGTCAACTGTCTGGTGGTGTCACAAAACATTTTTGTACATTTTAATCCCTTCTTTAAACTCCTTAAAATTTCACTCCAATTCACCTTAAGTCCCACCTTAATATCAGCCAAAGCCAGTGATTGAAAGGATGTAATGTTACTGGCTCGGACTGTTTCACGTGAAACATATATGGTGCAACACTATTTGGTTGCTTTATGTGGACTATTTTTCCATTCCTCAGGCTCACCTTCTAAACGTATTTGACAACGTCAAAAATGTGGAATTTCACGAGAAAGACTATGACAAAATCCTGGCTATCATCTCATCCGAAGGAGAGACCGTGCAGGTGTGTGCCGGATTGGTACAAAATAGTTTGATTAGTTTTTTTCTTCACATTTAAGTTGACATTTTTGTGGAGAAAGACAAAAAGTTTGATCATCTGTTAGCTGTTTTAAAGCGTACATGACACTTGTCAACTAGATGCACTTAAGGGACAGGTGTAAGGTTGTTCGTTAGAGCGAAGTCTAAAGAGAGTGCACGAGAATTAGACAATAAAAGTACAAAAGAGAGATTATGAAGTCCCTTCATATCCTTTGTCACCTTGTTTTTGTTCATGTACAGCTAGAGACGCCAGTTATGGCAAAAGGCAACGTGGAACTGTGGTTAGGAGACTTGCTGAATCAAGCAATGAATTCCTTGCATGCTGTTATCAGGGATGCCTATCATGCCATTAATGACAGTGGATTTAATCTCATGAATTTTCTGGGCCAGTTCGCATCGCAGGTGAGTGAAACGTGATGAGCTGTCGCCTCATGCACGCGAACCCGGTTGACAAGACGCCCACGAAACTGCCAGGTCAGAGCTGAAGTGGCTAAAATCTCATTTTGAGATCCAAACTTAGACTGAACTTTGGTCTCCATGCATCTTTTCTTAGCAGACAGCCGTGTGTATAAAGCTTATATGTGAATATCCAGTCTTGTAATGATTAGAACTAGGGTACGTCATTGCTTGAAATGGATAACATGGAGCGATTGTACATTTGATGTGTGGGAAATAAAATCAAGATAAAAACATGATCGTGGCGTTAGAGACGCAGAATCATACAGAAATGCTATATTTATTTTATGAATAACTGACAACGGCCTCTTTTGTTATGGTTACTCCTAAAGTGTATACGATTTGTTTATTTTTGTTTGTTCCGTGCTTGATCAGGTTGGCCTTTTAGGCATTCAGATGATTTGGACCAGGGATGCTGAAGAGGCCCTTAAAAATGCGCGATCTGACAGGAAGGTCATGGCGGCCACGAATCAGAAGTTTTTGAATTTGTTGAACTCGCTGATTGAGGTCACAACTCAGGAACTTACCAAGATGGAGAGGACCAAGTTTGAGACCTTCGTCACAATCCACGTGCATCAGAGAGATATCTTCGACGATTTGGTAATAATAGACCGTTCACACCTGCCCTCTATTGTTCGAATATTCAGCGCATAATCAGCTATTCAGTGGATAAAATTTATTGCATGTTCTATGCTATGCATGTTCATCCGCTGGATAAATTTATCAGCTTTTTAAACAAGTGGGCCCTCAGGTCTACGTTTCTCAAAACTCCGGAAACCATTTAGGGCCCGAAAAGTATCTTTCACGTCGGTTTTATATCGCTTGATACTACCTTTTTGAGCAAACTACTGTAGCCCAATGTATTTCTCAATTTTATAGCGTGCTTTCTTAAAAGATTATTTAAAATATTAGAAATCGAATTTCTGGTGATGAACGTAGTGCACGTAAAATAGTTTTTCGGACCCGAAACGTTTTCCGGAGTTTTAAGAAACGCACGCCTGGATAGACATGGCCTCAATCAAAATACAACTAGCACAAAACAGTTGAACCTCAAATTAACTTAACCCATTGACTACCGCAGGGTTTTACATTTTCGGAGTGATTTTCCACCTATAAACGATGAATAGCAATTCGTGACTCTTTATTTGAACTACCAGGGAAAAGTGGTGCTGTCCTAAGCCACTGGAGGCTCAAGGTTTCTGAAAACGTCATTTTGACGTAGCTATTTTTTATCCGTGAAGCGACAACAATGGCCCAAGTTGGGTTTGCTTGCGATTTCTGCTAAATTTACAGTCATTTTTCATCTTTAGCGGCTGCCTGATGAGCATCATTAAGCGTGACGGTAGCTAAGAGTCCACTTTCTCAAAGAATCGAGCAAGGTGATGTACTTTGTTGTTGAATTTGGCTTGTTACTCGACGAACTGGGAATTTGGCCGGTCGAACACTTAGTACCTTTGGGACTCGACTATTGATGAATTTCTCGACCTACCGCCACATATTTTGGAATTTCTGTGTACTGAAGATGACTACGAGCAGGAAACTTTGGCGGTAGGTCGGAGTGGCTGTAGACTTAGTTTATATGTGAAAGAATTGGGGAAGGAACGGGTGCTGTCAAAAATTCTCGTTAGTTCCCAGCATGCAATGCGCTCAAGATGTTGAAAATGTCGGGAAGGCCCGAATGCACTGGAACAAAAGGCTGTATCTACGCTCGGGAGAAGAATATGAACAAAAAAAGTCATTTCTAAGCTAGAAAAAGGACTGAATTTTGTTATGATGGTTGAAGTTTGGTTTTTGGACGATGATTTCCCTAAAAAATATGAAGGCAAAAAGGGGCATTTTTGTTGTTTCTCTTTGACGTTAAAAACGGCCAGTTTCGTTCTTGTCCAAACTCAAAAGGCCATATTTGGTAAAAATCGCTACGTTTCTTGCATTTATTGGATATCCAAATTTAAAGGGCATTCCATTTCGTGCTCACAACTAACAGTTAAGGCAATATTCGTGCGATTGAGAAAGTTGCAATGTTTTGAAGCATGGGAGTTTTTTACGGCCGGTTTTGGCCGGCACGGGTGCCAATGGGTTAATCAGTTGGTAGACAAAAGAAGCGGATTCTCTATTTGGGTCCAAAACTTCGAGAGCTGGATATAAACTGCACATAATGAATAACTCTTCTAAACAAAATTTCTTTTGGACAATCGCTCTGCAGGGAAGCATAAAAATATCGCAAATTCTTGCATTGGCTATAGTAATGAATCCCCATATAAATGCATGTTTTCGTAGATATGCCTGGGCATGTTTCTTCGCTTCTATGTACGTCTGTAAACAGCGCAAGAAAATTCTCTGTGGTTGTGAGGTACTAAAAGAGTACTGGGGGTTAGTTTCTAAAGAAAATGTGGTGCTGCGTCGGTGGCGGAGTGAAACACAAAACTTTGGTTTATCAACAGGGATTCCAAAAGCTGACGTTTCGAGCGTTAGCCCTTCGTCGGAGCGAATCGAGGAATTGTGGGTTGTGTATGATGGTTTATATACAGAAAATGGAGCTACGCTAATGGAAACGTCAAAAACAGGAATAAATTAATTGAATGAAAAGCGCTCGTTGATACGATTTGAAAGATGAATTTTTGCTCTAGATTTTTACGGCTTTCCGTGGTACCTTGATGTAGGGAAAGGCCGGAAATCGACATGTGTTGTTTGGAATGCCTAGAGAGATTAAAATGCCTAGCGACTGGTTTGGATGCACCTTTTTTCATCTTTCTCAACATCACGTAGATGTTCTCGGAATCGGTCACCTAGTCGTCTTCCTGTTTCGCCGATGTATAACTTTTTGCATAACACTAACAGAGTACTGTTTGTTTGAATTGCGTCCTTCAGGTCAAGATGCACATTCGTTCAGTGACAGACTTTGAATGGCTGAAACAGTCCCGGTTCTATTTCAAGGAAGACATTGATGACTGTATCATCTCCATCACGGATGTAGACTTCAGCTATCAGAACGAATTTCTGGGCTGCACCGATAGACTCGTTATCACTCCCCTCACGGACAGATGCTATATAACATTAGCTCAGGCACTGGGCATGTCAATGGGGGGTGCACCCGCTGGACCTGCTGGTACTGGGAAGACTGGTGAGGAAAGCAGCTATTCGTCTATTAGGATTGGTTGAGAAAAGATAATGGCATTCACAACAAAAATAGTTTTCTGCACGAGATATTCAATTGCATTTCGAGGACTAGCGTCACTATCCCCTCAACCTCCACGCCCTTTCGCTTCAGTTTCCCTCAAGTTTTCCAGGAGACTCCTGCCCATCTCTATTTTCACGTAATTATTGGAAGCTATTACAATTTTCCCTGTCACAAAAATGACCTTTTTCCCGTTTTATGCCGGTTTTCTTCCCATCCTGTCTCCTGTCCCAAGCATATTACACGGCACTCGGTCCAGACGAAGTGGCAAAAAAATGATAGTTCTCTTGGGCCTAACTTCTTCTTTTTTTTTTTTACAGAAACGACCAAAGACATGGGAAAGGCCCTTGGAAAATACGTGGTTGTTTTCAATTGCTCTGATCAGATGGACTTCAGAGGACTCGGTCGAATTTACAAAGGTATACCAGTTGCCCCATTATGTACGAAATCAATGTTGAGTACGTCTAATACGTTACTAGGGTTTCATTCTATATAATTATCATTGCGCTCTCTGTGCTCAATTCTTGCCCATTTCTCTGCCTGTGACAGGTCTAGCACAATCTGGAAGTTGGGGCTGCTTCGACGAGTTCAATCGTATCGAGCTGCCTGTATTGTCAGTAGCAGCCCAACAAATCTACATCGTGTTGACAGCTAAGAAAGACAGAAAGAAGCAGTTTGTGTTCACTGATGGCGATGTGGTCGATCTAAATCCTGAATTTGGTATTTTCCTTACCATGGTGAGCATTTATAGAACATTCTACGGTTGCCATGATTCCGTTCTATTTTATTTTAACGCTCATTGTCTGATGAGGAGAGCGATACTATTGTTAGGATCAAAAGATCACTATTGTTCCCAACAATTAGATGCCGCGTGTCTCACTGTTCTTAACAGTATGAGGACATTTATCACATACCAACCTGATTCACCATGAGGTGCAAGTTCATGTCTCATCGGTGATTCAAAATTGTTCTTTGTAAACTCATATGCGTGAGATCCTTAGAACAGTTTTCACTGAGCTAAGTGTCGTTAAACCAAAAGCAAAGCAATTACTCCAGCCGAACACAACAGGCGCAAACAGGCGCATCACATGAAACCGGCACAAAGCGCGGGAAATAGGGCGCGTGAAAGTCGCGATTGGTTTTGGTTTTGATTCTCATTGGTTGAGAAAGTGGCGCGGGTTTTGCCAACCAATCACGGAGCAAAGCCATTCAAGACCAAAGCAAACGCGATTTACTTTCGACACTCAGTTGAAAACCGCTCTAATGTTCTTATTATTGAACATATATTACTGATCCGTATATGCCATGATCCATGTCTAGTATCTAGTCAAATGAACTAATCACCCTGCAACTCTCTGGAAAGAGCGTCTGACGGGTTGGGCAGCGTCGTGGCGGGTGGATTCGATTCTGAGACCCAAAATTATGTCTTTGTCCTCCCATTTCCATATGAAACTAAATACACAGTTAATTATATGCTTTTGCAGAACCCAGGATATGCAGGCCGCCAGGAATTGCCAGAGAATCTCAAGGTCCAGTTTCGCACAGTGGCCATGATGGTTCCAGACAGACAGGTTGGTCGCACGTGTCTTCATGACAGTCATATTTGTCGTCAGTTCTGTGGAAAGTAAGAGAGAATAAAAATGACTAGAGAATGGGATGAATGGATTAATATCTACTCTTAGGTCTTTCTAGATGTATTTATTTCTTATATGAATTGAGCGCTCTAACCTTACGGTTACCTTATTGTGCTACAGATCATCATGCGAGTCAAACTTGCCAGCTGTGGTTTTATAGAGAATGTGATCCTGGCTCAGAAGTTCTTTACGCTGTACAAACTATGCGAGGAACAGCTTAGTAAACAGGTCAGTTTTGTATGTCTTGCTTCTGCCCAGAAGCATGACAGCAAGCAGCTGACTATTACTCAATGGCAACAACAACAACAACAACAACTTTTTTTATGACTTCTTAAATCGATTTCACAAATTTGTCCACCCCAGCCAGTATAGTAGAGCTAATCGAGTCGGGTGGAACAATAGCACAGGTACAACATATACATAAAATTATTATAGGGCTAAAATTGCCAGTACTGATGGGAGACAACAATACTAATAGAATATATAAGCATGAGAAAGACTATTATGATTACAAAAACAATAATATCAAAACAAACTTGACTTTTTTAATGATGTTTCGGGATATCAAGATAAGAGTCATCTAAAGCTAACACGTCAAAAAGAGTTCTTTTTATTTTCCTTTTAAAGTCATTTTTTTGAAAGGTTTCGTAATGAACGCTATCAGTGTAGCTAAACGTAACCAGAATTAATCAGACGAAGTGGATGTAAAATCGACGAGTGGAGGAGCCCAGCGCGAACTGAGAAGTGCAGGAAGAAGCCCTAAGCTGAACACTACTTGCTCCAGTTGACGGGATTTCCTAATGAGGAGTCTGGAAGAGATTAATCGGAACCTGAAATAAACATACGGACTATCAGTTGCACATGGTTAACATGAACGCTGGTTCGTTTGCTGAACGATAAATGCTTTCATATCTGACGCGCGCAAACCCTACTCAGCTTTCTGTGTTGTGCAATAATTCACTGAAAGTTGTGCAAAAAGTCCTCTGAAGACCCTTAAATGTTGATTTATTTCAGTGTAAACGTCTGTTGTTGTCACTGGTTCTCTGTAGGTTCATTACGACTTTGGCTTGAGAAATATTCTATCAGTGTTGCGTACACTGGGTGCAGCCAAACGAGCCAATCCACAGGACAGTGAAAGTACCACTGTAATGAGAGTGCTCAGGGACATGAACCTCTCCAAACTGGTGAGAAATTTAACATCCGAGAAAGAGAAGGCAAAAACGTTACTAAGAGATGAGTTGCTTCAAAACGTTGCATACTTGGTGATGAACCTCTTACAATAAGTTGTGAGTTGTGGTTTTCACTAGCGACGCAAGCACAAGCGCAAGCAAAATCCCAAGCACAAGAGCGCTCATTTCACTGTGAAAACGGGATTAACGCAAGTATAAGCACAAGCGCGAGGATCAATTTTTTTCCTTTTTCTTGTTCTTGCGCTTATGCTTGCGTTCGCTTGCGTAGTGTTCGTTTTCACTTGGCTTAAGCTACTTATGCTTGCGCTTGTGCTTGCGTCGCTAGTGAAAACCTGGCTTAAATAAATAGTTTCAAGTACAGCGCATAAGTTCTCTCATCTGGAGACGTTTTTGCTTCTGTTTTACTCGCATCTTCTTGTTGTTTGCACTATATCCTTTACAAAGCAACTAGTGAAATACTTAAGTCGTGTTCCAGAGTGAAGCATTTTTTGATGTTTTCGTTTTCTAGGTTGATGAGGATGAACCACTCTTCCTGAGCTTGATCAATGATTTGTTCCCCGGTATCGTCCTGGACAAGGCAGGTTACCCTGAACTGGAGTCCATGATTCAGAAACACGTGGAAGAGGCTGGACTCATCTTCCATCCTCCATGGATACTCAAACTGATCCAGGTAACTGAGATCAATTTCACACCCCTTTAGACTTATCAAGCAAGATATTGCGCCTGTTTATCTGTTCATTTCCTCGGCTATGTAACCCTCCCTCCTCTCCCTTCTCCCCCCAAAAATCATTTTGCCTTAATTTTCGAAAAATTTGAGAAAGCACGCAGGAAAAATCTCGGGGAATTTGGGAGACTTTCTATGAAATAAACGGGAGTTTTCGGCAATGTTCGAAAAAAATCCAAAATTGATCTGAAAAGATCATTTAATTTTTTTTAAAATTCCAAATAGGATGGTTAAAATCTTTGGCTTATCTTCGATAGATTTATAGGAATTGGGTTACATTTTCAGAATCAGTCGTGGGAATTGTGTTTGTAACTAAGCTCACACCGACGCTTTACCTCCCCTCCCAGTTAAATCAACCAGCCCACTCACGCTACCATGTTATGAGAAATGAGCAATCTCTGCTTCATTCCAGTTGTACGAGACTCAGCGTGTTCGCCATGGTATGATGACTCTAGGACCCAGTGGAGCCGGCAAGACAGTTTGTATTAACATACTCATGAAGGCCATGGGAGACTGCGGTGCTCCCCATCGGGAGATGCGCATGAACCCCAAGGCCATCACTGCGCCGCAGATGTTTGGTCGACTTGATGTTGCCACCAATGACTGGACAGATGGGATTTTTTCCACTCTCTGGCGAAAAACGCTCAAGGCAAAGAAAGGTTGGTGGTTAGATGGATAAAATGACTGGCCAGATAGCAGGGTGCATTGCAGGATTCTAAACTTTGGCTGTTTTCAAACGAACTTTGAAACGCTTTCAAACAAGTAAAGACTTAAATCACCTTAGTCAACTTTTGATCATACATGGGTTAAACGCCTTTCCCAAAAATCAGGCCAAATGTTTCGGAAGTCACGTCAGTTGGACTTCCTTTCAACATTTTCTGTCATGCCATAGACAAAATTTCCAGGTGACAATAAGAGGAGGCATACCACCTCTAGCAACTATTACGCCGGTATCTTCTCTCTGTAGAAGCTTATATTATTAATGACCCGAGGGGGAGGTTACTCCCTATAATGACCTATACGAGAAGGTTCCGCCCGCAAGAGGTACATTTTTCAGGCTTCAGTTTTATAGAATGGCAAGGAAATTCGTCAGTTTAATATTTAAAAGGGCCTTTTGATGCGCTCCTGTAATATGTCCAAGGGTTTAGAAAAGGAATACAGTTTGCTTAAGTAGGTTTGTACCACTTTTGACTGGACGGTATACGAAAGGGTACCTTTTCTGTCAAGCATGGTATATAAAAGGTTAAGGGGTTAGATCACTTTGTTGAGAAGCCCCCTCGGATAAATGATCTCATTAGTTAACTGAAGAGTAACTCGAGGATATCATGTTGGGTCCGTGGACAATAATCGTTATTCCACATCATTTCTCTGAATTTCCCGTTGTGTCTTGTTGTAGGAGAGCATATCTGGATCGTTCTTGATGGGCCTGTAGACGCCATATGGATCGAGAACTTAAACAGTGTACTAGATGATAACAAGACACTCACGTTAGCCAACGGTGACCGCATTCCCATGTCACCTCAGTGCAAAGTTGTGTTTGAACCACATAACATCGACAACGCCTCCCCTGCTACAGTGTCACGCAACGGTATGGTGTACATGAGTTCATCTGTCATGGACTGGAGACCAATAGTCAAGGTACTAAAACCAGTGAAAAACCTGGTGCTAGTAAGTAATCATTGTTACACCGATGTCGCATTGTCCGTTTGGAGCAAACTTGAACAGAGTTCGTTTGGCTGTGGGTGTCGTCGTTTGGTCTTGATAAGTTGGCGCGAAGGGGATGGGCAAAAGACAGTTGGCTATTCCTACAAGTGCGTCTTGTTAATCGTTTATCTCACGATTGAGTCACATAGATGTGGATCGCGACAGTTCGACGGCTGGAGTCTCGTGGTTGGTGGTGTTCAGTACGTTTCGATCCTCGCCTGGGCTATTTCTACTCCTACGCTTGCCGGTTTCAGACAGACGGGTATTGAGCGCTGATTACCAGTAGCTCAATATTTTCTCATATAACACCTCACTCAACGCTAAGATGGTTCAAATGCTCCCATTTGTAGTCCACAGCCATCCTTACCAACCACGTCCAAAGCCGCGTATTTACAGGACCATTATTTGTTGTTGTTGATGATGATGATAGTTTTTAGTCTGAACGTTTCTTTGTTGTATTGACAGGCTTGGCTAAACAAGCGAGAACCTCAAGAACATGACGTTTTGGAGCAGCTGTTTGACTGCGTTTTTGATGATGTTTATACTTACGTCAAGCAGAACCTAAATCCAAAGATGGAGGTGCTAGAATGTAATGTCATCATGCAGGTATATGAACACTACACGTAACTGTGAGCTTAGAGTTTGGTTTAAACGAACTATGGTTGTCCTATCTCTAAATAAACCTAAGAATTGAACGTTTTCTATTTTGATCGATATCGCTCAAGCACGCAAACACACAAACTGTATTAGGCCCCATCCGCACTAATGCGTTTTCGTTTAGAAACGCATACGTTTAGATGCATTTTCGCCTACCGTACACACTAAAACGCCCGGAAACGCTGGGGCTCGTGGCTGGTTTGCGGGTAGGGCAGGCTTATGGGGTGTTCTACCATGGAGCGGTTTTCAATTGAGTGTCGAACGTAAATTTCTTTTGCTTTGGTTTTGCATTGCTTCGCTCTGTGATTGGTCGACAAAACTCGAGCCACTTTTTAACCAGTGAGAAGCAAAACCAAAACCAATCGCGACTTGCGCGCGCGTATTTTCCTGCGCTTGGCGTCGGCTACATGTAATTGCTTCAAATTCTGACTGGCTTCATGCATTATTTTAGTTTGTTTTGATTGGCTGGAGTAATTGCTTTGGTTTTGGTTTTACGAAGCTGCCCTAATTTTACTTTTGCAGTGCCTTGATCTCCTGGAAGGTCTGATTCCCAGCAAAGAAGAACACGGTGTTCTGAGCGCCAATCATCTGAGCCGTCTGTTCGTGTTTGCGCTGATGTGGGGAGTGGGTGCGCTGCTTGAATTGGATGATCGTGCTAAGATGGAGGAGTTTCTCGTAAAGCACGGCAAGGTGCCCTTACCTGACATAGAAGAAGGAAGTCAGGACACTATATTTGAGTTTGTCGTGGATGACACTGGTCAGTACAAACAGTTGCACTCTATTCATACCAGGCCTTTTTCTAGTTTTGGACAAGGACCATGTGGAGGGGAAGGGGGATATCTTGGACTGTATCAAGTCCGGCCAGAGATTTACATTTTAAGGGGATTTGTAAAGTTTCATTTTCATTGTTTGTTTTCATTCTTCTGTGAAACGATCAACTCTGTTTTCAGCAGAAATTTTTAGGGCAATTATGACATCATCACATCGAATATCGGGAAAGAGAGAGAATAACCGAAGATTCGTTACAAGGATTCATTATATGTTAAAAATATGAAATAAGTTGTATTAACCCGAGAAAGATTTTAAATTTTAAGTTTTTGAGGATTTTCAATTGTTTACTTGTGTTTTCAGGTAATTGGGAACATTGGTTGAACCGAGTTCAGGAATACATATACCCGTCGGATTACAAGCCAGAGTATTCCTCCATTTTGGTACCAAATGTCGACAATGTCCGAACGAGCTTCCTTATGGAGACAATTGCCAAGCAGACCAAGGTGTGTGTATTGAAACTTTAATAGCTGAGTGACTGATTACTGGTGTGTTTTCTCGATGAGAAGGAATTTACGTTAGCAATATAGGTAAAATGTTAATTTCAGCGTCGATGAATTCTTTATATAAACCTAAACGGGGATTATTTATCTGAAATCTTATAGAAGCTCAAATGAAAGTAGATTGAATTAAGCTTTGTTTTTTGGAAATCGCTTGTGGTCTATGGTTTCTTATAGCCTAATAGTTACCTTTTTGCTCGTTTTTTTCTTCAATCTTCTTTAATTCTGTTATCTGTTAATTCTGCTGTCAGCGCGTTGATATTGCTAACCCAAGGCTCTGTCACCTTGTATTATTGTTTGTAGGCGGTGCTGCTTATTGGTGAACAGGGCACAGCTAAAACAGTGATGATCAAAGGCTACCTTGCCAAGTACAACCCTGAAGTGCACATGAGCAAGAGCTTGAACTTCTCCTCTGCTACCACGCCTTTGCTATTCCAGGTGAGGTAACCAAACACACATCTGATACAGAGTAAAAGGTTATGTAATGAAACTTATTTTCCTTTGCTCAACAGCGGACTATTGAGAGCTATGTGGACAAACGCGTGGGTACCACGTACGGCCCACCTGCTGGCCGCAAGATGACGTGCTTTATTGATGACGTCAACATGCCAATCATTAATGAATGGGGCGACCAGGTGAAATGAATACTTCAATACGCTTTCAAAAATTGCATTAATATACACTTAATGTATGGTCCCGAGGGAAACAGTTAGTTTTGTTTTCCCGAGAGTCCTGATGTTTCCCGAGACGAAGTCGAGGGAAACATCAGGACTCGAGGGAAAACAAAACTAACTAGTTTCCCGAGGGATCATACATTAAGTGCTTTGTTATATACCGAGACTTTCCCTTCAACAATCACAGCAAAATAAACTGACAAATAAACAAAGACGGCATTACAAAAACACGTCTTTATTCACAAGCCTGCCGAATGAATAATTTACAAACGTTTAAAAGTACCTGAAAAAGTAGAACATGCCTTTCTTGAATTTTCCGAATCTTTTCCTCCTATTAGATGCTGAATTTCTTCGACTGATACTTGAGAAAAACGTTTTCTTTTAGTCTCGGGTTCCATAACGTTTGTATTATCGTTGGTTTATAAAACTGAAAACTGGCAGTGTTCTCAGGTCCGCCTCGTCAATCAAGCTGACGTGAGCACGTGCTGAAGATCATGCCACTTTTTAGTCATGCACTAATCACGTGCTGCTGTATCCGGGCGCGCGGGCAACAATTGCGGAATTGTATCCCGGTCGGGATACATTTGAATTTGGTCAGGGGCACGTGACCAAGAATCAGCCAATCGCAGTACTCATTTTGTTGAGTGAAAGTGTAGGTATATAACAATAATTAATGAGAGAAATACTAAAGAAATTGTTTAATGAGTGTCTTATAATATCTGTTATAGACACGGGTACATTTTACATGTTAAGTAAAGCTTTTGGAGCCGTTCAATAAATTCGCAATTCGTGTTTTGTCAAGTATTAAAAGACTCTGCTGTGCCTCGTGTTTTGAACTTGAAAAAATCTTCTGCTTATTTAAGTTTAAGTTTAATGACGCTTTTTACCACTGTTCAATATCCTACTAATACGAATCATAAAAATCGTTATCTTAATTACTATATAAAAGTACAGTAGGTAAAGGAAAGCAATTAGACATTACATAAAGCCCCGTTGTCACTGGGTGAAAGCCACAAGCTGTAACTGTTTTCTAGTTCTTCTAACTCAGGTTACCATAAGCTCATACAAAGGGTTTCTAACAGCGTAAAAACAACAACAACAACAACAACAGAAGACAAAGAATAAACACTATTAGTATATACCACACAAGTGAATAGTGGTTTTCGCGCGCTCTGATTGGTTAACTCGGAGGTGATTAGCAAGTACTATTCACCTCCGAGCAGCCGGCGCGCGAGATTTTAAAATTTTTAGTCCGATAACTATTCAGCTTGTGTGGTATATACTAAACAATTATTCACCTCAGTGTCGGTGAAAGTGGTGGATATTTACCTCGCCGCTTTGCGGCTCGGTAAATATTCACCACTATTCACCTCCACTTCGGTGAATAATTGTTAAGTGTCAATGATATTTCAGAGCACCTTAAGGTTGTGGAACTCTGAAAATGTCCACGTGATTGCTGGCTTGAGTGTGGCAGGTTTTGTGATTTCAGGTAACAAACGAGATCGTTCGTCAAGTGATGGAACAGAAAGGCTTTTACAACCTGGAGAAACCTGGCGAGTTCACGCACATCGTAGATATTCAATTCATTGCGGCTATGATTCATCCCGGCGGAGGAAGGAATGATATTCCTGAAAGACTCAAGCGTCAGTTTTCCATTTTTAACTGTACCTTGCCTTCGAATGCCTCCATTGACAAGATATTTGGTGAGTTTTGTCATTTCTTCGTTATTGTTTTTGTTCCTTTTATTTTCCACTGATTTTGTCACGAGATCACGAACAGGTTCTCGAGCATATTGCACAGCGGAATGCTGTGTTATGCTATAGAACTAGCATCCCTCACATAGTCTTCGTAAACGATTATCAACTGGCTGCTTTGCGTAATAACTACGACGCACATGACTGGCTACTCAGAGTTTACAATTGACAAGAAATGCAATAGACATACAGGGATAATTCCTTTGTTCTATGATGGAGAATAACGTGGTACAAAAAAATTTATCTAATTTGTTTTATAATTGGTCTTATAACACAGGTGTTATTGGCACCGGGTACTTCTGTTCGGCACGGTTTAAAGATGACGTCTGTAGCACTGTAGCTGAACTGGTGGCTTGTACGAGAGTTCTCTGGCAAAAAACCAAGGTAAGGAATGAGTCATACTTTGAAGTCTGACTTGAAAGCATTAGGATATAGTCATTACAAAAGTACTGTGATGGGTGTTGGATAATAACGTTGCTTTCTGCAGCTTGATTTTAAAATGCCTATGTAAAGACTAATTCGTATAAGGATCGTACCTAACTAAGAGACGTTGTCAAACTAGCCCTCGATTTGCTGACGAAACTCTTAACAAAAAGTTAGTCTACAGCAGCAAATAACTGCAAAGAAATTACTGAGCAATTTTCTTCTGTATGACTGCTACAATTGCAGAGAACCGTTATCTCGGGATTTCAGTTTATTTCGGTTACACTAAATTAAAATGTACTGCTCTGTAACAATAGCAAACAACGTAAATCAACAACTTTAACCAACAACCTTTTTGCCTACACTTGCCGTTGCCTAAAATATTGACTGTTTGTTTGTTTGTTTTTGTATTTCAGGTTAAGATGCTACCAACGCCTGCCAAGTTTCATTACATCTTCAACTTGCGTGACTTATCCCGCATATGGGAAGGAATGCTGAACGTGGCGGGAGAAGAGGTGGATACGAAGAAACTAGCGCTGGCGCTGTGGAAGCACGAGTGTACCCGAGTGATAGCCGATCGCTTTACGAACGAACCCGACCGCAACTGGTTTGAAAAATCGTTGACGAGAGTGATTGAGGAACACATGGGGGATGAGGGTGTGGAAGAGTTGATTGATGAACCTTATTTTGTCGACTTTCTCAGGTAATTAGAGTAATATGCTTTGCACTTCCCATGAAAATATTGGGAAAGATCGAGCGGCTTTCAATTTGACATTTGAAATTGGTTTTTTATTGCTTCCCTCTGTGATTGGTCAGCAAAACTTGCGCCACTTTCTCAACCAATGAGAATCAAAACCAAAACCGCATTTTCCCGTGCTTTCTTATCTATATTTTTTTTGTTTGCATATTGTGGCAATATCTTGAGACTAGCGATATTTAAAATTAATTTTGTAATGAGCTAAGTGTATTTGACCACATTACTTAGTATTGTCGCCTGCTGCATGTAATTGCTTCGTATTCTGATTGGTTCATTGCGCTGTTTGCCTCACTCAATTGAAAACCGCTCTAAAGATAGAGTAATTTAGTTTGTGAATTCTAGTCATCTTGCAAAGTATGCGTTCCTACAAAATTCTCGTTACCCAGTGATGGTGCAACATATGCATGTCCTGGGTTCGATTTCCAGAGTCGGCGTCCAGGCGTCATATGTGGGTTGAGTTTGTCACTGGCTCTCATCCTTGCTCTGAGAAGTTTGCTTCTGGTTAATATAATTTTGTATTCCTCTCTCTTCAAAAACCCGCATGTCATGTTCCAATTTGATTGATTTATCACTGACCTTTGGCATCGCTATCACTAACAGCAAGACTTGAAGCATGCATTGCCCTCCATTCGGTTCATACTTGAATTACTATCAGCACGCACGTCACGGTCAACAGAGTCGCATGCCTCTAGTGGGTTGATAAAAAAAAAAAAGGTGCAGAACTGTACTCATGAGTACGAGAGAAGCCTTAATCCATTATATTTCTCTTTTAGAGAAGCTCCAGAGCCCACAGGAGAAGAGCCCGAAGATGCAGACTTGGAAGCCCCTAAGATCTACGAAATGGTTATTGTACTTCTTCATTGCCCTCACTTAGCAGTGTCGTAAGCTTCGGCCCTTATTTGACTGCTTTCTTTATGGTATGCTTTCCTTAGGTACCGACTCTGGATTTCCTGAACGAGAAGCTTGCTCAGTACATGGCCATGTACAATGACACTGTGAGAGGAGCCCACTTGGATCTTGTGTTTTTCAAGGATGCTATGACTCATCTTGTTAAGGTCAATACGATAAGATACAGTTTGTCAATATTAAGCAATTTCTTTCTTCTTGCCCTTTATACACAACGATTCTGATTATGACGTAACAGCGAGGACTAGTCAGTTCGATAGCACGCGAATGTGGAACTCAACGTCATAAAAAAATAACGTGCGATTAGCATTTATAATCAAGACATCATAGACTCGAAAGACGCGAGGGGTGAGATTTCTTTTAAAATAACGCTCGCTCAATCAGGTTAACAGTTTGTCTTGTAATGGAACTTCTTTGAAAATATTAACCAAGAGAATTATTTACGTTTATTCTCTTTGAGATGGCAAAAGAAACGTTTTGTAACAGCGAATGAAAAGAGGTCGAGGGTCTTCTTTCAGTACCAACAACAACAATATTCACCCAAGTGAGGGTGCAGTTAATTTACTTCCATCTGCTTGTGCCCTCAGATCTCTCGTATTATCCGCACACCTTGTGGCAATGCTCTTCTCGTTGGAGTAGGTGGCTCAGGAAAACAGTCGCTCACACGACTGGCTTCTTTTATTGCTGGCTACAGGATCTTCCAGATCACTCTGACCAGGTTAAGTATCGCTGTACTTCAAAGCCCGTAGAAGTGTGCGGTTGAATTTAAACAAAATCAGTCCCGCATTACTCACGGTTGGCTGATCTCTGTAAATAATTAGCCTCTGGCGTAGATTCGTGCATCAGGCAGCAAGTTTCAAGAACAAAGTGGAAAACCAATCCTGACACTAGTGGCTTAACCTGTGTAGCTCTCGTGGTGACGACTGTCTAATTTCTCTTTACAATGATACTATTTGATCAAACATACATGTCATAAGAATATGCGAATTGATCATCAGCCCTGATCAAACTTACAGAACGTTTAGACGTTTCAAGAAAATTTTCTTACAACCGCTATTTGAAATGTGAGAACCCTAACAGTCTTACTGCAGACCCAAATATCATCACGTTTTTCTCAAAATCTGTTGGTTGTGCTTTCGTTTGGCCTCTAGCGCAGTCTGGCGACTTCCTTAGAAGTGATTACATGGGAATCTCGACATTTCTTTTTGTTCTATTTTTTTTTTGTATGTTCATCATCATAATTCTGTATATTAATCATTGCAGTTTATTAATTATTGTAAGTTCATTGTGTGTGGCAAATAAATATACAATATACAATATTTGTTAAAACCCCGCAACATATATTTGCCTCGGGCGTGAACTTTTCCTTGCATTGTGCTCAGGATACTCAACGAAAACTGACAGACTTTTCATCATGGCCTGTCTTAGATGATTTCTCCGTAATGTTTCCGAAGTAAACCCGAGCCTCTGACAAAAACATAGCTCAGGCATCCAGCTGAGATTGGAGACTTTTAGCCCTCTATCTCAGCTGGATACCCAGCAGCTCGCAGCATTCCTTTTCCATAAGTCAATGATCGTATTTCGTGGCCTGTGTGGTAAAGGCGTTACACCGAGACTCGTATTAAATTTAATTTGCACTCTTTCCTTCCCCATCCAATCCTAGCTCTCAGTTTCTAATTTAATTATTAATGACATTAATATTTCCTTGCCTGCTTGGCACTGATAAACCATTACCTCGAATAATTCCTGCACATAATGATGTTCATTTCATTCCAGGTCTTACAACGTGAGCAACTTAATGGACGACCTCAAGTTTCTGTACCGCGTGGCAGGATTTGAAGGAAACGGCATCACGTTCATTTTCACCGACAATGAGATTAAGGATGAGAGTTTTCTGGAGTACCTTAACAATGTGCTATCCTCGGGAGAGGTAAGACCAACATGGTGGAACATTGTCAAACCCGTGAAGTTGCGTATCACATTTCGGCTCAACTTGCTATTTGTGGGCGGAGATGGAGTATAACGTTTTGCATCTGTCTGATTGCATGTTTTGATTTATTTATTGTGATTTATTATGATTTTATTACTATTGAACTCGGTATTATTAACTCTATTATTAAACTCTATCTCTAACTCTACTTGATGTGTGCAGCTCGCATAATGGACACTCGCTGCGAAGTTAAAGTAAAGTGTGGGATGACATTTGAGACTCATGGAAACTAACTAACTAACTAACTAACTAACTAACTAACTAACTAACTAACTAACTAACGCAAAGGTTCCCAGGCTGTTCCAAATTGAAAAACCGGATGTAGTTTAATTTCATTTTTTTTTTATTTAATTTTCTTCTAGTTACAGAAGTAGTAAAATATTAAATATATGTATTGAAATCGTTAAATTTAAGTCAGGATTTTCTTTGTATTTCGCACTGCACAGGCAAACTGTTATACCCCCGGCCCCAATAAAAAAAAAAAAACTCAACATTATTTCAGTTTTTGAGTTGTCATTACATTTACGCTTGTGTTTATCTCACAAGTGTGAACAAGGCTTATTGGTTGAGAAAGTGGCGGGAGTTTTGCTGGCCAATCACACAAGAGCGAAGCAGTGCAAAACCAAGGCAAACACAATTTACGTTCGATGCTTAATTGAAAACCGCTCTAAATAGAACGAAAACAAGATAGAAAGTAACGAAAAAGTCGTTGATGGTGATTCCGCTTAGTAAAAACGCGTTTTGCGTTTGTTATTTGTTTATTTCGCTAGGTGTCGAATCTTTTTGCTCGTGACGAACTGGACGAAATAACTCAAGGCTTAATAGGACCCATGAAGAAAGAGATGCCCCGAGTACCTCCAACCAACGACAACCTGTACAATTACTTCATCACACGCTCCAGGAGGAATCTGCACGTGGTTTTGTGTTTCTCGCCTGTAAGTGTTATTTCCTTATACTTCATTCACAATAAGCATCTTATCTACGCTTGTACGCAACCTGAACATGTGACATACAAGGGTAAAATGTCCCAGACCGAGTTGTACGAGACCAGAATCACCGTCATTTGTTAATTGTTTTTCAATTTCAGGTTGGGGAAAAATTCCGTAACCGCTCCTTAAAGTTCCCTGGACTGATCAGCGGTTGCACCATGGACTGGTTCACCCGCTGGCCAAAGGATGCGTTGATCGCAGTGGCTGATTATTTCTTGTCCAAGTTTGATATCACGTGCTCAGCGGCCATTAAGCAAAGTGTCGTGCGCACCATGGGTACTTTCCATGATGGTGTGGCTGAAGCCTGCGTGGAGTATTTTGAAAGGTAAGTTCTGTAGTTTAACTGCGTATTTTCCCCATCTGAAGGATCAACAGCATTATGTCGGTTGCAAATGTTCGTAGCATGGGTGAGACATCAGAGGCCACAGTGTTATTGAGAGGATTGCGACAAAAGCGCCCGAAGGAAATAATGCCAGTCGTTTAGACTCTAAATAACTTATCTGCGCGTGTGAGATGACATAGAAAACGCCTTTTTCGTAGATCGAGCTGTTCATCAGTAAATTGAAATAAAATCGGTAATGATATCACTTAAGCAGTTTTCAAATAAGTGTCGTAAAACCAAAACCAAAACAACTACTCCAGCCAATCAATAATAATAATAATATAATAATAATAATAGTTTAATATCTTATATTGCGTGAATTACATAGAAGATGCTCACTCGCGCATTTCAAACTGAAATGTACTTTGAATATTAAAACACTCCAGCCAATCACAACAGACCGAAACAGCGCAATGAGCGCATTACACATAACCGGCGCAAAGCGCGCGGAAATGCGTGCGTGCAAGTCGCGATTGGTTGTGGTTTTGGTTTTGATTGGTTAAGAGAGTGGCGCACGTTTTGCTGACCAATCACAGAGCGAAGTAAAGTTAAACCAAAGCAAACGCAATTTACTTTCATTGCTCCATTGAAAATTAAGGAAATTCGGCAGGCAATGTTTTAAACCGGGATGAGTAATTGCGAAGATTCTCTTTTCTTCAAAATGTGCGTGTCTTTGAATCAAATGTAATAATAATATTATTTCGTTGAACCACACGATATTTTTGAAGTTCATTTTTGAATGAAGACAATAAATGTTTCGGATGAGACATCATCGCTCGTCAGCTCTCCAGTGAGGAAAAAAATCAGCATGAGCAATAAATAGTGTAACAATGAGATATCTTAACAAGAATAATTAAGGATGAAGGCGCGAACCCAAAAAAAGTAAAAATATTTATGCTAAGAAAGGAGACTAATTAATATGAAAGGGATAAATTAAGGTGTTTGACCTGGGAATTTAAAGACGGCTGCTCCCAAAGGATGTGCATGACTTCCTTGATTTTCAATTGGGAGCTACTGGAAGCAGAGTCGAGAATTTTAAAACAATCTTCTGAACAAAGGAACGACAATTTTCAGAACTTCTCAGGTGTTTAAAGATGTGGGAATGTTTGTCGGAGGAGAGATTTTCGCGGATAAAATAATGATAATAATAATAATAATAATAATAATAATAATAATAATAATAATAATAATAATAATAATAATAATATAGCGCATGCTACATGACGGAATCATGTTCCTATGCGCAATACATGAATAGATCATCGTATGATATACCTGTGTACAAATTCTGTGGCGTCTAAACATTTGAAATTACAGAACAAATTTAAAAATAACATGAAATAACATGAATCAGGATATATATGTATATGCATTAAATACGAAATAATAAACTCTTAGCTAAAAAATTCTTATGAGTCAATATCACATGGCAGGTTCCGTCGACAAACTCACGTGACCCCCAAATCTTACCTGTCGTTCGTTGACGGTTACAAAACCATCTACGCTGAGAAGAGATCGCATATTGGCGAGCTAGCAAACCGAATGAACACTGGGCTGGATAAGCTGGTGGAGGCGAGTGCGTCTGTGGCTGAGCTGTCCAAAGAACTGGTGGTCAAGGAAAAGGAGCTTGCTGTTGCTTCAGTCAAGGCTGACAAGGTTGATATTTAACGTAGTCACGATAGTTCTTCTCGACAACCGCTTCCTGAAAAACGTTCCGGTTTGTCCGGTGCTCGACACTAACTTAGGGTAACAATGGGGTAGGAAGTGAAAAAAAAAAAGAACAAGTCACTAGTCCATAAAACAAATAAAGAAAAAAAATAGTCCATCACGGGAATTAGGAACCTCTTCTGGTGCCCCCGTACCCCCCCCCCCCCCCCGTACATCCTTTTATTTCTCCAGTGACAGAAACGTTTATTTCTTCCGATTTTTGTTGCACAACGTTACAATAGAAATATATACTAAAATACAAAAGATACTGTAAATGACAAAAGAAAGAGAAGTATATGGCGAAGATACACATAGAGAAATCATTATACTGTGTGGCCCTATGGTGAACAATGCAAATCTGGCTCAGGATTATCGGCGGTAGTAGGTACGGTGTAAAGGCTTGAAATCTTCTTCATTCGTCCAGTGACTGGTCTCGCGAAATGAATGAGAACGATTTAAGTTTTACTAGTCCTGGGCTAGTGGACTAACGTTAGTGTCGAGCACTGCAGCTGTGCGGGACTCGAACCCACGACCTCTGCAACGGTATCACAGAGGTCAGGGGTTGAATCCTTCACACAAATACTCCAGACACCCAAGCACGCTTAAATAGTTTTTACTGTTGAACAGATAGTACTGTTTCGTTTAGGTACTGGCAGAGGTGACAGTAAGCGCACAGGCGGCTGAGAAAGTGAAGGCTTCCGTGCAGAAGGTGAAGGACAAAGCTCAAGCAATCGTGGATGAAATTGAGGTGAGTGCTGATGGCACAATGTACAGTTTTCAATTATTTGTTGATTACTGTGATGGTAACGAAATCTATCCACATTTTTAAGGCTGATAAAGCAGTCGCGGAGAAAAAACTGTCAGCAGCTAAACCAGCTTTGGAGGAGGCAGAGGCCGCGCTGCAGGTTAGTGTAAATCACTTTATACTTAGCGTGGTGTCAATTGAGTGTCATAAAACCGAAACCAAAGGAAGTACTCTGACCAATCACAACAGACACAAACAGTGCAATGAGCCAATCAGAATACGAAGCAATCACATGTAACCGGCGCCAAGCTGGCTCACCAGGGGTTCCAGTAGCCCAGTGGTTAGAGCATCCGAACGGTGTTACGGAGGTCATAAGTTCGTTTCCTGCTTGGGAATTTCTTTTCAGTTGTCCTTTCGGCCCTTGCTATGTTTTTTTTTTCCTCGCACAAGACATGCTCAATTTAAACTGCAGTGGAACTTCGTCATACGGCCACCTCGTTATTCCAGCCACTTTTTCTCGTCACGACGGAACACCCATGGATACATTTTCTTATAAACAAAGGACTTAATGCGGCCACCCGTTAATACGGCAAAATTCTTACGGCCCGCTAGTGGCCGTATTTACGGTACTCCACACTCAGCTGCAATACTATGGTCGGACTGTTACAAATCTACCACTGTTCTATCAAGAATGTTATTTAATCTCACTTGCTGAGGTTTCTCCTCCTCTTTTGAATTCTTTGATGGATAGTTACTCGCAGAAAGGTGCTCTGAGCGCGCCCTTTAACCGCCAAATAAAAATAGAATAAATCAAAACTTCCCATTTCAGAGGAATCCTAGCCTGCGTGCAGACGTCTCGTATTTCCTTTGTTGCGCAGGCTAGGGAATACTAATAATGAAATAAAAAACGTGCCGAGTGGATTGTTGAGTTTTATAAGCACGTGGGAATTTTTAAGAACACGAGAGAAGTACCTAGAGAAGAACGAGCAGTAACCAAGTGCTCCTCGCACTTCTCGAGTGTTCTTAAAAATTCCCAAGTGTTTATATTGCTCAACAATGTACGAGGAACAAGTTTTTATTTCTTTTATAAAATATCCCAGAGATTTGCGCGAGCCTTCTTACGGGAAGTCAGCTGATGAAATTTGACGACATTCCAGCCCCCAAATTTTGCTTTTGTGTTCAAAATAATGTGAAATATTCTTGGTTTTCACATGACGTCATAAAAAACTAAAATTCAAAATTAAACAGACTTTTGCATTTTTAGCTTCATCACGTAAAAGACGTTTTAGAAATGTATCTGCTTGCATGTTTTCAGCTCGGTAGCTTGCTTTGTTTTGAAAATAGAGCAATTTGAATTTTAGATTTTATTACAGTGTGTGACATGAACATGTCTGCTCACAAGCATGTCACGTACATGAAAACATCGATTCCCCGTGTGTCTTTTTAGGTCTGAAAAGCCAACGTGACAAGAGAAGCGTATATGTGAATCTTTGCAAGCTCAAAACAGAGAAGAAAGCCTTTGAGATAGTAAAAGTAAATTCCAGATGTTTTCACTCGTTTCCGGCCGCCATATTTGTGCCCCTCAGAGGGACACTAACATGGCGTGTCCATACTAAACTCTATAATTTTGAGTGGTAGATTTTACCGAATAACTCGAGTACGGGATACCGCACAGCCCTGAGACTTTGGCATGTTGTTTATTTATTACTATTCTACAATATCTCAATTTCTTGACTTTATCTATCGAATGGTTGATGATTTTATTTTTTTACTTGCGTGACTGAAAACCAAGAATAGATTAAATCACACAGTTTTTATTGCTTTTTACAGTCAAACCTCTATTAAGCGGTCATGCTTGGGAAAGAGCCAACTGACCGCTTAATAGAGGTTGACCGCTTAAAAGAGGTTTTCCAAAATTTAGATATAATATGGTTAGAATGGAACCATGGCATTTATATAGTATGATGTATCGGGTTAACAACAACAGTGACACAAAATATGAGAAAAACGTCAAGTAACTTCATGTTCAAGGAAGTTCACGCCTAAACTTCTAACGTTCTTTGTTAATTCGTCTTTGTTGTAAACCACATTAATAAAGTACAGTTTTGGCATTCGACATGAACCACTCTTACGCTGATGGTATGTATATTATGTTGTGTTTAATGACCTTTTAAAAGACAATGGACCTGGTTCGCGTATCGTGGTGTGAAAATATCGCATTGTTATTGACTACGCGACCGCTTAATAGAGGTAAAATACAATAAAATAAGCCAATTGGGAATTTTAAATGGTGACCGCGTCCGCTTAATAGAGGAGACCGCTTAATAGAGGTCAAATTTACAGTAAATAAGGGGACCAGTTTTTGGGAATTTGATAAGTGTCCGTTTAATAGAGGGTGACCGCTTAATAGAGGGCCGCTTAATAGAGGTTTGACTGTACTTTGTTTTCCTTATAACACGTCCAGAGATTTGCTCGCACACACACTTGTGACGTGTCCTGCGTGCAGTATTTAACAAATAGATTCCATGTTGCCGTGCGTCTGTTCAGTAATAGATCACAGATGACGTCAAAATGTGTCGTAAAAGTCATTAATAATTCATAAGACTAACGACCAATCTACGGGTAGTATTTGAGTCACATGTATACCTCTCTAAACCCCAATAAGAATCATTAACTTTCATAAAAGAGTCCTACTCCGCTAATTAGTATGCGTTAACTTTGACACAGATCTCTACTGATTAACATTACAAACACGACAAACAATCTATTGTTTCATTTCACAAGTAAAATAAAATATTCGCGTCCGACCTTTATGTGCTTTAAAACGGCTCGCCTGCGGCTCGCCGTTTTAAATGGCTATAAAGGTCTCTCGCTCATATTTTATGTATTACGTAAAAACAAAGAAGTGGCACACGAGCCGCAGGTGAGTGTGTCACTGATATTTTTACCACATTTTGACGTCTTCTGTGATCTATTACTGAACAGACGCACGGCAACATGGAATCTATTTGTTTTATATAATAAAGAAACAAAATGCAAGCGAAAAACTTGTTTATTTTCACATTTCTGGAAAAAATGGGTCGTGATGACGTAATCTGTGCATCTGTCCTCTAATAGATCATAGCTAAGAACCAATCACAACGCGCGAACTATTCACCTTATTATATAAAATCCAATAATGTACGTGGTGCGCGTGCATATGTTGAGTTATACTGCACGCGATTGAACCAATCATAGCGCGCGTAATAATTTGAACATTTTATAATCAATAATAAATCTTTTTTGTAGTGACTAACTAAGGGCTTTATTGATGTTCCAGACGATCAAAGCAGCTGATATATCCACAGTCCGTAAGCTCGCCAAACCACCTCATCTGATCATGCGCATCATGGACTGCGTGACACTGCTGTTCAGAAGAAACATTTCTCCGGTGGTGTTTGATCCAGAGAGAGAATGCGTGACACCTAGCTGGTCTGAATCCCTGAAGGTAAATAATCTTAATCTTTCGACGTTGCTCTCACTAACAATAACAATAACCTTTATTTAAAGAGGGTAACACCTATTACCATAAACGTATTCTCCCTTGTGGCCCCATAAAAACAAAAATATTGAATAAAAATTACAACAATTAAGATAAAAAGCCTGTAGATAAGTAAAAAGGAGAATCTATGTACAAAGATATAAACAATAATACTAAAAATTTTAAAAATCAGAAAAGCCTTTTAACTTTTAAATTATCTACCGTATAAATTGGAGCAGTGTTCTTAATCAGAGTAGTTTTCATCGAGTTAAAAGAGGCCGTTGGATTTAAGTTAAGAGCATTGAGGTCTTTTATGGTAGAACAGAAATTGTTCTCCTCATTGCTTCGGTTCTTGGTTTCGGTAAACGGTATGATGTTTTGGCTCTTGTGGGATAATTATGCTCAAAACGAAGGGTGTCCAAGCTGGCAGTAAGGTATTCTGGTGCTCTTCCATCAATAACTTTCTTTAAAAGACCGAGTTTATTGATCCCTAGAGGTTTCTCACTGCGCCTGTATTTTGCGTACCCTGTGTCGCAGACGTAATATAGCCCCGGGAAATATCGTCTTCTTATATCGAAGAGGGAAATCTTTGAAGGACATGCGCTATTTACAAGGTTAAATTTCGTCTGCGACGTGGGCTAAAAGAGCGCTGCAGTCCTTCATTGTGGCTATTCTCACCATGACAACGACCTTTTCCTTCTTTTCTTTCTAAATGATCATGTTTACAGTCTTATTTTAGCGATTATGAGAAATCGTCTTTCTGTCGAAACAGTTTTTACATATTTCCAGGTCAGACCGAAAAAAATACCGTTAAAAATTAACGAGTCCCCATGCACTGCTTCTGGATAAACAGTAGTGTTTCTTTGAAAGCGCTCGTGTAGGGGCTGTTTTTTGTTTAATCATTTCCCTTCCATCATGCCATCAGACATGATGCTTCCAATTAATCCTCGTGTTCGATGCCCCATATTCGTAATACTGTTCAGTTTTTGTTTTTATCTCTAAGCTTTCTGATCGCGCTAAAAGTAGCGCCAACTGGTGAAGTAAGCGCGCGATTAGTAGTGGGTGTCTTAACCCAGGCAGCTATCTTCAGTTTTCCGTGTTTCGTCCCACATCCCTGTTCTTTCGGAACTTCAAATTTTGTTTCGTTCCTCTGCCCAACAATCCGCCTGGTCCTAGAATGGAAACTTATTAAATTTCCTTGTATTTTGTAGTTTATTCCATGCATTCTAATGATCACGTCTATACCCTTATGAAAAAAAATTACTTTTTACAGCTTATGAGCCAGGGAGGATTTCTGCAAAACCTTGTGAATTTTCCTAAAGATACCATAAACGAGGAGGCAGTGGAATTGTTGCAGCCATACTTGGAGATGGAAGATTACAACTTAGCAACCGCCAAGAAGGTTTGTCAATGAGCCTTCTGGAAAAGAGTAAGGGCCTGCGAAGAAATCGAAAATTAATTGAAAATCAATCAAATTGAGCTGAGTGGTTTCTCGCATGAAAGGTCATCGCAAAATAAGTGGTCTTAGCAAGTTTGAGCACGTTTGGATGAAAAGCCTGCAAATAACATGAATTTCAATGTCTTGAAAACCCCTTAGAAATGTTTCTATTTCGGAAAGTGCGTCCCCCATAGCATACCGTAACTAAATTTTCTGGATACTAGGCAATTCAATAGTAGGTCAAAAACATCACTAGCCCACAAGTACAGGCCACTAGTCCAAAAGGTCCACCTAGGGATCTGTGACAAAAGTCGAGTTCGGATTCGCTTAAGTTTGAATCCAGACAAGTTTCACAGTACATCCTTCCTTCACTGAATCACAACCTTTCTTGACCACTGATCGCACTTCTTTTTCTCTTCGTGCTGTTTGTGGTCCTCTGGTGAATAATGTTCTCGAAAAGGGAAACTGCTTTGTTGTCGACAACTCGTCTCGCACACTGCGCTTTTTTACTGAGTTGTCGATAACATTTAGTTCTTTCATGATTTTCAAAAGCGTTTGTTCAACTTCTTTTCAGCTGAATAGCCTCTTGGTCAGGTTACCATTTTTAAGATGCTCTTTCACGTAGTGGAAACAATTTTTCCAATCGATAAATTTTTCAAACTCATTCCCGGGTCCTAACTCCGTTTTCCAAAGAGGGCTGTTTTAACATTAACCATTTTCACCGGCCTGTTTTGAAGATGCTAGGTATCGAATGACCATCTTAATTTATCTGCTGTTTTTGCTCACAGGTTTGTGGTAATGTTGCTGGTCTTTGCTCATGGACATGCGCAATGGCGTTTTTCTACGGCGTGAACAAAGAAGTTTTGCCTCTGAAGGTACGTAAAAGTCTGTTTCCGTGAATGGTTTACCAGGCCCAAACGAAAATAGAGCCTAATCGCAGGTTACCTTAGCATGAACTCACCAAACGTTAAGGGGGTATACGTACCCATCTCAAATGAAATCGATACGGAGGGTTGCAACGGTCAGGGAAAAAGAGCAGTGAAAAGTCATGGAAGTTTACTTTTGGCCAGCCATTAGGCTTGGGAAGTAGATTCCTTGTTAGGAAAGGTAACGTCTTTTTAGGAACTTCCTGCAAAAAAAATTGATTTCCGTGTCTCCGTTGCGGTTTTGTCTCGGATGATCAGTGAAAATGGGTTTGTGGTCAGTGAAAAGTCAGAGAAATGTCAGGGAATTTTTTCTATCCCACTGAGTGGTAACCCTCTATAATCTTGAAGCAGTCAACCGAGCATTTGCGTTTACAACTAAGTGAACCGTTCAGGATTGCGTTACATTGGCGAGACGTCACGCCACTTTACAACCAGGGTAAAAGAGCATCTCTCAACTGACAAAAATTCTCATGTTTTCAAACACCTGAACGGTTCACTTAGTTGTAAACGCAAATGCTCGGTTGACTGCTTCAAGATTATAGATTCAGCTAAAACTAGACATTTTCTTAAGCTCAAAGAAGCGATCTACATCAGCCGCTTAAAACCAGAACTAAATGCGCAATTACAACACAACAACGATTTTTGCTTCTTGTGACTCGATTACGTAATTCACACTCATGCATTTGCGCGCGCATAATTGTAACTGTTACTGTATTTTAAATTTCAAATTGCTAACGTACTCAAATTGTAAACGTACTTATAAACACTGGAAAAGGAAACAACACATTAAACTGATGATGGCATGAGTCATGCCGAAACATGTCTTTAAAAAGTTGTATCGTGAGCTTGAAATTTCTGTAAATATTTAATAGCAGTTTAATCAACAAAATGCACGACAACAGCGCGCCCAAAATGACGCGTACTGTCCAATTACACAGGCATGACGGGTAAACTGTCCTATTACACTGTCTAATTACGAGTATGACGCGTACACTGTCCTATTAGTGCTCAAATCGGGCTGTTGATAACCAATCACGTTCGAGAATTTTGTTATAGTTTTGATTAGTAATTTATTAGTAGGTCAAATATGGAGGTCAATCATGAGCCACTTCTTAAAGCCCTGGTCAAACGGCGCATGATAGTCGATGTTAGTATAAATTACCACAAAAGTGAATAGAGCTTTTCGCGCGCTCTGATTGGTTAACTCGGAGGTGATTAGCAAAGTACTATTCACCTCCGAGCAGCCAGTGCGCGAGAATTTAAAATTTCTCACCACTTGTCGGTATATTGTCACATATAAAGTAATGTTTTGGTCCGCTAATTATCCAGCTTGTGTGGTATATACTAAAACAATTATTCACCTCAGTGTCGGTGAAAGTGGTGTAATATCCACCACTTTTCACCTTCACTTCGGTGAATAATTGTTAACTATCATTGACTATCATTCACCTTGAACCTGCCCAAAAATGTCATGTTAGTCGATTATAGTTTTTGCCATTTGACCAGGTGCGCGATAGTCACTGATAGCTGATGATAATTTAGGACTCTTCAACCATCATCGACTATCATGCGCCGTTTGACCAGGGCTTAAAGGCGACGAAATACGAGATACAAAAACCCTCAACTTGTCGCGCAACATTGTTTCGTTGCAAGTTTTCGTCGATGTTGCCCGTTTTTCATCTTGCGTGATCAACTTGTCGCGCAACAAAAACATTTGTTGCGGGTTGAAGAAAGTTGTTGCGAAAAGTAGAGCGCGGGTCTACTTTGAGCAACAAATTTTGGCTTTGTTGCTCGTTTTTCATCAAACTCACAACTTGTCGCGCAACAAATTTGTTCGTGCCCTAGCAAATCAACCAATCAGCGCGCTGTATTTCTTCAACCCGCAACAAATGTTTTTGTTGCGGGTCAACTTGATCACACAAGGTGAAAAACGCGAAACATCGACCAAAACTTGCAACGTAACAATGTTGCGCGACAAGTTGAGGGTTTTTGTATCTCGTATTTCGCCACCTTAAATGTTAGCCGGCATAACACGGGGTAAACTGAAGAGCTTCAATCCACAAGTAATGAGCCCGTTTGCTTTCAGGCCAACTTAGTTGTACAGGAGGCTCGACTGAGGGTGGCCGCGGCTGAGCTGAATAGTGCGCAAGAAAAACTGGATGACAAACAGCGAGAGCTGGACAAGGTGCAAGCCATGTATGATGGCGCTGTCAGGGAGAAACAGGTGACGATAAGGCCATGTATAGGGATTGATACGAAATATCTTAGAATAACCTCTCTAAGTACATACATACATACTTTATTGAGACTCCCTTCAACAGGGCTTTTCAGTCACAATTAACTATTACAGAATACTGGTAATTAAGAAGACTTATTTACAGTAATTTAATTAAATTCATAATTTATTCAAAATTATTCAAAATATATCCCAAATTATTTCGTATAAAACATATTATGAAAACGTGTCCGCTTAAAACTATCAATTTCTTTAATGTTCTTGATATTGTCGGCTAGCCCATTCCATTCTTTTGGACCCCGAAAGTAAAATGCCCTTTGTCCCGTTGACAATCTACATCGGGGGACTACAAAATCGTTACTTCCTCTTGCGTTCCCGTTGTGAACTGCTGAACGTTTAACAAAATATTTACCTAAGTAATTTGGAGCTAAGCCATTTACACATTTTTACGCTAAAACAAAGTCATTAAATAAAACCTTCTCCTTAAATCTAGCCATCTAAGAGATCTCCGTCCCTGAAAGATATGGTCAAACTTCCTTAAACCTAATACAACTCTGGCAGAAGAATTTTGTACCAACTGCAGATTGTATAGATTACGTTTAGATGTGTTCCCCCACACTGAGGAACAATAAAATATGAAATTGATTTTGTCCATAGTAGCAATTGAGTGATGACGGTCATTAATGCAAGTGCGGCCGCAACACTACTAGAACAGAGACCTGAAAAAAATTTTCAGGCTCTGAGCGGGATTCGAACCCACGACCTCTGCGATGCCGGTGCAGTGCTCTCCCAACTGAGCTATCAAAGCCACATGAGAGCGGTCGTATGCGGGTTAGCCCTTTATATGGACGTTATACTTGGCCCAAGTATAGTAAAGAATGAAATTGATTTTGTCCATAGTAGCAATTGAGTGATGACGGTCATTAATGCAAGTGCGGCCGCAACACTACTAGAACAGAGACCTGAAAAAAATTTTCAGGCTCTGAGCGGGATTCGAACCCACGACCTCTGCGATGCCGGTGCAGTGCTCTCCCAACTGAGCTATCAAAGCCACATGAGAGCGGTCGTATGCGGGTTAGCCCTTTATATGGACGTTATACTTGGCCCAAGTATAGTAAAGAATGAAATTGATTTTGTCCATAGTAGCAATTGAGTGATGACGGTCATTAATGCAAGTGCGGCCCCAACACTACTAGAACAGAGACCTGAAAAAAATTTTCAGGCTCTGAGCGGGATTCGAACCCACGACCTCTGCGATGCCGGTGCAGTGCTCTCCCAACTGAGCAACTGCATTAATGACCGTCATCACTCAATTGCTACTATGGACAAAATCAATTTCATTCTTTACTATACTTGGGCCAAGTATAACGTCCATATAAAGGGCTAACCCGCATACGACCGCTCTCATGTGGCTTTGATAGCAACTGAGCAACTGCATTAATGACCGTCATCACTCAATTGCTACTATGGACAAAATCAATTTCATTCTTTACTATACTTGGGCCAAGTATAACGTCCATATAAAGGGCTAACCCGCATACGACCGCTCTCATGTGGCTTTGATAGCTCAGTTGGGAGAGCACTGCACCGGCATCGCAGAGGTCGTGGGTTCGAATCCCGCTCAGAGCCTGAAAATTTTTTTCAGGTCTCTGTTCTAGTAGTGTTGCGGCCGCACTTGCATTAATGACCGTCATCACTCAATTGCTACTATGGACAAAATCAATTTCATTCTTTACTATACTTGGGCCAAGTATAACGTCCATATAAAGGGCTAACCCGCATACGACCGCTCTCATGTGGCTTTGATAGCTCAGTTGGGAGAGCACTGCACCGGCATCGAAGAGGTCGTGGGTTCGAATCCCGCTCAGAGCCTGAAAATTTTTTTCAGGTCTCTGTTCTAGTAGTGTTGGGGCCGCACTTGCATTAATGACCGTCATCACTCAATTGCTACTATGGACAAAATCAATTTCATTCTTTACTATACTTGGGCCAAGTATAACGTCCATATAAAGGGCTAACCCGCATACGACCGCTCTCATGTGGCTTTGATAGCTCAGTTGGGAGAGCACTGCACCGGCATCGCAGAGGTCGTGGGTTCGAATCCCGCTCAGAGCCTGAAAATTTTTTTCAGGTCTCTGTTCTAGTAGTGTTGCGGCCGCACTTGCATTAATGACCGTCATCACTCAATTGCTACTATGGACAAAATCAATTTCATTCTTTACTATACTTGGGCCAAGTATAACGTCCATATAAAGGGCTAACCCGCATACGACCGCTCTCATGTGGCTTTGATAGCTCAGTTGGGAGAGCACTGCACCGGCATCGCAGAGGTCGTGGGTTCGAATCCCGCTCAGAACCTGAAAATTTTTTTCAGGTCTCTGTTCTAGTAGTGTTGCGGCCGCACTTGCATTAATGACCGTCATCACTCAATTGCTACTATGGACAAAATCAATTTCATTCTTTACTATACTTGGGCCAAGTATAACGTCCATATAAAGGGCTAACCCGCATACGACCGCTCTCATGTGGCTTTGATAGCTCAGTTGGGAGAGCACTGCACCGGCATCGAAGAGGTCGTGGGCTCGAATCCCGCTCAGAGCCTGAAAATTTTTTTCAGGTCTCTGTTCTAGTAGTGTTGGGGCCGCACTTGCATTAATGACCGTCATCACTCAATTGCTACTATGGACAAAATCAATTTCATTCTTTACTATACTTGGGCCAAGTATAACGTCCATATAAAGGGCTAACCCGCATACGACCGCTCTCATGTGGCTTTGATAGCTCAGTTGGGAGAGCACTGCACCGGCATCGCAGAGGTCGTGGGTTCGAATCCCGCTCAGAGCCTGAAAATTTTTTTCAGGTCTCTGTTCTAGTAGTGTTGCGGCCGCACTTGCATTAATGACCGTCAACAATAAAATAGTTTACTGACTGCGGAAAAGAAAGCTATTTAAAAGTAATAAAAGTGCTGGTGTAAAATTCATGGGACAAACGATGTTAAGGTCGGTGCATGGCTAGCTCTAAGCCGACGCAATCTCAAGCTTTATGTCCAAAGCCGTACAGCAGTAGATTATGACTGCAGTGCCAGGATCACAGTTATGCTCGCATTCAAATCTCGTAGTCTACAAAATCTAGGGTGCTTTTTAAAAAGGCTGTTTCATTAGATATCACACACTGCTTCGCATTGATTAATTTGTATACTGGCGAGTTGTTGAAGGTATCCATTTGAAATTATAAAGGTCTATAAACCGAACATTCGCATTAGTACTTTTAAGTAGTAGTTGTTCTCTTTTCTGTTGTTGTAGGAATTGCTAGACGACGCTGAATCATGCAAGAAAAAAATGGAAGCAGCGTCTGCTCTCATTACAGGCCTGGGAGGTGAGAAGGTTCGGTGGACTCAACAGAGTAAAGAGTTCCAGGATCAGATTGGCAGGTGGGTATACAGTTTAGTCGAATTACAGTATGAATTTTTATTCCAGTTTGTCTTACAGAGTTTGAAACATGCTTCGAAACCAGATATTTCCGTTCAGAAATGGTCAGGTTACCTGTAATATGTTACAGTTTGCGAAATTGATTGATCTATTGTAGTACAAAGCCAAGCAAATTAGATGCGAAATTCATCGTCATATATAACGTGTCGGAAGACAAAAATGGTTGATTCGTTTACAGGATGTAAGATGTGAAAAGAAAGAGATTATAAGTTTCAATTCTAGCGTGGTAAATGAGTGAAAGATGTGACTCTGTGGGACGTAAAAGAACCACTAGGGACGAAACAAAACTCTGACTGTGACAACCCCTAGTGTCTGTCTTAATATGATATTACATTACGCGGGCACTCATAACTCAACGGTTACTTCATTAATTGTAAGCTACGTTACAAACAGTCAGGCAAAGTCCCCCGGTCAGTGTTGTAATGCGCATTTGACTATTTCGTAGAAAATGAGCAATAGAAAAAAAAAAGAATTCCTTACAGTTCTCCCAACAGGAGTCGAACCTATGACCATCTGATCATTAGTTCGGATGCTCTACCACTGAGCTACAGGACACTCGTGGCAGCTTAGAAAAACTTGGTTCAAGTTAATACTTTGAATCAGAATGTCTTAGACAGTCAACCTTTTCACCAGAGCTAATTGAAGGAAGAATATGTCAGAGCTAAGTTTTCTTATTGATGGTGACCTCACCTCAAGTTGTGGAAACATCAGTCACCGTCACCAGCAACGCTCCCTCACTCGCCAGAATTTCCCCAACTCAGCAGAATCGAGTTCGTAATTTGTCTTGTTATATATGGGTTATGGGCCAAGCCTGAGGTCAAGATGGCGGAGACGAAGTCGAGGTCCATAAACACGCAAAAAAAGAACGAGGCCAATATGCCCTCATCTTGACCGAACAAGCTTGGTCAATAAAGGATTTATTATATGACTCAAAGGACGCTATTAAAAGACAGTAAAACGCGGGACGAACGGGCTATCCCGAGCGGTCAAGATGGCCCCTTCTTGACCTCGCGGGTAGCCAATCATAGTAGGAGAATTGATTCATCTTGACCGCTGAAAGAGCCAGTCATATAATAAGATATGAATCCTTAGTTCCTACCACTTACTTTAACTGAACTTCTTTAACAGGCTTGTTGGAGATGTATTGCTGGCTACTGGCTTCCTGTCTTACTTGGGACCATTCAATCAGAATTTTCGCAATATCCTATTGAGCAGGTGGGAGAAGGAGATGACGGCCAACAAGATCCCCTTCTCCGAGAATCTGAATCTCATCAACATGCTCACTGATGCAGCCACGGTTGGTAGCACAGCGTTTTCAGTAGCTTATCACGCCTGTTAAAAACACTGTAGCCAACAACTTTGCAAATGTTATAAATGGCAAATGGTATATCACCATGATCTGTAGTTTATGTGAGATCAGCTTCGGCCAATAGCAGGAAATAACTTGTGGATACCGGCCATTTTGTCTGTTAAAAAGGGAAACGTTTGGGAGATCGTCAGGGCTGCAAAACAGTAGGAAGTGGGGATATGTTTTCAAACTGTCGGTAGCACACTTTTAACCGACGTAAGCTAAACTTTCTGATTTCCAACGCCCTATTATGTGGAAGAGAGAATCAAATCAAATCAAATCAAAACCTTATTTACCCACGGAGTCCATTTCACAAAATAGTGCTCTCCCATGGAGCCGTGCATTAAAAATACCATAACTATTAATTAACGATGACCATTAAGTTAAAAATAGTAAAATAAGAATGTATAGTTAAAAGTCTAATTTATCTACTAGTCAAATTTAGACGAGTTAAAAATATATTAAGTAAGTCCTAAAAATTACTTAATACTTACTTACTTACTTACTTACTTACTTACTTACTTAATTAATTAATTAATTAAAACATAAAAATTGTTTAAACTAGTAGCCTATTAATTTAAAAATTGTAAAATAAGAATCTATAGTTAATATATAGTATAGTTAGTCTAATTTATCTAGGTTTGGCCATTAGTGCATTTGGCAGCAACTTTAAAAGAAAATTAAATGGGACAACGAAAGTCTTTATCGGGAACTTTTGTGTAACAATATAATTCTTAATTGAAATTTGGACGGTGACGAGTTTCGCGATACTCGTGCATAAATATAGCGGGGGTGCACTGACAAAATTGAACTGTAGCATCTTCAGCCGTTAATTTGAGCACCAACTTTCAATATCGCAGAGCAACATTTCTACCCTTAGCCTTCCCCTTAGGAAAATTTAGTGATCGCTTCTTTATCAGCATAATTTCAAACTGACGCAAGTGTATATGTTGACGCAACTGTCAGTGGTCCAAAACTAAAAAGAGTTTTATCCGCAGATTGGTGAGTGGAATCTCCATGGTCTCCCGAGCGACGAGCTCTCCATTCAAAACGGTATCATCGTTACCAAGGCGACACGGTACCCCCTTCTCATTGACCCTCAAACACAAGGCAAGGCGTGGATCATGAGCAGGGAGAAAGACAATGAATTGCAGGTAACTGGATAGACTACTAAAATAAACTCAGTTTTAGCATACTCCATTCCTTATTCGGGTCCTCCGACTAAACGGCCTACAGGAATTAGTGAAAGGGAACACTCAATTTTGAAAGTCCCTGTATGAACTTAATTCGTTTTCTCGATGGCGCGAGCAGCGTGTTATTAAATTGCGGATTAGAAAGAACATGTTAATGAAAAGAGTAACGATGAGACAATCGTTAGATGCTTTACTTCATTGTCAACAACGTAAGCTATCGAGATGTAAGCTGTTGAGTTTACTTTTCTATCTGCTAGGTGACATCGCTTAACCACAAGTACTTCAGGAATCACCTGGAGGATTCGCTCTCACTGGGCAGGCCTCTCCTGATTGAGGACGTCGGAGAGGAACTGGATCCTGCTCTAGACAATGTGCTCGAGAAAAACTTCATCAAGTCAGGATCCACTTTTAAGGTAGGCTGGTGAAACAGTTATTGTGACCCCAGTTTTACCAGGTTTTTAGAGCTTCTTTTGTCTTCAAAATTTAGGTTTAGAGCTTTCGTTATAAACTTTCATAATCAACTCAATGTTCTAGCCCATCACTTGGAAACTGAGCGGGAAAAAGCGAAAACGTTTTTCTCTTATTATTTGTGATCAAGGAAACAAATCAAGGCAAACCAAAATAATGTATACGCACGTTTGATTCAACTATTTCTAGACAAAAACTGCCGGGTAAGCAGAACGTTAGGTAATTGAAGAATACACTTACTGCGAATACTTACTCTTTCCGTGATTCGTTAAGTGAATGAATAAACCCTGTACAAATTAATATACAGTGCAGGACGTCTCCTGTACGACGAGAATTTTCAGATACTAACCGTTGTGATGATGATGACGACACAATGGGCTAGAAATTTAAGCGCGCGCAAACGACTTTCGTGTAAGCAGAGCGTGCGCCATCACGTCATCAATGTCCACGGAATAGTCGTTTGTCCTTACCAACTAACACTGTTGAAGGGGCTGCCTCCTCAGGCGCTTCGTTTCGCATTTTAGTCAAAGGCGAGCGCGAAACGCGGGTGACTGGTGACGAAGCGCGTCCTTTACGCGCAGAGAGAGAAGTCTGGGAACGAGGCAGGTTCCCGAAATCTCTGACTGTTAATATACAGTTTCTCCGCACTCGGAAAAAAACAAAAAAACTTTCATTTAGCATCACGGAATAGTCGTGCCTGTTTTGAGCGAAGTTCAGCTGGAGGGACCACAAGTCTATGACTCAACGCACTGGGTGCACAATATTGGAAAATTGTTTAAAATTGATGTTGACCTTACCTTGATCGTTTCTTGTCGTAGTCATTTGCATGCAAGTTTATATGCACGACAACACTGTAGTTGTGTGATAACCTGTTTTGTGCGCGAGCGTATCTGATTTTGTTTCTTTGTACTTTAGGTCAAAGTTGGAGATAAGGAATGCGACGTGATGAGTGGTTTTAAGATGTACGTCACCACAAAGTTGGGAAACCCTTCCTACACTCCAGAGGTAATTTACCAAAACAGTCATCATCTAAAACTGCAATCATCACAGATTCTTACAGTACGCCTTGTTATACGTTTTCATACTCTTGAGCTGTCTAACTTGTTTTTACTAGAGCGCTTTTTATTGAGTGTCAGAAGACGAAGCAATTACATGTAACCCGCACACAGCGCGGGAAAATGTGCGCGCGCAAGTCCATACTGGGAATTTAATACCTTCCAGGCGCTCGGGTTGAGAGGCGTTCTACACGCGCAAGGCATCTTGGTCGTAACACCGCCGGGGAAGCTGGGTTCGAATACGGGCATTTTGCTCCATACTGGCGGTAAACAATAAATTTTCATGTATGCCATGTTACGAAGAAAAGAAGGAGCTTTCGAATGATGCCTAAAACAGCACTAATAGACGTGTTACAAGCAATTGAGCGGCAATGATAGGTAGGTGTAATTAACGCGGTGTTTTTCTTTTTGAATAAGGATATTTTTTTCGCTTTTTAAGCAGTATTTCAAAAAACTTAAACGATAGCATTGTTGTTTAAGAGTCATTGGCTTGCTTGCAAAAAATTGGTATTGTTTGGTTGAATAATAGGAAATTTAGACCAAGCGGTTTCATCGCCACCCAATCTAGAGCAAGCAGTTTCATCGCCACTTCGCGTTGAAAGGTTGAACTGACTATCAAGTGAAAGGTCGTTTTAACATTGGGGCCTTTGCAAGGGCTTGCTAAAGAAAAAGCTACTGCAAATGCCTTGAAGAAATGTAGTGAGTTGCAGATCATAAAGGGAAGATGCCTCCAGCTTGAAGACGACATAAATGCATTAAGACGTAAGGTATGTAAGCTTAATTTAGGCTGTGAATTTTAGCATTGAAGTGAAGAGTCTGAAAGAACGTTTGAAATTTCTTTAAAAGAGGTGCAATTTTGGCAATGTTAAAAAATGTAGGGAGGATACAGTTTTGGTTTGAATGTTTTTATCGGTTCAAAATATAAATAAAAGAGGGTTACCAAATGGCTCTCAAGACTATAGGTTGGTAGCAATCACTCTGGCCTATTTATACATTTTGACTATGGGCTGCCTAAAGTTAACATTTTAGCATGTTTTGTTTTTTTTTTGACATTTTACAGAGAGGCTTGCTTGAAGACCAAAAAGTTCATCTCCCACGAGGAACAACACAAAAAGTGGAGACCAGTTTTAAAGATGGTGACAGTGAAATTTTAGATCTTCCTCCTAGTTCAGCAAGAAAAAGGAGACAGAAAACCATGGAAAGTGCTGCTGAAATCCATGGCAGGTCTGGCTTATCACCTTTAAAGAAACGAAAAGCATCCTTGAGAGGGCTGTTTAACACTGTTGTGAACACTGCAACAACAAAGAGCTCACTGAGATGTCAAAAGGGTCCAAGAAAATTTATGAAAAAGTAGTTCCATCTCTTGCCAATCTGGCTGTGTATGAGAAATCTATTGATAATGTCAACCGCTCTGTCATGACATTGTACAGAGGAGGGCTCTTGAGTAAATCTAAGCACAATAGTATTAGGAGTTCACTTATGTACAAAAGGGGGAAGACAAGAAAGCCTATAAGGAACTGATGCAGGTTATCAAATTGATAGATATAGGTGAACTAAAGCAAATTCCCCAGGCAGAACAGCAAGAGGGTCAAGATAACCAGATGTAAGAGTTGAGGTGCCTGGCTGCTTTCTTGATCTTGAATCCTGTTTACTGCAGTTGGCAGGTCTGTATCTATCAATACATAAGGTAACACCAATTCTAAATTGGTTTGGCAAGGCCCCGGGGACCTTTTTGGTGGCAATAGGGGCAGATGGTTGTCCTTTTGGTAAGGACAATGAAGCCACTTCATGGCTTGTTAGTTTTCTAAATTTAGGGAACCTAATTGCCAGCTGTGATGACAATTTCCTCATACTGGGTGCTAACTGTAAGGAAGATCATTCAGCTATGATCAAGTATGCTACAAAAATTAAGAATGAAATAGCACTGATTGAAACCAAGACCTACCATATCCAAGGGCATGACATTGCTGTTAATTTTAGGTTTGAACTTGTCCCTAGTGACATGAAATGGCTAGCCACTTTTTCTGGTGAAGTTTCAAATGCAGCCACTTACCCTAGTTCATTTGCAAATGTTAAACTTGCTGATTTGAAAAATGTTAATGGCTCATTTGGAAGAGAAAACACCTGTACTTGTAGGAGACACAACTGTTGTAAACAAGCCTCTTAAACAGCAGAGAAGTCTGGTCACTAAATTTATTGCTACTGTAGTAAGAATTCTAGGCAAGAATTTGAACTCATTTTAGGCCATGTTGTGGATAAAACTAAATGTGAACCACTCCACTTGAGCAATAACTGTTGGCAGGAATGGAATAAACAAGTAATGACCATTACACTAACTCGTACTAATACTGATGCTTGTGCAACCGTTTTTCAATTGCCATTTCATTGTTGTTTTTGGAAGTATCTTTGTGCAATCAGAAGGTCAAGTCTCATAAATTGTACAAGAAGATTGTAAAGTGGTTTAGAGAGAAAAAGAAGCAGGAAAAGAATTTTGAGTGTAGATTCACAGCTGAAGAAACTCGAAAATTTTGCAGCAATTTTATGATGTTATTGAAGCTGTCATTTCACCAACTGACACTGAAGATAAGAATGTTAGGTTGTATGCTCTGGCATTTTCTGGTTTGAAGTTCCGAAATGCTACTTCACTCATGAACAGAATCACGGACATTGACCAGAAGGGTATTGATGACTTAGAAAAGTGTTGTCAGGAGTATTTCATTTGCAGTTCACTGTTTTCTAACAACATCACTCTTAGCATGTGGACAGTGGGATTCTGTGTCCCATATCACTCCAGGTCCTTGTTTAATGCATTTGGGGTTGGTCTTGGCATAAATACTATGCAGGGGAAAGAAGCAAAACACCAGAAACTTGCAAATTATGCAGAGTTTTCTCTTCCCAAGGAAAGATGGGAAAAGGTGTTCTTACATGAACATATGTCACTGATCTGGCTTCGACAACAAAACCATATCTTGTCAAATATTCCAAATCAAAGGCTCAGTACATCCCAAAAAGGTGTTATACCAACACTTTTTGTTGTTGTGGCCTTCCAAACCTACAGGATGAGTCTGGGTGTTAACTATTGTCAGTCACCTTTAATGGCAGAAATTTCTTCATGTGTTACAGAAAGAAAGTTAACTGAGAGAATGAGGCACATTCTTGAATGATGGTTACAGCAAATCTTAAGTCAGTTTTAGGTGATGATGAATGGTCACATTTTAAAATGTAACTTCCATGTTAAGTGGTACACTTGTTTATTGTTACCAGGGGCTCTTGAAATCATACCAACAACTTCAATATTTTATAGTTATATACAAGTATATGCCAACACCTGGTTGATACAAGGTATTTCCTGTTATAAATATGAACCTCCAGGTTGATTCTCACTTGTTTTGCTTGTTACATGCAGTTAGACTTGTTAATCATTATATCATTGATTTTGTAAATTACTTGCATTCATCAAATGAAGAATGATCCTCGCAGTTGTAAACGCAATTTATGCAATTGCGAAAAGAAGCCTGAAAAAGATTTCAACGGGGTTGAACCCATGACCTCGCGATTACCGGTGCGATGCTCTAACCAACTGAGCTATGAAGCCACTGACGTTGGGAGCAGGTCAATTGTGGGTTCATATGTTCCCGTGAAAGAAATGAGTGTGAATGGTATATGAAATGAATCATATAAGAACTGCGGAAATGAAATCAAATGAAGAATGATCCTCGCAGTTGTGAACGCAATTTATGCAATTGCGAATAGAAGCCTGAAAAACGGGAACATATGAACCCACAATTGACCTGTTCCCAACGTCAGTGGCTTCATAGCTCAGTTGGTTAGAGCATCGCACCGGTAATCGCGAGGTCATGGGTTCAAACCCCGTTGAAGTCCTGAATTTTTTTCAGGCTTCTTTTCGCAATTGCATAAATTGCGTTCACAACTGCGAGGATCATTCTTCATTTGATTTCATTTCCGCAGTTCTTATATGATTCATTTCATATACCATTCACACTCATTTCTTTCACGGGAACATATGAACCCACAATTGACCTGCTCCCAACGTCAGTGGCTTCATAGCTCAGTTGGTTAGAGCATCGCACCGGTAATCGCGAGGTCATGGGTTCAAACCCCGTTGAAGTCCTAATTTTTTTCAGGCTTCTTTTCGCAATTGCATAAATTGCGTTCACAACTGCGAGGATCATTCTTCATTTGATTTCATTTCCGCAGTTCTTATATGATTCATTTCATATACCATTCATACTTGCATTCAGTTACTTAAATTTAAAAAATATCATGTTGGCATTGTGTACTGTTGTAATTTTTCCCTTATAAAAGAAAATGTTATTTTTTAACATGTTGATCTGATTCATTGGGTTGTATAAATTATCATCAAGACTGAGGGGGAGGTTCCAAAAAATGTGCATAAAAATATTGTGGACTGAAAACCCCAATTTGATCAATGAAGCACCTTCCTTAAGACTCACAAGTAAAGCAGAACTGTATTTGGTAACACAGATTCAGACCCAAGTATGTCTTCTCATCATTATTAAACCTTAGTCCCTCACCATTGGGTTTTAGGGTTACCGATAATACTTGATACTTTTTTTGGCTCAGGCAGTTTCTGTTACCCCATATACCACTAAATAGTAATTTTCAGTTTTCCAGTTCATACTTAACAGGTCCTTATATATTTGATGCATAAGATGAAAACACACTGTAAGGCTGTTTAGGCTCTTAACCCTTTAACCCAAAAAGTGACTGGTATCTAATTTCTTTTTTAAGAAGACGAGATGATTGCTCAGAACCTGTTGAACAAATTCTCCTCATCATTACCATAAGAACACATGGGGAACAGTGTGGAAAATATGCATGTTGATGTAAGGGGTTATATATATTATTATTATTGTTATTATTATTATTATTATTATTATTATTATTATTATTTGGAGTCAGCTGTAGGTCATTAAATTTTAAATACAGATTTATAACACTAAGGTGTGGTATAAAAGTTACTAGTTTCAGACATTAAAGACTGCAACATTTTCATTTTTCATTTTCATTTTCATGAAATTTTCAAAATCAACAGGCTTCATACACCGAAACTCACCTGGAACCGTATCACTGCCAAGCCTTCAGTCTAAATCCTCATTGTATAATTGTCACCTACCTGGCGAAACCTTTTTCCAAATTTCAGGGTGAATTGGCTCCTACAAAAAGGGTGTCTAAATACCAAACTTCAGACTGTAGGTTCTTAATACACCACTGGTTCTTATAGACAAGATTTTTTATTACATTTGGGTTTCCCAATTAATAGCACCCTAACTTTTATAAACACAACTTAATTAAAAGGACACGTTTTAGTTCTCCTTTGTCAATGTTTCAAGTGCTGAGTATCAAAGCAAACCTTGCTGAATTTACTAAACATGAGAAATCATAAGTGCTGTGGCACGTGGTGCTCATTCCATACACCATAAAAACAGGTTATTTCAATTTTCTCTGATGTCTTGGTATACTTAAGAGAAAACACCTTTTGCTCAGATACTAAAATTTTCACAGTGCCATCTTTGATAACTTTTGTTGGTAGGCCACCACGAGCTGGACCATCATCATACATACATCATCATCACATTATTTACCCTCGGATTTTAGAGTAGCTTGTGCAGCTAATATCTCCGAGCATTTAATCATCAGATGATAGATAGACCATCACACCGGAACTACGTCCCCTACTCTTTTCGAACAGTGTGTGGGTTCTTTTACGTCCCACAGAATCAATTATGAAGAGTTGTGAGACGGGGCCTACGGTTTATCGTCCTTATCCGAGAAGACTAGAAAGTCTAACCATTTGCAGATGTTATTACAAAGGCAGCACTATCTCCTCAATTATTTAAAGACCCTGAGTGTTGGTCCGACCGGGTTTGAACCAACGACCTCCCGCACGCTAGTCCGGTGCCCTGCCACTGAGCTAACCGGTCGACCAAGGATATCATTAAAAAACAATTCAAGTTTTCTCTTGTTCCAGATCTTGATTGTTGTAACACTTTTTGATTGATGCACCTCCAAGCCATACTGAGACAGAAGATCTTTAATGGAACAAAATATTTCTTCACTCAGCCTCTACGAAATGTCGATCCGGTAAAGGCAAGATTGCCTCGGCATTTTATGCATTCGTCTTTGGATAACTTTCCAGTAAAGCACTTCCTTAACAACAAGTGTGTGAAGTTTTCCAATCTTCATGGTGCAATGCAATTTCTTCCTGTCACAAGTGGCTTCGTACTTCTTTACAATGAGATCTTTTACGGATCCCACTTCCTTAAAAACGTCCACCAAAGCAAAGCTCAATTTTTTTCTTCTCAAATGAGTCATCTAAAACTGACTTAAGATTTGTAGCAGCCATCATTCGGGCGCTTAGAGCGCCTTGTATCCCCAGTGTGGTCGCGATTGGCTTTGGTTTTGTTCCTCATTGGTTGAGAAAGTGGCGGGAGTTTTTAAACCAATCACAGAGCGAAGTAAAGGAAACCAAAGCAAACGAGAATTACTTTGGATTCTCAATAGAAAACCACGGTAATACAACACCATGATCTAATCAGTGATACATTTCCCCTAACTGTTCAGGTTAGCGCGCGCACAGCAATAATTGACTTCACTGTGACAATGAAAGGGTTAGAAGAACAGCTTCTTGGAAGAGTGATAAACACCGAAAAAGAGGTAGGACAGTTGAGTAATTCGCTAGAAACATGTGTCCTCTTTTTATTTGGACATCCTAACACATTTATCAAGACCTGACCTATTATTCTCTTATTATTAAACACTTTCGTTAACTTGTTTTCGCTCAATGCGAATAGGAACTTGAGGCAGAGCGAGTGAAGCTAATGGAGGACGTAACAAGCAACAAGAGGAAAATGAAGGAGCTTGAAGACAATTTGCTGTACAGACTCACAAGTACCCAGGTCAACTAGAAAGTAGAATTACCGTCGATTGGGCAAACTTCAAGTTTCTCTTGGAGTACCAAGAGGGCAAAATATGTATGATTTTTTTCGAAGAAATAAGAAACCATACATGACCCGAGTAGGCCGAACTTGACAAAACGATTAATTTTTTTGCGAGTTCTGGCGCATTTCAGATGGATTACAACTCGAAGAAAATGGCCATCATTAAACCATCATTTTTGTTGTTTCCTCTGTTTGATTATATATTTTGGCATTCAAAGTGAAGATGTTGGAAGGAGAGTGTAGAAGAGGTGCCACCCAATTTCTGAGTCATGTTATTTGGAAGAGAAGAGGATTTAAAGAAAGAGAGGAAATAACGTCCAACAAATCTCTGTTCTTGAATCTATCTTGAAAACAACACACCTGTTCACTATTGTGGGAGAACTGATCAACAAAAACTAAAAGCACCGTTCGTTATTCATTCATATACAGTCAATAACTTTAGGTCAATGTTTTGGGATACCTATACTACAAAGTATAATTGCTAAAGCTAATAAGGCTTGGCATTTTTGCAGGGGTCGCTAGTTGAGGACGAGTCTCTTGTGGCTGTGCTGAAGACCACCAAAGAGACAGCTGAGGAAGTGAGTGAGAAGCTAGCGGTTGCTGCCGAGACCGAAGTGAAGATTAACCTGGCTCGAGAGGAGTTCCGTCCTGTGGCCACACGCGGCTCTATTCTGTACTTCTTGATCGTCGAGATGAGCATGGTGAATGTCATGTATCAGACTTCACTTCGACAGTTCTTAGGAATCTTTGATCTGTCCATGGCAAGGTTAGTAAGGTGATCATGCAGGAAATGCGCTAGCGAGTAAATTTCTTTGAAGCTAGCTTAGCTATCTTATATATTGTGCGGGAAAAAGTCTTTGTATCAAAATGTAGGGCTGCAATTTGTATTAGTAATGGTTTTTTGGTGCATCGTTTTTTAAGATTCCTAACAAAGCTCCTGTAGCTCCCGTAAGGTTTTGTTATTTTGTTACTCGTCTATCGATGAGATGAGAATAAAGTTTCCCAAGGGGGAGAAAATATGAGGGATCGTTTCTTGGAGTCGACCTCGGTAGTCCGATCTAGATATTCTGTTACCCTAAACACAACAAAAATGCTTTGTCTAAGTGTTAACAAGCGTAACCGTAAATCCAGGAAAGCGACGGATATACCCACACATTAATAAGGAAGGAATACATTCGAACCTCGATTATCCGGATTTCGCATAAATCCCGATTTCCTAATTCAGTTTTATTTTATTTACTCTAGTCCCGACAAGTCCGGATAATCGAGGTTCGATTGTATGTAATTTAGTATAGGCTGAACAAAGTCAGAAATGTATGTGAAATCTCTACTGATCTTCCCACAGGTCAGAGAAGTCACCAATTCCAGCGAAACGAATTCAGAATATCATCGAGTTCCTGACGTACGAGGTGTTCAAGTACTCGTGCCGGGGTCTCTACGAAAACCACAAGTTTCTATTCACCCTGCTTCTAGCGCTGAAGATTGACATCCAGGGTGGTAAGGTCAAGGTTCAGGAGTTTCAGACATTGATAAAAGGTATGAAAAAACACCGTTGTGAACAATTAATTTAACGTTATTTATCTCACCTTCCCTGAAAGAGCTGCTCTTAGATTGCGGTCTAAACAAACTTTTTCTGACAGAATCCTTCCCAGACAAAGTGATAAGACAAAGCGAATGACGTATCAATTGACGGTTTCAGAACGTTCACGTTCGAGCGCACGAGCAAAAGAATGCGTAAGCGCGCGAAGTGATATAATTACTTTACTTACTTTACGGTTTTCAGTTAACTGTCGTAAAGCCAAAACCAATGTAATTACTATGGCCAATCACAACAGACTTGAACAGCGCAAGAAACCAATCAGAATTCGAAGCAATTGCGTGCAGCCGGCGCCAAGCGCGGGAAAATGCGCGCGCTCAAGTCGCTATTTTTGGTTGAGGAAGTGGCGCGAGTTTTGCCAACCAATCACAGAGCAAAATAAGGCAAAACCAAAGCAAACGAGAATTACTTTGGACACTCAACTGAAAAACGCTCTACCGATCCATACGAACTCCTCAGAAACGAGTGTAGCCGAAGGAAATTGAATGAACGTATTAAGATTTTTTTGAAATTGTTGATCAGTGTACTTTAGTTCCCGCCTCAAATGTAAAGAATTATTTTCCCTCTACGTTTACTTCATGTATATTCGTGTCCTTAGAATGCACCAGTTGTTAGAAAGAAATTCCTTTATTTGGTGCTTCAAGTCTCTGTAACGGGTTTTATCAATGTTCAAAAATGCTAAGTCGAAGTAGATCAGTGTTTTTATTCTTGTAAGTCGCGCTATGTGAAGCGCCTTAGTAATTAATGAGTTGTGGTTGGCTGTTAAGGTGGCGCGGCGCTTGATCTGAAGGCTGTCCAACCCAAACCCAGCAAATGGATCATGGACATGACCTGGCTCAACTTAGTGGAGCTCAGCAAGTTACCGCAGTTCTCAGGAATATTAGATCAGGTTGGTCAGGCAGCTGAGGTAGAAGCTAAATTAACCAGCTTGAAAGCAGCCGGGTAGTTACGATAGTTATAAAAACTTGAAAGATGTAGGGTAAACAATTGAGTACTCAGACAGGGCCTGTAAGATGTTCTATACTTTCATGGAGGGGGGGGGGGGGGGCTGGAGATAATATGTTTTTCTGGCACTATATTCTAAAATACACTGAAATATGCAGTTAGATATTTGATATTCCAGGCCTTTTTCTGATAGCACGCACCTCCGAATCTTATTAGGTTTTTTTTTCCAGCCTGGCTGTTGTGATAATTTATGATATTTAATTTCTTCACATTTGACAATTATGACATGAGGTCGTCAAACGTCATGTAAACGTTTTTATCGTTAATTTTCCTTTTGAAATGTTTTTGTAAATCGATCTTTATCGGAATAAGAGGCCCTAGCAATAATCAGAGACCTTTGCTCCACTAATTCGGGTCTGGCGGGCTTACTACTTAGCGCTTTTGTTAAAACTGGGAAATATAAAGAACCTGATGCAATTGGAATGATTGGAGTCCTTGAACTTACGTTGGCAGTTCATTTGATTTTTCGATCGATCGTTGTTCAAGGTAACACTAGTTGTCTCTGTGTTGAAGGTTCGTCGAAACGAGTCCGGTTGGAAACAGTGGTTCGATCAGGATGCTCCTGAAGAAAGCCCCATTCCAGATGGCTACGAAATCTCACTGGACACCTTCAGGAAACTTCTACTTGTAAGGTCAGGGTCTTATTCTTTGCGAAATTAACTCCTCTCATTTTTTGAAATTATCAGTGAACTAACGCGGATCCCAGATAAAATATCTTGGAAAGATATCCTGGAATTATTTAGTTCTGTTCGAAAGCCGGGGGGTCTCTGTCTTAGCGATTCATGAACATCGTCAGCACTGATGGGGAGTTCTTTGAAAGAGATCTTCAGCTCAGTCCTAGGAAATGGTTTTTTTGTGTTAGAGAAGTTGTTGAAGCATTTTGGAATGAAAGAAAATGAGAACAAAGTTAGGATGCGTGCATGACATCTTGCAAATAGTGAAGTTACAACGACTCAGATGTGAAATGTGCGTTGTATGGACAATATGTACGTGACGTCATTACCGCCATGTTGATGTACCGTCAACAAAACATTTCTCATGGGCTTCGTTTGTTATTGTCCACCAATATGGTCGCCATGCCATTGTCATTTGAGTCTCCAGGGATTGGTTGCATGGATACCTAAGCACACAAAAAAGTTAAGATTTGACATTGGGTTTTGTCTTGTGGAATTAAATGACGATGTGGTATAATTAGAACAATGAACTTTGTGAACAGTTTGTTCCAGCGTTACTTGCACAGCAAAAGCATAATTCCTTGTTCCGTAGATGGATCAAAATGTCTTTTCGGTGACTACTATCGTAGCTCCTAGGCGCTATTTCAAACTGACGTGTTCAGTGTATCGTTCAAAAATTCTGATGAGTGTTGTAATCCACACCAGATCGTGGTGCCCTGACCGAACGCTCCACCAAGCTCGTAAATACATCGCCGATACCATGGGAGAGAGGTACGCTGAAGGGGTGATCCTGAACCTGGAGGCCACCTGGGAGGAGAGCAATCCTCGGGTGCCACTTATATGCTTCCTCTCCATGGGATCGGATCCTACAGGGGCCATCGAAAACCTTGCTAAACGAAAGGGAATTGGTAAGTCAATAAATAATGTGGAAATCTATATTTCTGTCACTTATGTTTATCTTACATCTTCATGTTTCTCCAAGAACATTTAAAAAAAATTCATAATTGTATCACTGTGAATCTTAATTCTGATTCTCTTGGCTGATGTTGTTGTAGAATGCCGAGCAGTGTCTATGGGCCAGGGACAGGAAGTGCACGCAAGAAGACTCCTGCAGCAGTCTATGGCTGGTGTATGTTATCATTTTCGTGGTTACGTTCTGACCCGAGCTGTTCAAAGAATTGATATTTCTTTCGAGTGCTAAAATGTCCCCTCTCTAAACATGCATGCAGACCTGATTAGGAGTATCGGCCTGCTCGTTAGTATAAGTAGCGCTTTGGATTTGACATCTGATAGTCAGAGGTTATTTCCCTTTTAATGAACAAAACGTAATTGAGCTTATACATTTTTATCCGCTGGATAGTGATCTATCCATCGGACAAAGCTATTTCTCCTTGGACACCTGGGCCAAATGTTTAAATGGCCGTCAGTAATTGTTAAGAGAGAAATTACACTGATGTGGGGTTAAACTGTGACGGAGTAGCATGAAATTTAGCGATATTAATAATTGCAAAAGTTTTGCTTCATTTGAAAATATAGATTTATATGTTTGACATTTATCAATAAATAAATTCCAACTATAGAAAGATGTGCTTTGTTACAGGGCGGCTGGGTTCTGCTTCAAAACTGTCACCTTGGACTGAACTTTATGGACGAGCTCCTGGAGACTGTGACCACAGCAGAGTCCTCACATGAGGGTTTCAGAGTGTGGATCACAACTGAGGCACACAACCAGTTCCCCATCAGTCTGCTACAGGTACAGTCAGGTATTACTTACAGGAGCGGATCTGGGGGAGGAGTGCAGGGGTTGCTCGCCGCCACTCCCCCCCCCCCCCCCCCCCCCCCCCATCCCCGCCCTGAGAAGACCTTCTTCTCTATCTGGAAAATGGCGGCCGCGACAGCTATTGCTCCGCCAGCAATCAATCCACATTTGGTTTTTAACCCTCAAAAGAACCAATTTAAATGGAACAGTGACGTAAACACCTTACGAGACTTCTGGATCGATGAACTGGAAGGAGGAGATGAGAATAATTTAGTGAGCGTAAACTCCAACGGTAGCACAGAGGTGTTAAAGTTTGAATCGGTAACCGTTAACTTCTATTCCTCCACGAAAACTTTACAAGTGCAAGGGTCACAGAAGGATCACTACGTCAAAAAGCTTCGGAATATTGCTGAAAACGGAACTAAATCTCAAGATACTCTGATCGAACTAACGTATAACAGTGGAAGTGATAAGATTACTGAACCGGTGTTGAATTTGAAATCAACAAGTGATCACGATGACCGTTACGAAAAGTTCGAGGCCTTCATCAAAGAACAACGTGACTTAAACAAGAAGATTGAAAGCCATATTTCCGCTAACTCCATAGAAATAAGTGAATGCACGATAGAGCTTAAAGATTTGGAACAAGCACATTTTACAACAACTCAATGAGATAAAAAATCAAGTGTGTATATCAGAGCAGTCACTCATCGCACAGCTACAAGAAACAAGCCATCAAGACTCTTCACCACAACTTTCAACGGTAATAGCGGACTCAAATGAGTATACGTACGCAGTAGCTACGTCTAACAGGTATGAAACTTTAGTCGAGGAAAATCGCTCGATCGTTGAATCTTACCCACCAAGCACGCAACCTAATCCATCATCTGCTACTACTTCAAGTCCCTCTGCTGCAAGAACGCAACCACCAAGCTCCCAACTTGTTTTTACATCCTCTTCAAATCAGAATCATGTGTCCAACCCAAATGAGCAATTATCAAAGGGACCGGTGCTGTTGTTAGGGGATTCGATAATAAGAGGAATACAGCAACGTAAGTTTGCCCCGAATCGTTATGTAAACAAACAGATCATCGCTGGGGGAACGAGGGAAATTAGGCAGTTCATCAACCACATGCAGGAAAGAAATGATTATGATTACATTGTAATCCATTCCGGTATAAATGATGTTGGCAAACTGACCGCAAACGAAATAAGAACAAACATGGAAAGCTGCATCGTCAATCTAAAGCATAGATGGCCGAACAGTACGATAGCAATTTCAGGAGTGACCTACGTCCCACGGGACAACAGTAAAAACCAGCTTATTGATGAAATAAACCGCAAATACGAAAGCATTTGCACGGATCTAGATGTGACTTTCATCGACAATAAAAGAGTAACGTGCGACAACTACGGAAACTTAATTGAGCAAGTATTCTATGATGACGTTCACCTGAACAACAAAATCGGTACAAAGAAACTTGTAACGAACATCAAACATCACCTAGGACTCCGGGGCAGAAACCTGGAAAGCTTGCCAAGGAATCGACGTGGTTTGGCCCGCGTCTCAGTCGGTCCTCAGAGAGAACAGCCCTACAACGAACGCCGAAGAAGGACCTATCACAATAATCAACCATTACAAGCTCTCAACCTAATTGCAGAGTATTTAAGAGAGAGCGAGATGCTAATGATGAGATAAGTAATCCCTCTCCATTTTCTTTTCCCATTCCGTGTGTCACGTCATGTGCGAATAGGGTTCTGGAATTTGAATGGTTTTAACAGTAGCATTCTAGGAAATAAACTAAAAACAGACGATTTCTTAGGCGTAATTAACAAGCATGACATTTTTGCACTTGTTGAAACACATGCAACTTATGAATCAGAGATGAATATAAGTAAATTTAAACATTTTATTAAGTGTAGGAATCAATCGGGAAACCGATCTTCCGGGGGACTATCTGTATATATAAATCAAAATCTCGCTAAAGGAGTCAGCTACATCCCGTCTGAAAACAAGAACATAATATGGTGTAAACTTGATAAAACTTACTTTAACTTTCAAAAGGATATATACCTAGGAACAGTTTATTTAAGCCCACCGAATTATGAAAGAAATAGCAGCGAAGATTTAATTGGAGAATTAGAAGAAGAAATGTTTTTACTTTCACAAAAGGGTGACATAATTGTTCAGGGTGATTATAATGCACGAACGGGTGACATTCAGGAAACGGTCTTGGAGGATGACAGCACTTTCCTGAATGTCCCTGAGGACTATGAGAATGACGAACAATGCGTAAGACGGTCACAAGATTCAGGTACCGTGAACGCTAGGGGGAGAAATTTGTTAGAAACAAGCACAGCGTTAAATTTACGAATCTTTAATGGAAGAATTGTTGGTGACCTGGAAGGTAAAAAGACCTGCTTTCATTATAACGGTAGCAGTGTTGTTGATTATGTCATAGGATCAAAAGGTATGCTAAGGAATGTGCAATATCTTATTGTTAATCCACTAATGCCACATTTATCGGATCACTGTCACCTATCATTCGCGATAAAAGCTAACTTTGTTAACCGAGACTCGCTTGAAACATCAGCCGAACTCATCCTAACCGAATATAATAGGCTTTTCTGGAATATCAAGTCTAAGGACAGACTTAAGGATGGTCTCAAATCGCAAACAGTTCAATCCAGGTTAAAAGCAGCCGTAAAACATGATAACATCGATACTGCGTCTGAATTAATAAGTGAAACTTTGGTGGAAGCATGCAAAGAAGCTGGATTGAAAGCAAGAGGCAGCAAAATTAAATGCAAATCACAAAACAAATGGTTTGATCAGGAATGCGAAACAGAAAAAGAAAACTTGCAATCCCTCGGGAAGAAAATTTCTAAAAACGTTAATAATTCAGAACTTAGACAACTATTGCGCGACAAAAAGAAGAGGTTCAAACAAACTTGTAGACGGAAGAAACGGGAGTATATCAACAAAGGCATGTCTAATATCGATTTGAAGAACTCCAAAGAGACCTGGCGACAAATCGGACAAATCTTTAGTTTAGGAAAAAGAAAAACACATGGAGCTGAAACAGTGAGTACGGAACAGTTTTATAAATACTTTAAGCAACAGAATACGACCCCTTTAAATAATATACTAAATCCGGAGACGAATATGGAAACCCACAGCAACGAAAGAGTGGAAGGCCCACTTGATTATCCAATAACTGATGAAGAGCTTGAAGCTGCAATTACCAAACTGAAGGCAAACAAATCTCCAGGTATCGATAATATATTAAATGAAGTAATAAAAATCGGAAAGGACGACATTAAAGGGCATTTAATAAACTTATTTAATCGAATCTTAGATACTGGCAAATACCCTACTCTTTGGAGTTTTGGCCTCATTGTACCTATTCACAAAAAGGATGATCGATCCAAAGTCGAAAATTACCGAGGTATCACTTTGCTTTCTGCGTTAGGCAAGCTCTTTACATCAATACTTAACAATCGACTGTACGACTTCATGGTTCAAAAAGGAATTTTGAAAGCTGAACAAGGTGGTTTCAGAAAAATGCACGGCACAGTTGATAGCATCTTCACATTAAAAATGCTTATTGACAAGTACGTGAAATCTAAACCACAGAAGCACCGAAATTTACTCTTTTCATGCTTCGTCGACTTTAGAAAAGCCTTTGACTGTATACCCCGACAAAAACTATTCGACAAACTGAGAAAAGAAGGCATTCAAGGACGTTTCCTAGACGTTTTAATATCCATGTACTCAAATGATAAATCGGCAATTAAAATTGATAACAATTTAACCGAATCATTTCCCTGTTTTGCCGGGGTAAAGCAAGGTTGCATGTTGTCACCTACTCTTTTTAATTTCTATCTGAGTGATCTACCAAAATTCCTAAATACGGCGAGTCCAACCGACATTACGCTAGGTGATAAGTCTATCAATTGTCTCTTATATGCGGACGATCTAGTGATCTTCTCTAGATCAGCAAAAAGCCTTCAAATAAACCTTAATAAGCTGGAATCTTTTTGCAAAAATGCCGATTTAAGTGTAAATTTAGACAAGACGAAAATTATGATTTTTAATAACTGTGGTAAGTCTTTAAACAATTACTTGTTCAGATATGGGGCTGATGAACTGGAGAATGTCAAATCCTATAAATATCTTGGACTCATAATGAGTCCTTTTGGAAACTTTAATCTCGCTAGGCAAGAGTTGAAGAAAGTTGCACTTAAAGCACTCTATAAATTACGAAAAGAGATGGGAGACCACTTCAGAGAAAATATAAAATTAACGATGAAGTTATTTGATGCACTGATATCTCCCATACTCTTTTATGCGAGTGAAGTGTGGGGGATTGATTGCAATGGGAAATTAGAAAAGGATCCAGCAGAATTAGTTCAAAATAAATTCCTAAAGTGGTTGCTGGGAGTTAATAAATACTGCAATAACAATGCGTGCAGGGCCGAGACAGGAAGGTTCCCAATGATAATTGAAGCCCAATGTAGGAACTTTAAGTTCTGGTTAACCTTAACCAAAAATGAAAATAAATTATCCCAAATAGCATACAATGATATTAAATGGAACGAAAATAAGACTTTCTGGAGCAAAAAAATAAAACCCTTGTTGGAACAGATAGGATTAGGAGAACTCTGGATGAAAGCACACTATGCAGGCATAGGAATTGTAAACATGATCAGGCAACGACTTAAGGATATTGAACTACAAAGATGGCTAAGTGAAATAAATAACGACATCAGAAAAGATGCTAACCAAAGCAACAAAATGAGAACCTACCGGTTATTCAAAACGATAGACAATTACAAATGTGAAGACTATCTATATCAGGTTACCAATATACGACACAGAATAGCTCTAACAAAACTGCGACTTAGCAACCACAAATTAGCCATAGAGACAGGACGTTATTCGAGACCATTCAAGAAACCTGCAGAAAGAATTTGCCCAATTTGTAAAATAGAAATGGAGGACGAATACCATTTTCTAAATATATGCCCTGCTTACCAGAAAAAAAGAAGTTCGCTACTTAATTATTTGGAAAAAGAATGTGGAATAAAAATAAGCAGAATGTCGCCTAATAAAATATTCATGTTTCTAATAAACCCCCCTAGCGGAAATGCTCAAATACAAAAGCTAATAGCAAAACATATATTCGAATGCTTTGAAAAAAGGATAGAGGAAGACGGCAAAAAGTAAATACTCTAGGAATTAATCAATTAACAACTTAATTAATAATTAATTAAGTAACAATTTTTGTTTTTTGTAACTTTTAGTTATTTGGATTTCGTAGTCGATGTACTATATATTGTATAAGACTCCAAATAAAAACATGTCTGTCTGTCTGTCTGACCTGCGGCTTTCTAATAGAGTTAGTATTCTGCAAAAATCCCTATGTGGTTTATTGGTGTTGAAGGAAAAAATGGTGCACCCCATGTTAAGAAAATTCCTTTATCCGCCCCTGACTTAACAAATAGATTCCATTTGACCGAGCGTGTGTAGACCTATAACGCACGGAGGACGTCAAAACGTGGTAAGAACCAACATGACGACCACGACGATGATTATGATGATGATGATGATGATTTTTTGGTGAACATCTATTGAGTCACCCATGTACTTGATGCTCAATTAAATCGTGTTGCATTGTTGTTTATTTACAGTCTTCCATCAAATTCACAAACGAACCACCACAGGGCGTTAAGCCAGGACTGAAGCGAACGTATGCTGGTATCACTCAGGATCAGCTTGACATCACCAACATGCCACAGTGGAAGCCTACTCTCTACGCTGTGGCTTTCTTGCATACCGTGGTCCAGGTAAAACAATGGTTTTTGTTGGTTATTAAGTGTCTTTCAATTGTAATGACGCGAATTGCAGCTATGAATGGTTTAATTAGGGTACGCGCGTGTTATTTGGAACAACATCCATTCCATAGATTTCAGTCGCATCTTTAGTGTTCCAGATAAGAGGGGGGTATGGAGTCAAAAACCCTACAAGGTCAGCTACATGACCTAACAAATTTATAATGGTTTTGGTGGGAGCACTGGAAATTTGACCCGATGGAATTCCTTGTTGACACCCTGCATTACAATCTTATCTGGAACCCTGCATCTTGGTTAAAAAACAAACAGAACTAAAGCATCTGAACTAAAATCTCAACAAAAACTTGCATTTATTCTTCGTGTCTGCAGGAACGACGTAAATTTGGTCCACTGGGCTGGAACATCCCTTATGAGTTCAATCAGGCTGACTTTGCCGCAAGCGTACAATTCGTGCAAAATCATTTGGATGATATTGATCCAAAGAAGGTAAACATTTTGGTGATAAACCGTAATTTTATTTGTGTGCGCTTTGGAGAGATATACTCCGCACCGTGACTTCCATCTCCTCATCTGCATCAAATAGGTTACAGCATAGACATCTTAATTTATTTCCAGCTGGGGAAGTGTTAAAGGGGCAGTTCTATTTTGCGATCGATTAGCTTGCACTTCACTGAGAGTAACAAATTACTGGTCAAGGTATGTCCTGGCATAGATTACATGCGGACACCGACATTACACCTTCTTAGTCGACCGAGTATGGCTTACGACGAACTTTGCTTTTCACTTCCATACAGACTTGATTGTTTTTTTGTTTTTTTTAATTTTTAACGTAATTTTCACTGGATAACTGGGCTGAGTTGCTCGAAGCATAGTTAGCGCTAACCATAAGATGTATTAAAACCTATAGGTTGTCATGGTATTTAACTCGAGTTAGCGCTAACCACGCTTCGAGCAACTGGGCCTTGGTATTAACTGGTATTCACATTACAGGGGCACTCATAACTCAACTAGTTGCTTCGTTAATTGCAAATTGCACTACAAGCAGACTGGTAAAAAGTCCCCCGGCCAGTATTGTAAGCGCATTTGATCATATCCCAATGCTAATTTGTGCCAAACAAGTGATAAATTATTGTTCTAACTCGCGTGTATATAGGGTGTGTCCTGGAACACAGTAAGGTACATGCTGGGTGAGGTACAGTATGGAGGCAGAGTCACTGATGACTATGACAAGAGGCTCTTGAACACCTTCGCAAAGGTAAAGTTGAACTGTGATTATGATCAAATAGAGCGGTTTTCAATTGAGTATCGAGCAAAAATTGCGTTTGCTTTGGTTATGCATTGCTTCGCTCTGTGATTGGCCAGAAACATCGTGCCACTTTCTCAACCAATGAGAAGCAAAACCAAAACTAATCACAGGCCACAGGTAATTGTTTCGAATTCTGATTGGCTTTTTCCACTGTTTCGGTCTGTTGTGATTGGCTGAAGTAATTGCTTTAGTTTTGGTTTTACGCCACTCAATTGAAAACTGCTCTATCGAACACATCATTGTAATCGTTATCACGATGGTGATAGTGCTAACTGCGGACGGTAAGCTCAGTTGGTAAAGCACCGGACTACCATGCGGGAGTTCGCGGGCTCACACCTCTGCCGGACCAACACTCAGGGTCCTAAAATAACTAAGGAGAAAGTGCTTCCTTTGTGATGACACCTGCAAACATTCTATTCTTCTCAGATAACGACGATGACTCGTGTATGTTTTTCCTCTCCGTTCCTTTACACTAATTAGTGCCTAGGTTTACCAATGAGCGTCACTCTTATTCAGTACAAGCAATAGCGCTGTCTAGACTTGCCCGCTGAGTAACTTAAGGTGGCTCACACCGGTTTCCAACATTTTCGCTTTGATGGATCGCTACTACCAATCTTTATATATTGTTACGTTTATAGTGGTATCAAACGAATGCCCAATTTTGATATTATTGGTGAAAACATTATGAAAAAAAAATTCGCTTAATAGGTCACCATAGCAACACTATAACCCGACAGAAACACCGCCTAATTTTAGCTTCAAGCTATAATTACTGAAACCACAAGTAAGGTATAAAACATTAACTGACCAGCAGACGAGGGTCATATTGATGAATTCCAACACTTTGAACAACCAGGAGATGTTCCAGGGACGCCCGAGCCAAAATAACAACTATAACGCTTTCACTCAGGAACATTGCACAGCGAAGTTAGTTCTCTTTATTTACACACGATAAAATTAACGGCAGCGGGGCTAATGTGGTCATGCATTTACACAGTTAAAAGAGGAATGTAGGTCAGATGTTAACATATTTTCGTTATGTTTAATAAATGAGCAGGAGTGTATGTTAATAAATGAATAAATGTTAATAAATGAGAGTGTATGTTATTAAATGAGCAGGAGTGTACATCTATCCATTCTTAAACTAGAATTTAGATTTTAGGTTATTTTGGCCAAGAACATCGGATGTAAAATTTAATCATGTCTTTATCAGAAATAAAGACACTTATTAAAAATTATTTTCTTTTGTATCTCCTTCATGAATTATTAATAAGTATTTTAAAGTGGTATCAAACGAATGCCCAATTTTTACATTATCGGTCAACAAATTGTGAAAAACAATTTCGCTCAATAGGTCACCATAGCAACACTGTAACCCGACGGAAACACCGCCTAATTTTAGCTTCAAGCGATAATAACTGAAAAAATGAGCTCGGTGAATCCCATTTTATATTGTTGAAAAGTCACTAGCGTGTCAAGATCCAACTTTTTGCCACAGTTAAAAAACTTGGGAGCGGATTCATAGCCACCGATAACCGAAATTGCAATTTGCTACTTTACTGATTCACCTGCACGGTTGTAATATTATGACAAAGTTAGAATAACAAGATCTGAATTCCTTTCCATATTTTATTTTCACTATTGTATCATACATACATACATACATACATACATACATACATACATACATACATACATACATACATACATACATACATACATACATACATACATACATACATACATACATACATACATACATACATACATACATACATACATACATACATACATACATACATACATACATACATACATACATACATACATACATACATACATACATACATACATACATTCATTCATTCATTCATTCATTCATTCATTCATTCATACATACATACATACATCAGATGAGAGATAGACCATCACACCGGGAACTCGTCCCCTACTCTTTTCGAACAGTGTGTGAGTTCTTTTACATCCCACAGAATCAATTATGAAGAGTTGTGAGACGGGGCCTACGAACATGAACAGATAGTAGCACTGCCTTCTCTAATACAACGCATTCTTCAAGTGCAGTCAACGCTGCTTGTGTCATGTTGTGTTATGGATGTTTAGAAAACGATGACCCTAAACACGACGGCATAGAAAACCTACTAAGTAGAAAATGATGACCCATAAAAACAATGAAATGATTAGTGGCTTTTGTCTGCTTTTGATCCCAGGAGTGTGTTTCCTCATGTAGGTCCGCTAGCTTGCACTAAAGACCATTACAGAACGCAGGATTTTTTGGTATAAACGTTAATGGGGTCTTGGTGAAATGTGAAGAGAACAACTATTCAGCAGGGTGAAACTGTTTGCTGAAATACGTCACTTGAAACAGAGACATTGCTTAAGAGAGTAAGGTTTCTGCAGCCAGTTCTATAGTTGGATTTCACGTCACGCAATATAAAAATATAATCGCTTATCATTCAAAACTAATGTCAAGAAATTGAGATATTGTACAAAAATAATAAATAAACTACCTGTAAAAGTCTCAGGAGTGTGTGATATCCCATACTTGAGTTATTCAGCAAAATGAAATGTACCCCTCAAATTTTTGAAATTACAGCGGTTTAGTATGTAGAGGCCACGGGTACGATTAAAACATCTGGACTTAAGTTTGGCTATCTTAAAACCTTTCGTCTCGCTGTTGAACTTGCAAACCATCCTATTGACACTTCTGTCTTCATATTAGTTGTTCACACATAGTAAACACAAGGTGAATCGTCGTTTTAGCGTTCGTGATAACATGGCGGCCTTCTTTTGTGCAACCTCGTTCCCAGGGCCTTCCGAGAGGCACTGCTAAATTTACCTTGCGCTTCCGCAGAAACGCCGGAAGTGAGCTTTGTGGATGAAACTCGACAAAGACGAAGAATAAAACGACGAAGAACCAAGCGCATATTTAGACTCGGCCGACTTCCGGCCGAGTAAAAACTAAGGGGCAGCCAACTAAAAGTTCGTCCAGACAAACTTTATTCAAGTGTGACAATGAATATATGAAAATCATATATTTGAACTGCGGATTATTAAGAAATGAATATGTGAATGATCATCGCAGTTATGGACACTTCTTTAGCAGTAGTGAAAATAAAGCCTGAAAAAAATTTAGGCTTGTACGGGTTACATTTTTTTCAGGCTTTATTTTCACGACTGCTTAAGTAGTGCTCAAAACTGCGATGATCATTCACATATTCATTTCTTAATCTGCAGTTCAAATATATGATATTCATATATTCATTCTCGCATATTCATCACTCACGAGTATATATTTTACGAACCAACTAGTGATCAGCTCCCAGTTGGCTTGTTAGCTCCGTTGGTAGAGCACTGCACCGGTATCGCAGAGGTAGACCGAGGTAGTGGGCTCGATTCCCGTACAAGCCTGAGTTTTTTTAGGGATTATTCTCACTACTGTTTAAGTAGTGTTAATAACTGCGATGATCATTCACATATTCAAACGTTATTCAGTTACATTATGAGCTTGGTTTTATTCGTGCCCCAAATGATATTTGACATTCAATGATTTTGTCCTGTGATGTTCATTAATTTTTTGTCATTTGCAATTTCAAAATTTCGTGAAAACAAATTATCATCGTCCCCCGCAAATAGAAACTATTTGTCGCGGTTCTGCTATTAATTTCATCTATAAATAAGGGCTTTATCGTGTAAATGTATTTTCTTAGTTTATTGCACGGTATCACCTTCGAAGTGACACCACAAGTAAGGTATAAAACATAAATTGACCAGCAGACGAGCGTCATATTAATGAATTTCAACAATTTAAACAACCAGCAGATGTTTCAGGCCAAAATAACAACTACTGTATAACGCTTTCACTCAGGAACATTGCACAACGAGGTTAGTTCTGGAACCGTTAAGAATAACATCTATTTATTTACACACGATAAAATTACCGGCAGAGGGGCTGATGTGGTCGCGCATTCACAAAGTTAAAAAGAGGACGAATGTGGGTCAGATGTTGACATATTTACATAATTTTTAATCCTATTTTGTCCAATCCATCCATCCTATTTTGTCCAATTTACATCCATCCAACAGTGTCAGTTCAGTTGTATACGGCACTCAAGTTCTATTATTTACATAATAATTTCAATAAAGCAATAGAGTACAGGAATAAATGTGATATCTATAGCCCACCGAGACTATTAAGTGTCAAATCTTTTATTTGTATTATGTATTTGTATTTAGCAATTCGTCCATGGCAGGTGAACACGCAGTAGGACCTGACTAGGCCCCCTGCGAGGCGTATCACCCAATCATGATGGTAGTAACATCAATACGTTGGACAGCATTAGTTTTAATATTTCTACCGAAGTTTTGTAATAAACCTCTAATCATAGGATGATAACATAAGTCGAGTCAGTGAAGTAAATCAAACTCTAATAATATAATACTGCTAAGATGTGACGCTTAAATTCAATCTTTCTACTAAGCGAATACTGCATGAAAAGCTTTGAATCCCAGGTTGGTTCACATTCTGGCACTTAAGGCCCTTAACCATTGCTTCTCTTATGTCTTTGCGGAGCAAACCATACATCAGCGGGTTTAACAGGGCTGTTGCACACACCAGCGCTGTTGTAACTTCCAAGGCAATCTTGATGGGAACCATTGTGTTGTATTCTATTGCATATAGCTCTTCGTCAGCATGGTGCTCGTAAATCGACACGACGAAGTAGGGAAGCCACGTGACCATGAATGTGCCAACAAGAAGAGCGATGGTTTTCACGGTCTTCAACTTACTGATAAACGCACGGCTCGGGCCTTGTGGGTTGGCTGCTTTGATTTGCCAGGCGTGTCGTCGAGCCACGAAGTAGATTTTGATATACATGATTAAGATGCACAGAAATGGTACAACGAACGGGGCGAAACTAATGACACTGTAGAGACCCTTGTGCTTGGGAAACGCAAATGCAAGAAACGCCTGTAAAAACGACACAAGCCAAATAGCTGTGATGATTATGGCGGCGCGAAAGCTAGTCAGGTAAGCGTCGTACGTCAGCGGGTAAAAAATCGACATGAAACGCTCCAATGTGGCAGCGGCGAGGTTTAAAAGCGACGCAACGCCTAATAAAAGGAGAAGCGTATCGCGGGCTGTCGAAATGCCCGACTGGCTGGGGTGATATTTTTCCGAGATGTAGATGGGTACCAGAACGCTGGCCATGAAGAAGTCAGCCATTGCAAGACTCAAGACAAAAGCGTTGGTGACACTCCTCAGTCGGCGGACGCGCCAGATTGTACCGATCACGCACAAATTTAAGGCCAATCCGACTATGGCGATGGTTGCCAAATACACTATAAGAACATAGAACATTGGCAAAGCTGATGTTGTTGGCGAAGGATCAACGGTTGTTGGTGGCAAGCGGTTTAGGCATAGCGTCAAGTTCCCTGACAAAGCGGGCAGCAATGGATCGGTCTCATTTCCTGTAAGTTGCTTAAGCGCTGTAAAATTGAAGAGTGCGTGTATATCTTTGCACGGACTGAGAAATCTGTCATATTGTTCAATTACATCAGCCATCTTCGTTGCCAACCTGAAATCAGAAGAGATCAACTCATTTAAGGTAAGACTGTTCTGTAAGATGGCATGCTGAATGAAAAACAACACAGTCTTTTCTCCTTTTAACATTAATTCCGTGTTGTTTTACACCTGTTGGGTTAATAAATGGTTACTTGTCTTTAACGCACCCGTGAACGAATGATTGCTATTGTACTTGTTTTTCGTCGCTTTTTCGATGCTTAAACGGCTCGGTAGGTTTGATGTATTTAAACTGTTCAAAATCCCGGTTAAACGATCAAACATTTCATTTTCGTCCAACGTCGCGTTTGCTGAACACAACGTAATTGGGTGGCTAAATGGACAAACAAAAGTGAGTCCACACAACGATTTTTGCATATTATTGCTGAAATTTCGACTTTATGTGGCTCATTTGGTTGCCTCTTACCGGCTGTGCACGCTTTGTTGGCTTGGGTGGCTAAACGATCATACATTTGTTCGTAAAGCGAAATGTTGAATGAAAATGTTTGATCTACATTAAACGAGCAAAAACATTTCAATGCAAAGTTGATAGCGGCGGCTAAACGTTCAAACATGTTCTTCCAACACGATATTGGATTAAAATGTTTGATCGTTTAGCCGGGGCTTAATTCTTCTTGAGTAAATAATTACTGATCGTCATCCAAACCCATTGTTTTCTGCCTGCATTATATCACCGAATGCCGAGTAAAAATAATGCAAAGTAAGTGTGTTAGAAAAACGGAGGTGGTCTTTTTTGGTGGCAGGGAAATTATCACGGGTAATGTTAACACGTGCTAAATCGGTACGCAGCATTATTAAAACTAAAACACGCTGCATTATTAAAAATAATGCAGCGTATTTTAATAATGCTGCGTGTTTTAATAATCCGGCATGCTTTACATGTCACATGTCCACTGGTGAAGCGGTCCCCATATTTTTAACTCTACAAACGACCAAAAACACCACAAAAAGTACCTTTAATATAAAGGAGATTCCTAACTAACAATTTCCATCATATACATAACAGATATTTCAATTTTGGTTTCGGCAGTGGTTTAAGCAGTTTAAATAGGGTATATTTTCACTATCCGCAAAATTCTCCAGTGAACATTTTCCACCCGCTTCACTCGACGACACACCCACTCCTGAACGACGGTCAGAAGATCTGATTATGTACAACTAAGCGGCAACTACGCAAATACAATGCAATTACAACGACCATAAGTAAGTATTTACCATCATATTCCTCTAACTTTACAGTAAGTGTTGTTTGCGTTAGGAAAATCTCTTGTTCCGAACTTCTTTCTGAGCGGTTTTCCGCCATCGTTGCAAGCAACGAGTTGACTTTCACAAACAACTGTGATGTTTGTCGAGCAATATGCAAATTGCCACTGCGCGCTTATTGCCTGTTTTTTATTATCATTAGGAGTACAGACAGGTAAATTTCAACCTTAGTTTTGTAGATGTCACTCTCTCTGACTGGGAAAAAAACTACAATTATCACTTGCGATACTAAACTTATCGCCTTTATGTATAGAAGCTCCTGACAATCAGGCAACTGAAAAAACAACGAGGTTTCCGAAATTAAGCCGCGACGACATGCAAGAAGTTGTTTGAAACGCCGACTCCAAGGGCTTATATCGAAAAAAAAACTGGCTCGTGTAGGTTTTTTAGGTGAAGACACGCGACCGCGATTATAACAACAAATTTTGTTTTTAAGGAAAAGTTTACTGGGCTTCTTGTTTGAAAAAAAATTTCGCTAACAACAGGAACCTCTCGTAACTATTGTTATCAACTTATCATTAGAAAACGACATACCTTCTGTTTGGCGCTCTGAACGAGAAATAAACAATGGCTGAAGAACAGAAAGACGAAAGTCTTCGACGCTTGTACGCCGAGGCATGGATCAAAACGTAAGCCACATCTCTTTGAGGCCTTTCAGATAGTATTTTGAATTTGATTCTACTTTTTAGCGGCAACTGAGGATATTTTAATTCATTCATGGCATTTGCCTGCTGATCGTGGGCGATGGGCTTTACCACCTGTCTCCAAGAGAAAGCTCTCAAGGGGTCCTATGCACCATTGAGCGCGGTGGCATGATGATGATGATTGGTCTGCCGTCAAACTGTCAACTTTTTAGCCAATGAATCTCCTCCTCCTTCTCGCAAAGAGCCCTGTTTCCATATCATCGCAAACGATCGCAAAGCAAAGTTTTAGCATGCAATTCGGTCAGAGGAACTGTGGAAAATGTCGCGCTCTGTTGATTCTTGTCGAGATTCTAGTTATGTAAATTTTAGCTTTCTTGCTTTGTTTAAACTCGTTGTTAGCGTTCATTGTAAGATTAGTCAGGCGTCTTCAGCCCGCGCTCGGTAGATACTGGAAATCGTTTCAAAACATTATGGGATAGAGAGGTTTTCGAAAGCAAATGGCGAGCGAGTTTGTTGACCTGTAAGCGAGAGTTGCGGCCGATTAAAACAGTTGTGTTTATCAGTGTGCTTGAATCAATCCGTGAGTTTATTGTCAAAAAAATCAGTTCCAACAAAGTGCCGACCCTGTCGGGGCTTAATCATGCCAACAACCGTTGAAGAGGAGGAGAAAACGATCGGCAACAAACTAAAGGTGTTGAAACTGACGCACGAAGGATCAGAAAAAATTGCTGGAACTAAATCATTCAAACCAATTAAGAGACATAGCAAACTTCTCGAGAGCAAAGTGGAGGAGTGTCATGAGATAAAGGCGAGAGTACAGGAACTGAGACTTGAACGAGGCGATGAGGAGGACGACATTCGAGAGATGAGCATAGGGATAGAAAAGACATTGCAGGAGTACGAAAGGGCGGCCGAAGAGCTAGAAGAGTTGGAGCGAAGTTTGAGGGAACGAGAAACAAGAGAAATTCAAGAGGAGGAAGAAAGATCGAGATGGGAGATTAAGAAGAAGTTTGAGGCGAAAGCGGACGGGAAGGATAACGATGCTGCAGGTAAACCCAAAGCTAAATTACCGAAAATTGTCATTACCAAATTTCAGGGATTGCATCAAGACTTGCAAAGGTTTTGGGGGCAGTTTGAAGCGGAGATATACAAATCAGACATTGGCACAGTTGCCAAATTCTCATATTTGAAGGAATTACTTGTACCAAGGGTCAGAGCCACCATAGATGGGTTACCATTTACCAGTGAGGGTTATGTAAGAGCAAAAAACATACTGAAGACCAAATACGGGAGACCAAGTGAAGTGGCCAATGCACATATGCAGAACATAATGGGACTGCCAGTCATCTCAGGAACAAACCCAGTGAAAATCAGTGAATTTTATGAGAAGCTGGTAACAAACATTCAGACACTAGAGAGCATGGAGAAGGAGAAAGAAATTAGAGGATATGTTAGACCTTCTCTAGACAAATTACCAGGCATCAGAGCTGACCTCGTGAGGCCAGACGAAGATTGGCAAGAGTGGGGGTTTCCACAGTTAGTAGAGGCTTTGAGAAAGTGATGTGAGAGAAACCCAGTGCCCCTGGATAACCACAGGGGTGGGAACTCTGGGAGGCATGACAAAGGTGGCGATCGGGCATTTCAAGCTAAACAAGAGGATTGGAAACCCAAACCTTGTGTTTACTGTAAATCAGTGGAACATAGATCAGTTGATTGTGAAAGGATCAAAGGGGTAGTAGAGAGAAGAAGATATCTGAGTACCAACAAGTTATGCTACAACTGTACCGGAACAAAACATCGAGCTGCCGAATATCTGTCCAAGACAATTGCCAGAAGTGTAATGGCAAGCATCACACTTCAATTTGTGACAAGAACTCTAGCCAGTTAATGTTAGCAACAGCGGAGGGCTTAGTGGTGTATCCAGTAGTAGTCGTGGAAGTGGAGGGAATTAAGCCCCGGCTACACGTTCAAACATTGTTATAAACATTTGTTGGACGAACAATGTTAGAACGTGTAGCATGCATGTTTGATGACGTTTGTTCAACATTTTTTGTTGGAAGAATGTTTTGATTTCGATCAAACATTTTCTCCGACATACAACAAATGTTGAATTCAACAATGTCGTATTGCAAAGACCAATCAGAGTTAAGGGCCCAGTCTCCAATCCGAGATCCTAATAATTGTTGAAGTTAAAACCCCGAAGCGACGTGTTTCCAACAATGTTGTATGCGTATCCAACATTGTTAGAAGCGTTCTTACAACAATGTTGGGACGTGTTCTTCTAACAATGTTTGAACGTGTAGCCGGGGCTTTAGGTGCAGAGCACTATTGGACACTGGTGCGGGCAGCTCATACGCATCGGCTACACTGATTGAGCGACTGAACAGGCAACCTGATCACAAGCAGTACAAAAGAATCGAGATGATGATGACGACAACGAGTTCAGAAAGTAGAAATGTATCAGGTGCAAATCTCTAACATCAAGGGAAACTTCAGCCTGCCCACTACCCTGAGTAAAGTTGACAAAGGTGTCCTGCTGACAGTTCCCAACCTGCGATACACAGAAATGATCTCACAGCACCAATATCTACAAGGGGTGATGATGGACGATGAAGATACAAAGCAAGAGCTGCCAGTTCATGTGATCCTGGGTGCCAGTGAATATGCAAAGCTGAAGAAAAGCTCAGTGCCGAGAGTTGGTAAGCCAGGCGAACCAATAGCAGAGCTCACATACTTTGGTTGGACCATAATGTCCCCTGGTGCAGAGACCAACCTGAGTAGTGTGTACCTCACCAGAAGTTCTTCGACAGACTATGAGCAATATTGTAGCCTTGATGTGTTAGGTTTAGAAGATAAACCAGCAGGTGATCAGCTGGCAGTATACAGTGAATTCCAAGAGCAGCTGGTACGTCATCCAGAGAGTTGGTACGAAACTGGTCTTTTGTGGAAAGCTGGCCACGCACCCTTGCCTAACAACCGTAATGGAAGTCTCCGCATAGTAGAAAACCTTGTGAAGAAACTGGAGAAACAACCTGGCCACCTGGATGAGTACAATTAGATAATCCAAGACCAGCTTGAACAAGGCATTGTGGAAAGAGTGAATGATGAGCCACAGGGAGAAAGAGGCAGTGATAAGGGAAGCAGCAGAGAGCACAAAGATGCGAATAGTATTCGACGCATCAGCTAAAGCAAGTCCAACGAGTCCGTCATTGAATGATTGTCTGGAGACTGGGCCCCCACTTCAAAAACTCTGGAGTGTTCTAGTGGAACGGATACTGTTGATCAGCGGTGTAATTTAAAGGAGGTTTCAGTCAAGGTGTTTGGTGAAGCGGGGTTCAAGTTGCATAAATGGCATTCGAATGTGCCAGAACTGGAGGCTGAAGCTGTATTGAGAGATGAAGGTCAAACATATGCCAAGGAACAGTTAGGCGTAAAACCCAATGAAGCTAAGCTTTTAGGACTCCCTTGGAACAAGGAGGAAGATACCCTAGCCGTGACCTTTACCAGAGATTCTGCAGAAACCAGTAAGAGAAAAGTGTTGAGGAGTTTAGCTTCAGTATTTGACCCTTTTGGTGTAGCCAGCCCCACAACATTGGTAGGAAAGATGATCTATAGAGAGGCATGTGAGCAACACATCCCTTGGGATGCAGTGCTACCAGAGAAACTGGAGAAACAATGGGGAAAGTTCAAGAAAAGCCTGCCCGATGAAGTCAGAATTCCCCGCAGTCTAGCTACAGCCAAAGAACCAGTCCAGGCTATTGATTTGCAGGTGTTTGGTGATACTAGCGGAACAGGAACAGCGGCGGCTGTGTACGCGGTAGCGTATCAAGAGTCGAGCACAAACCAGGGTCTAGTCACAGCAAAAGCTCGTTTAGCAAAGAAAGGGCTAACGATCCCAAGGTTGGAACTTCTGGCAACGTGAGAAATGCCTTGGATGGTTGTGCAGTGAGGTCAGTGTATGGATGGACAGATAGTATGGTGGCACTCCACTGGATAGCCGGTAAAGAAACTACAAACAGTTCATATCAAATAGAGTGGCTCAGATCAATGCCAAGGATTACATTCAGTGGGGTCATGTGAGTTCAGGCCACAACCCAGCAGATGTGGGGAGCAGGGGAAACTCTGGCTGAAGGGACCAGACTGGCTTTCCAAACCAGAAATGTGGCCGGTACCTGTGCAAACTGAGCCGAGTAAAGAAACAGAAGCAGAAGCAAAGTTAGTCAAGGAAGTATTTTCAGTAGCTGTGGAACAAGAGGACAGCCTAGAACAGATCCTGCAGAAATATGGATTCTGGCAAACCATTCGTATCACAGCATGGGTGGCAAGGTTCATTCACAACTGCAAGTCAAGCAAGGCAAACCGCCTGTCGGGACCATTAACCACCAGTGAAACAGATAAGTAAGTTAAGGGCTGGGTGATGAGAGTACAACAGAGCAAGATAAACACAGTTATTTTTAGGAATGCAGCCATTATAGCAGCTAATAATATCCGCCGTCTTGCATGCGAGGAAGCAACTGAAAACTGAACATTGTAAACTGAACATTGAACGCTGTTCACTGAACGTAGCACGGTTGGAGTATTTGATCTAACTTCTTACATCAAATAGGGGAGTGTGTCGAGATTCTAGTTATGCAAATTTTAGCTTTCTTGCTTTGTTTAAACTCGTTGTTAGCGTTCATTGTAAGATTAGTCAGGCGTCTCCAGCCCGCGCTCGGTAGGGACTGGAAATCGTTTCAAAACATGGGTTAGAGAGGTTTTCGAGAGCACATGGCGAGCGAGTTTGTTCACCTGCAAGCAAGAGTTGCGGCCGATTAAAACAGTTGTGTTTATCAGTGTGCTTGAATCAATCCATGAGTTTATTGTCAGTAAAAACAGTTCCGACATTCTCAATGAACAGAATATCGTCCCGATCCAGCTGCTAGCATTGTCGTTCCCTACGAATTTTTTCTTCGCATCTTTCGCAGTTACCTTGAATTTCTTCCCATTTTTGTCCAGCTCCTTGCTTTTTTCCCCTTTATCCTTAAAATCTTCACTGTTTCGGTTGTAAAGACACTCGTACAGCGCAACTATTGCCATAAATTTCTTGTTACTAACGCAGCCGTGTTCACTCTTAGCTGCGCGTGTTTATGGCAATGATAAGCGTTGCAACAAACAGACGCGCGAGCTTTGTTTCTGGAAAACTTGGTTCTGAATTCGGCACATTATGGGGTATGTTTGGATCGCAGAACTTTGGTTTCCATATGATCGCACGATTGCAGTTGATCGATGGTTCTATCTTCTGCAATAGTCTGCGATCACGATCGCAGAAGTGTGTTTCCATATGATCGCAGTTGTTCGCGGAATGTTTTGCTATCCGCGGTCCGCGATCGTCTGCAGTCACATGGAAACCAGGCTTAAAGAACCATTGTCACGGAAATTCTCCAAATTTGTTCAAATTTTGTTTGAGTACTTTTTCTATTACACGAATTGCCCGTGTACCAAGAGAGAGATTTCTAATGATTTCTTGGAAGAAAAAGAAAGTGGTATTATTTTCCAAGACACAATGACAAGACTTAAAAAGTTAATGTAACATTTTCAAGTTGTAATCCATCCAAACTGGGCGACAGTGCCCCTTTTAAGAGTGAGGCTCATAAGTAAACTTATCCACTTATTAATTTGCAGGAAATCCACATTAATGATTTAACTAGGTACTTGCTATGGCGTGAGACAAGAAATATAACTGGTAGAAACCGACGTTTCCGTGCATCTTGCGCCATTATCAAGGTTACATAATTAATGATAAAAAGCGGTTTGTGAAAAGGCTAAGTTGAAGCGAATTTGCGTAAAAAAGTGCCAAGCTAATTACGTAATTAGTTTAGCACGAACAGAATCAGACTGTACATTCAGTGCTGGTTTAAGATCTTGAATACAAAGCATTCATTAACAAGGCAGTCAAATTTTTATGCAAATTCGCTTCAACTTAGCCTTTTCACAAACCGCTTTTTATCATTAATTATGTAACCTTGATAATGGCGCAAGATGCACCGAAACGTCGGTTTCTATCACTTATATTTCTTGTCTCATATATTTCCAAATCATTTCTTATAAGACTTACTAAGGCAGTTCGAATAATAATGATTTACTGGCCAAGGCCTCATCACTTCATCACCTTATCGCTTGTATATATTTTAATGATCTACCTAGGCCTTATCACCTCATCACCTAATCCAAAACGCAGTTAATTTTTAACATACATAGCCACTGTTATACCCGCTCGCTGGTTGAGTTTTTGTGCTTGCTTCCTTCTGCTCAACTGCTTCTAATCACCTTTGTAGTTTCACCCAGATTCTAACTCTTAACTATGCTAAGACGAATTTTCTTGACAGTGCGTTTCCACTAACTGGGGATCACACACTGAAGCACTTGTTTATTTGCTAGGTGTGGTTCGGAGAGCACATGTTCAGTGACGACTTTTGTTTTTACACTGGCTACAAAATCCCCAAATGTCGCAGCTTGGAACAGTTCTTTGAAGCCATCCAAGCACTTCCGTCTGTGGATACTCCCCAGGTGTTTGGCTTGCATCCTAATGCTGACATCACGTGAGTAGGCTTTAAACCATCGTAATTGGTACACAGCCCACTTATGTGTATACGACCACATCAGCTTTGCTGAACTTTTTAATCGCGTTTAGATAAATGTTGTTATTATTATTACATCCGTGTGGTTGGGAAGAGAACTACAATAAACTGGGTACTTTCCTATTAACAGAATGTTTCTTTTCGCGCAATACATACGGAGAACGTTCCTCTGATGTGAGGAATAAACTATTCAGTAAACATCTGATAAACATGACGGGCTCTTATTATTTATTGTTATTATTATTATTATTATTATTATTATTATTATTATTATTATTATTATTAAAAGCCAGGAATACTGAGCCAAGAAGTGTTTTGCAGTTATGTAGTCATATTTTTTTATACCTAATACGATGTTTTAGACTTTTTATAAAGCAAGTTTTTAGCCTAGTTTTTTGTCACATTTTTTGGAAGCTGAGATGTCTTGTTTCCTTTTTATGTATTTTATCTATTTTCAATCCACGAAATTAATAGCAAATTAAAGTTATTAGATAAGTGTCTTTTAAAAAATATTAATGTTATTAATTAATATTATCGATATGTAAATAGGTATTCTTTTTTATTGTTATTAATAAAGAGTTGTGCATTAAATAAAAAAAATTATTATTATTATTATTATTATTATTATCATCATTATTATTATTATTATTATTATTATTATTATTATTATTATTATTAGACTATATCACAGTGGTTGCCACTGGAGTATCCCCTATCAGCAGGTACTAACACACCACCTTAGCGTTCCAGGGTTCTTCGGAGAATTCCCGCGACCCCAACAGTACTGACTTCTGTAATGTTTGGATGCTTAGACCAATGTGCAGGTCTTCCAGATACTTCTCTAGGTTATCACAAAAAGTACCAAGAGCGCCAATTTCTAACCTAACGCAATTATGAGGATTTTTTATCACACCATTAGTTGTATAGGTGGTCACGTATTATTATTATTATTATTATTATTATTATTATTATTATTATTATTATTATTATTATTATTATTCATTATAATTTCAGTAGCATAAAACGTGTTACAACCAAAGCATGTTTTCCGCTGGATAGCGTCTTATCCGCCCTTTGAACAACTCAGACCTGATCCTTAGGACTGACTGTTAACTTAACGGATTGAACAAGCGCCCACGTCAGATAAAGTTTGTGAAATTCTTTCCTCTGTTTTCAGTTATCAGAGCAACACTGCCAAAGACGTGCTGGACACCATCATGAGCATCCAACCCAAGGACTCAGGGGGAGGATCTGGGGAGACACGTGAGAGTGTGGTGACCAGGCAGGCGGACGATATGCTGGAAAAACTTCCAAATGACTATGTACCACACGAGGTGAGACTGATCCGCTTGGCAGTGGGTCAGTCATTCGTCATCTCTTTGCAGCTTGTATAGTGTCATCTATTTAGCGCTACAAACCACATATCAGTTTTTGCTCGATCTCAGTTTATCAGTAAGATGAACAACCCTTTAAATCTTTCTGTGTACAGGTGAGAGCGCGACTTCAGAAGATGGGAGCTCTAGCGTCTATGAACATCTTTTTGAGACAGGAGATTGATCGCATGCAGCGCGTGATCACCTTGGTCCGGCAAACACTGACTGACCTCAAGTTGGCCATTGAGGGAACTATTATCATGAGTGAGGTACGTCGCTCCCACACATACACCCATACACCCCCCCCCCCCCCCCCCCATACCACCCAATGTTAAAGTGTGATGTGTTTGGTTACAAATCTTGAAAACGTGTTTTACTATTCCATCGTTTTACAGAACCTGCGCGATGCATTGGACAATATGTACGACGCTAGAGTCCCTGCTCTATGGAGAAAGGTAGGAGATACCTCAGCAAGTAACTAAGTACTATGATCTAGCAAGATGACTTAATCAATGATGATGTGTATTTTGGCGTTTATAGTCACCAGATTTGCTGCAAAGCTTGTGTCTTTTCCTTAGAACCTACATCAGCTGTTACGATTCCACTTTGCAAATCCGTTCATTGTACCTATATAGGTGTGTTTTTTCTTATTTCGTCCCTTTTCGGCAATTTTTCAGATCTCATGGGAGTCTTCCACCATTGGTTTCTGGTTCACAGAGTTCCTGGAGAGAAATAACCAGTTCTCAAACTGGATTTTTAATGGCCGCCCCAACGTGTTTTGGATGACGGGTTTCTTCAACCCTCAGGGCTTCCTTACCGCCATGAGACAGGAGGTCACGCGTGCACACAAGGGCTGGGCCCTGGACTCTGTCGTGCTGCATAATGACGTTATCAGGGCAATGAAAGAGGACATCAACTCGCCGCCAGCGGTGAGATTGACTTGCTCCATTTGTACAAAAAAATCAAACAAATAGAAATCTCGAGCTCATAAGCTAATTGTTAAATATTCTATTTTTTTATTAGCTTCGCCATAGGCAGGGTACCCACAACAGCGGGTAGCCAATTACTGCGGGCCCATTTATAAAATTGCAGTAAAAGAAACTAAGATGGATACAGTTAACGACAACATGTTACAGGACGAGCAAAACTACGAGCACGGTTACGTTTAAGACATATAGTTTAAAAATACGAGGGTTTTCACAGTCATAATAGTCTCAAGCAGTGTTTTAGCATTTCAGATTTAAAAGAATGGAGGTTGTCCATATTCAAGAGAAGTTCGTCGGATAAGGTGTTCCATATTCTAGTAGATCTGAGAAGGAAATATTTCTGATACGTGAAAGTTTTGCATTTACTTTCCGAGTATTTGACAACATTATTGCTTGATGATCTGGTGGATCTAGAGATGCGGATGACAGGGAGAACGGAGGAATTTACACGTGCAAGTCCATGCGTTATTTTAAAGAAAAATACCAAATCCAAGTATTCGTGCCAGTATGTTACAGAGAGTAGGGACAAGGCTTTTAATCTAGAGGTATAAGTGACCGAGCAGAAAAATGGTAACTTAAAGAATGTACTTGGTGGCACGCCGCTGAGTTCTTTCAATTCTTGAATTGAATTGAGTTACCTTCTTTCTTATTTCTGTTGTCAGTGCATTGTGCCAGTTTGCGTTTGTGTTGTTACAAAAGTGCCCGTTACTCTAATTACAGGAAGGTGTCTACATCTATGGCTTGTACCTGGACGGTGCTGGTTGGGATCGCCGTGGCTGTAAACTCATCGAGCCTCAGCCCAAAGTTCTGTTCACTCTTTTGCCAGTGGTACACGTGTACGCGGTCAACTCCACCGCACCGAAAGATCCCAGGCTTTACCAGTGCCCTGTGTACAAGAAGCCACAGCGTACAGACCTGACCTACATCACTCCCCTGTGGCTCAAGACCGTACAGAGTCCAGATCATTGGATTCTCAGGGGAGTGGCCCTACTTTATGACATCAAGTGATTTCAAATTCCCATTCCCATCCGTTTACTTTACACCTTTTGATCTTCAATTCCACTTGTTCATTTCTCTTGTTTTGGGTGTAATTTCCGTTTTGTTTATCACGTACTTTTTCAAACCAATTCCCACCCATCTCGTCGGGTATTCACTTAGTTCCATCGTAATTCCCAATCTCTTATTTGATAGTTTTCTTCTTTGTCGGTTGTTCAACATTTTTCATCCAAAAACTATTTAGAAAAACGCATATTTAAAAGAAACAAATAAATATTAATAAAAACCTTTTACTAAACGAGTGTCTTGTCTGTGTATTTTTTTGTTTGTTTTTTTTTTTTTTTTTTACACAGAATGCCTTACCCTTTCCGCCCGTTATGCGACTATAAACCTAGTAGAATTTCCAAATTTCATTGCTTGTTTACGCTTGAAATTTTTGAAAGCGATTCCGTTCCCTTACTTCTTATTGAAAAGGATTACTACCCTACCTTGTGATAAATCTTTTCCTCTTCCATTGTGGTCGCCTTCAAAGCCTTCTCAGTACGATGGGAATAATTCAAAGTAAATCTGTCCCTCCTCAGAATGCAGGGTACAATGAAATAAGTGCATAGTTTATGTAAGGGCCGCAATAATCGTGAATGTATTATCTCCCTTAACATGCAGGATGACCTCTGCTTTTACGTTCTTTAGGATCTGAGTTCTTCCATTTATTTGCAATAATTTGCCTTAGTGCCAGTTACATACAATAGTTCCTGGTACAGTAACAAGAATTTCATTGTCGATTTCTTGCATCTCTAATTTTATATTTTTTAGAACTGCAAAGCTTCAGTACGCTGTTTAAATAAACTGCTGTGTTGTTGAACGCTATCCATCAGGGGTTAATATATGCGATCTCCACTTTTGTGCATTTAAAGTCATGAGTAGCTTGTGATATGGCTAAAAATAATAATTTTGGTAGTAGAACCTGGACGCAGATGAAGAATTTCGAGCAACTGGTAGTGAACATTTTTTCTTAAACTTGGCAGTGCCACACTCTTATACACAAGGTTCTTGATCATACTGTTCATACCCTTCCCTGCATTTTCGTTCTTTTTCTTTGTATTGCATCATTTTGAAGGAAAAAAGATCTTGTTTGGTTACCACTAAGGTTAGCTAGTTACCACTGCACGACTGCTCACTGCTGCTCGCCGTGAAAAGAAAAGCGGGCAGTTTTGAAGTGGGAAAGACCTCACGGATATACCCACCACGAGTCCACAATTCATTAGGTATTCAGGATCACAGCTTTATTCTCTTAGGAAACAAAGTTTGTCACTCAACCCTGATATTGCTTTGGACCTGAAGACAAGTGGGCTTTTTCATAGCCGGAGAGTGAGAGCAGGACTTAAAGTGCGTCAAAGGACCTTGAGAGAACAACCAATCTAACTCTTTGAAATCCCGCTCACCCTTGTCGATTAAGTTGCGTGGCAATACCCGTGACAAGAAATTGCTTCGAAAGATTCCTTATATGAAGAAGACTTACGACCTCCCGGTAGTTTTGTGTCTACCAACTTGCAGGTAGTGCGTAATGAGATCGACGAATTGCAGCTCGTCGAGACCCTCAGCAAGGCTGATGTGGTCTGTGTAACGGAGTCCTGGTTATCGCCTCACATTGATGACTCACTAGTCGCCATGACTGGTTGTAACTTGATTCGAAGGGACCGTGAAGGTGGTAGCGGTAGGGGTGGTGTTTGCTTATATCTCAAGTCCTCCTACCCTTGCACGAGGCTGATCGAAAAATTGAGTCACTGTGGATGATATTAAGACCGTGCAGCCTCCCAAGACCCGTTTCATGTATTTATTGTGTTTTTACCATTCTACAGCCAATGGTGAAATCGAGAATGCAGCATTGCGTGACCATGTTCAGACAAATCTCGATACTCTACTCGTCATCCAAACGCATTGGATAATCATCACCGGAGACTTTAACCCCACATCAACCGGGTTTAATGTGAACAACTTGACCCATGCGAATAACATCAAGCAAATGGTGAAATTTAAAACCAGAGACTCGGGGACCTTGGACTGGTTTCTGACTAATATGCTTAAATTATTCGGCCTTTCCCAACTACCAAAGGTTGGTGCCCGGATCACTTTACCATCCTTGCTAGACCTGTGACTTCCTCCCTGAGCTCTCGTACGAGTAGAAAAGTGCGGATCAGAGATATGAGAGAAAGCGCCTGGCGACCGTTTGGTAGATGGATGTTAGAGAAGGACTGGTCCCATGTCCTTGCAGCGGTGTTGTGTAAAGAAAAATTTCAGCTTTTTTCTTCTGAGTTAAAAGGGGCTATTGATCTTCTATTACCATGAAGAACTGTTAAGATCAATAGTTCGGATAGACCCTGGATTACTAAAAGGTTAAAGTCATCCATTAAAAGAGGCAAGAGGCTTTCAATAAACATGGCAAGGACTCTAACAGCTATAAGATGTAAAGGAATAAGGTCCAGAATGAGATTAAGTCTGCTAAACGTCTTTACTATAGGAATAAATTTGCTGATCTTGAGCTTGATCACTCGTCTAGTAGGAATTGGTGGAATCATATTAAACGCTTGACTGGAAAAGACATTAAGCAAGATTGGCACTATCAGTTCATGGACCACAACTGCCCAGATATGCCCTCCCTTTCAAATTAGGTGAACAATTTTTTTATCAGTTTGACTGACCACTTTACATCTCTGGAGCCTCCAGCTCTGGCCCCTCATGAAGTCCCCCTGAATTCCTGATATCTGAGTGGGAAGCTTTTCGGGCCCTCTCGGCTGTGAAGATCGGCAAAGCTATTGGTCCTGATTGCATCCCGAATAGAGTACTAAAAGATTTTTCCCAAGAACTGGCACCAGTATTCAAGTAATATATCCAAAACGAGTGCGAGTGTTTCGTCAGGGGTTCCAAACATTGAGAAACAGATGAAAGCATGACGCGGAAGGCGGAGTGCTTTTATTGTTTCGAGGTGTTTGGAACCCCTGATGAAACACGAAGCACGAGTTTTGGATATGGCTTCTTAATCACGCATAAAAATACAATGCAATATAGCAAATATATTGTCTGTATAATTAGCACAGATTGTTTCAAGAAGCAAAAGCGAATACATTCTTTCGCATTTTTCACAACTCGTTCCCTGCATACATTTTCTGGGAGTTGTCTGTTTCGCGTCGGCAGTCATTCAATGTAGCTGGCACATGATGGCGGAGATCACGGACGGAGCGAGTCGTTTTTGTCCGCCTAAAACTTTATCTGAGGACCACTTTACAGCTTATGAGGCCGTTCCTGCTTCTACAAAGTACAAAACACATTTTTGGACAATGGCAACTGGAATTAAGGGAGAGGAAAGTACCGATTTTAGATCATATTCTGGCTGTCTTTACAGCGATTATGAGTGGTGAATCCTGTAATTTGTGAAATATCGTAAATGGATGTCGTGCGGCTGTTAAAACGTTTTGTAAATGAAGACATGAACCAGCACTGTATAGCTAATGGTAATTAGAAGCGCAATTTCCATAATTTAGTGGTATATACCACTCTCACTGGAGGATGGTATACAGTTTTTCATTGGGTATCCAAACACATGCACGTGATGTGGTATACATCCGGTGATTGGTAGTTGACGTAATGAATTATTAATGAGTTTGAGAAGGATATCTACAACACATCCCTGACTGAGGGTTACTTCCATGACGCCCTGAAGGCCTCACTGTTGAATCCAATCCCCAAAATCTCACCCCTGCAGCAGATACAGACCGATTTGCGACTTATCGCTCTGACGTGTACTCTTGCTAAGGTGCTTGAAGGATTTACGCGCGACCGCTTGATCACACAAGTGTCTCATCTGATCGACCCACGTCAGTTTGCACGTGCAGGACATTCCACCACCGACGCGTTAGTCTATTTGCTGCAGGCGGTGTATTAGGCAGTGGATACATGGAACTGTGGTGCTACGCTGCTTTTTACTGACTACTCTAAGGGTTTTGATTTGATTGACCACACTGTACTGATTGAGGAGCTAAGGAAGATGCATGTGCACCCTGTTCTGGTAAACTGGATAACAGTGTTTCTGTGTAACAGATCTCAGGCTGTGAGGATTGAGAAAGTTATATCTGAGTGGAAAACTCCCAAGGGTGGTATACCGAGAAGTACCAAGCTAGGAGTCATCTTGTTTACGATCATGCGACAAATAATTTATTGCGCTCATGGAACCCTAGAATTAAGTTTGTTGATGATACAACAGCCCTTGAAATAATCCCTAGGAACAGTGTCAGTTTGCTCAATTTTGCTTCAAATGATATTTATGCCTTTTCTGAAGATTATAAAATGAAATTGAATCCTACTAAGTGCAGGGAAATACTAATAAATTTTATGACAATCATAATTTTATTGTGAATCCTATTGTAATTGGTGGTAATTCAATTGAGGAAGTCTTGTGATATAAGTTACTAGGTGTTTATTTAAATGGAATGAAATGGAACCATCATGTTAACCATATTGTGAAAAAGGGAAACAACAGATTTTACTCTTTAATAGTCCTTAAGCAATGTGGTACACCTCCAGCTTCTATAGCAAAGGCTTATACAACCATTGTACGTCCTGTCCTATAATACGCTGCCCCTGTGTGTGGCAAAATATACCAGATTTTCTATCCTATAAGGTCAAGAGCATTCACAAAAAGGTTATGCGCATCATTTTCGCGTTAGTGAATTACAATAAGGCATTAAATGCACTCAATCTAACAACACTAAGCGAGAGGCGCGCCCATCTGTGCCAGGTTTATATTGATAGACTCCGGAATGAGAACCACCCCTTGCACCTTATGCTCCCCAGACGGGAGGAGTTGGTGCATAATTACAATCTCAGATCTGGCGTTAGCCGTACAACGCGTCCTTCTTGTAGAACTAAGCGCACGCAAGAGTTCGTCACTTATAAGTACATCTAGTGACTTGTACTGATTTATTCATAATTTAGTTCTAGTAATTTTATCTTAGTATTTATTGTATTTTTATTCTAGTATGATATGATATTGTACATAGCTCTGTAATTCAGCCTTATATTGTGTATATTTCTGCAATGAGTTTAATGAACAGTCTATTATTATTATTATTATTATTATTATTATTATTATTATTATTATCTCTTGATCAGTCTTTGCTGGTGTTCTTTTTGTGCATCAGCCGGGCGCAAACCATGCACCTAGAGCGTTAGTCACTCAAGTCAATCATTCTTTTATACACTGAGCACCTTTCTGAGGATTCGCACAGATCCAGCATGCAGATCTTTTGAATCTCTGTCATAGTGGCTCTCGCTGATACTTTCTTGATGTTTTCTACCATACCCTTCTTCACTGTACCGAGCGCACCAACAACCACAGGGATCATTACAGTTTTCATATGCCACATTCTCTGTATTTCTAGTTCTAGGTCTTTGTACTTGCTTTTTTTTCAGTTTCCTCCAGTGCGATGTTTCTATCTGATGGAACAGTCATATCAATCAGTTTGCAGGTGGAATTCACTGAATCTTTAACGATGATGTCTGGTCTGTTCGCTGTTATAGTTCTATCAGTATTGACTGGCATGTCCCACATGATGGTGATGTTGTTATCTTTATTGTGTATCATGGTCTGTGGCTCGTGTTCGTATCATTTGTCTGTAATCTCTATATCATGATCTTTACAGATGCCCCAATGGAGATGTGCTGCTGCATTATTGTGCCTGGAGATGTACTCTGTTTTGGGTAATACCTCACATCCAGATACAGTATGGTCCACTGTCTCTTCATGTTGCGAACACATTCTGCATTTGCTTTCCACTTGCTGGCCACATATTACTTTCTGCTAATTTCTGGTGTTTATTGCCTGGTCTTGAGCTGCTTCAAGTAGTCCTTCTGTTTCTCCTTTCAAATTACTTGACAACCATTTGTTGGTGGTGACTGTGTCTACATGAGCCTTCTCTAGGATCTTTGGATACTGGCCATGCAATGCTTTGTTTTTCCACTTTTCTTCTTTCATTGACTTC
>JAEMWC010000106.1:15000-45000 GCA_016490735.1 Pachyseris speciosa | reverse complement strand
GGGGCTACGCAATACACTAGCCTCGTGAAGCACCTCAAGCTTACATCTTTGACTCTCTTTCGAGATGTCATTCCGTCTTTTCATTTCCTTAATGCCTGCCTTAATATTTCCACGGTACCAAGCCAGGAAACACTGTCCAAATGTTCCACACCCAACAGGTTCTTGAGAAATTTTGATAATCAATGACCGGTCAATTTGGCGCACTGGACTGGACGTACTGCTGCATCGATTTTTTTGCTTGACTTTTTGTGGTGCATTTAATTGTCGGTGCAAGGGTTTTGGATTCTATGCGAAAATGTTTTGGATTCGGTATGGGAATGTCTGTCCTTTTAAGCTTTGCAAGAACAGCCATTTTCTTTCCTCTGCTCATGCCCTGGCTTGCTTTATTTCCGATTGCATCTTCAGGAAAATGGTTCGTTTTCTCTATCAAGATCTGTTCCTCTGGACCTCCCTCCCAGCCAATAAAACCAATCTTTCTCTCTATTACTGCGCCAACCACTTCATCTTCTAGCAATTCTGCGTCACTTTTTAACTTCGTACAGTAATTCAGGAATTCCCGCACTCAAGATCATCATCACAGGCCCCACTAATCTCGTTCTGCCGCACATCGGGCATGTCAATCTCAGCTGGCTTTCCTTTCTCTGCATTTCGTCTTTTCCTTTTTCGCTCCTCCTGAAGCCTTTTCTTTTACTCTCGTTTTTGTCTCTTCTTCTCCTCTTTCGAATGTCGACGAGAGCGGTACCATTCGCGGTCTTTCAGTATCGATATTTTATTTCTACGTTTAACGACGTACAGCTGTATACCAGTTTTATTACAGGTTGGAAAATGATTCACGTCTAAAGAAAATAGAATAGTGTAGCTCAGGCTTACCTTCAAACGTGAAATTGTGCGTACTTTCGTTGTGTCCAACTATTCCTGCAGCCTCGCAGAGAACAATAACTTGAATTTGAAGATACAGCAGTTTTATGTTTAGTGTCGAAAGTAATTCACCTATATTTTTGTTTTTCTTCACCTCGCTCTTTGATTGGTTAGCAAAATTCGCATCACTTTCTCAAGTACTGAGAACTACAATCAAAGCGCACAATTTTCCGCCATTGCCGTCGGCTACATCTAGTTGTTTTGTAATATGTTTGGTTTATTGCGCTGTTCGCGTCCTTTGTGGTTGATCAGAGTAATTTTTTTTGGTTTTGTTAAACCGCTCCTTCAGTATTATTGAGTACAAATGTTTAACCAACATAAAGCGCGACCATTTTTGAACACAAATTAGGAATCAGCAGAACTAAAATAAGGGGAAATCATTGATGGTTATGAAAGATGCAAATTTTATAAATCTAATCTTATGGTCAAAACATGCCAGTTGGAGCAAGGTCACCGCGTTTCCAAAGAGATGAGATCTTCAAAGTTAAGCATATTCTGTCCCAGTCCCTTTTTAATTTTATTTTACGCTGAAATGGTTTTACTAGGAGTTATACACAGTTTAAAATCCTTTATCTTACGAATTCAACAAACTACCCACCAAGCAGAACGGACATTCCTACAAAAAAAGAATTGAAGTTTTGCTTAACTTATGGAGCAGCCTTTCTATAGGATAGTCAAAGCTGATTTCCTTGGCATTATGCCGATTTCCCACTCTTAGATGAATTCTCCGATTCAGTTGTATTATGAGGCTGGTTTCATTCGTGTCACAAATGATATTTGACATTCAATGGTTTTGTCCTGTGATAAACCTTAACTTGGTTCCCCTTAACATTGTTCATTAATTTTTTGTCAGTTGCAATTTCAAAATTTCGTGAAAACAAATTCTCATCGTCCCCCGCAAATGGAAACTATTTGTCGCGTTTCTGCTATTAATTTCATTTATAAATCATGTAAATGTATTTCTTAGTTTATTGCACGGTATCACCTTTGAAGTGACGCCACACGTAAGGCATAAAACATTAATTGACCAGCAGACGAGCGTCATATTGATGAATTTCAACAATTCAAACAACCAGCAGATGTTCCAGGGACGCCCGAGCCAAAATAACAACTACTGTATAACGCTTTCACTCAGGAACATTGTACAGCAAAATTAGTTCTGGACCCGTTAAGAACAACATCAATCCCTACAAAAAAAGAATTGAAGTTTTGCTAAACTTACGGAGCAGCCTTTCTATCGGATAGTCAAAGCTGATTTCCTTGGCATTATGCCGATTTCCCACTCTTAGATGAATTCTCCGATTCAGTTATATTATGAGGCTGGTTTCATTCGTGTCACAAATGATATTTGACATTCAATGATTTTGTAATGTGATAAACCTTAACTTGGTTCCCCTTAACATTAATTTTTTGTCATTTGCAATTTCAAAATTTCGTGAAAACAAATTCTCATCGTCCCCCGCAAATGGAAACCATTTGTCGCGGTTCTGCTATTAATTTCATTTATAAATAAGGGCTTTATCATGTAAATGTATTTTCTTAGTTTATTGCATGGTATCACCTTTGAAGTGACGCCACAAGTAAGGCATAAAACATTAATTGACCAGCAGACCAGCGTCATATTGACGAATTTCAACAATTCAAACAACCAGCAGATGTTCCAGGAACGCCCGAGCCAAAATAACAACTACTGTATAACGCTTTCACTCAGGAACATTGCACAGCGAAGTTAGTTCTGGAACCGTTAACAATAACATCTATTTATTTACACACGATAAAATTACCGGCAGAGGGGCTGATGTAGTCGTGCATTAACAAAGTTAAAAAAAGGACGAATGTGGGTCAGATGTTGACATATTTACATAATTTTTAATCCTATTTTGTCCGTCTCCAAAATTGACATCCATCCAACAGTGTCAGCTCGGTTGTATACGTCATTCAAGTTCTATTATTTTCATAATATTTTCAATAAAGCAATAGAGTACAGGAATAAATGTGATATCTATAGCCTTATATAACCTTATCACCGAGACTATTAAGTTACAAATCTTTTATTTGTATTATGTATTTGTATTTAGCAATTCGTCCATGGCGGGTGAACACGCAGTAGGACCTGACCGTATCACCCAATAATGATGGTAGTAACATCAATACGTTGGACAGCATTAGTTTTAATATTTCTACTGAAGTTTTGCAATAAACCTTTAATCATGGGATGATAACATAAGTCGAGTCAGTGAGGTAAATACAAACTCTAATAAGGTGTTTCCATCACGCACTAAACAGTACATATGGAAAGAACTATTTATACCTTGTATTTAAGTGGTCTTACTATATGACTGGCTCTTTCGGCGGTCAAGATGAATCAATTCTTCTGCTGTGATTGGCTACCCGTGAGGTCAAGATGGAGCCATCTTGACCGCTCGGGATAGTCCGTTCATCCCCCGTTTTACTGTCTTAATAGCGTCCTTTGAGTCATACAATAAATCTTTTAATGACCAAGCTTGTTCGGTCAAGATGGCGGGATATTGGCCTCGTTCTTTCGGTCCAAAACACGCAAAAAAAAAATAATAATAACATAGCCAATATCTCCCCATTTTGACCCCAGACATGGCCAATAACCCATATATACTGATAGATAGTATTCAAAAAATCAACATTCAGAATCACGTTCTACAGCTGTTGCATTCCACAGGGAAAGTTCTCTTCATTAGCAATATAGACTAGTATATTCCTTTCGACTTAAAGGCCATTCATCTCTCAAACGGAGGACTGTGCATAACCTGCGATTGGTGAGGATGTAGGGCTCATCTGCTGTGAGCTTTGCCAGTCAGAGTTTTGCTACACTTAAGCAACATTCGATACTGCTAAGATGTGACGCTGAAATTCAATCTTTCTACTAACCCTTACCATACGCGACCTTAAGTCTTATTTTAACTCTCTTTATACTGGCTATCTAAGAAAAAACAAAACTTTTAACCGTAGAGCCAAAGGTTATTTTCCTAGGCTTGAGGTGTTTGTTTTTCAGCTGATGCAGCCGCGTTTTCCTAGCGAATACTGCATGAAAAGTAATAAATCTAAGGTTGGTTCACATTCTGGCACTTAAGGCCCTTAACCATTGCTTCTCTTACGTCTTTGCGGAGCAAACCATACATCAGCGGGTTTAACAGGGCGGTTGCACACGCCAGTGCTTCAGTAACTTTTAAGCCGATAGTCCTGTTGAGGTCTTTGGGAACATGGTGGTCGTATAAAGTAGCGATGAAGTAGGGAAGCCACGTCACCGTGAACGTGCCAACAAGAAGAGCGATGGTTTTAACGGTCTTCAACTTACTGACAAACGCACGGCTCGGGCCTTGTAGGTTGGCTGCGTTGATTTGACGCGCGTGTTGTCGAGTCACGAAGTAGATTTTGATATACACGATTAAGATGCTCAGAAATGGTACAACGACCGCCACGGAGAAACTAATATCAAGGTAGAGAAGAACCTGGTGCTTGGGAAACGCAAATACAAGAAACGCCTGTAAAAACGACACCAGCCAAATAGCTGTGATGATTATGGCGGCGCGAAAGCTAGTCAGGTAAGCGTCGTACGTCAGCGGGTAAAAAATCGACATGAAACGCTCCAATGTGGCAGCGGCGAGGTTTAAAAGCGACGCAACGCCTAATAAAGGGAAAAGCGTATCGCGGACTGTCGAAATGCCCGACTGGCTGGGGTGATATTTTTCCGAGATGTAGATGGGAACCAGAACGCTGGCCATGAAGAAGTCAGCCATTGCAAGACTCAAGACAAAAGCGTTGGTGACACTCCTCAGTCGGCGGACGCGCCAGATTGTACCGATCACGCACAAATTTAAGGCCAATCCGACTATGGCGATGGTTACCAAATACACTATAAGAACATAGAACATTGGCAAAGCTGATGTTGTTGGTGGCAAGCGGTTTAGGCATAGCGTCAAGTTCCCTGACAAAGCGGGCAGCAATGGATCGGTCTCATTTCCTGTAAGTTGCTTAAGCGCTGTAAAATTGAAGAGTGCGTGTATATCTTTGCACGGACTGAGAAATCTGTCATATTGTTCAATTAGATCAGCCATCTTCGTTGCCTACCTGAAATCAGAAGAGATCAACTCTTTAAGGTAAGACTTTTCTGTAAGATCGCATGCTGAATGAAAAACAACACAGTCTTTTCTCCTTTTAACATTAATTCCGTGTTGTTTTGCACCTGTTGGGTTAATAAACGACGCAACGCCTAATAAAGGGAACAGTGTATCTATGGCTGTCGAAATGCCCGACTGGCTGGGGTGATATTTGCCCGAGATGTGCATGGAAACCAGAACGCTGGCCATGAAGAAGTCACCCATTGCAAGACTCAAGACAAAAGCGTTGGTGATACTCCGTAGTCGGTGGACGCGCCAGATTGTACTGATCACGCACAAATTTAAGGCCAATCCGACTATGGCGATGGTCGCAAAATACACTGTAATAAGAACATGGGGCATTGGCGAAGGATCAACGGTTGTTGGTGGCAAGCGGTTTAGGCATAGCGTCAAGTTCCCTGACAAAGCGGGCAGCAATGGATCGGTCATATTTCCTGTAAGTTGCTTAAGCGCTGTAAAATTGAAGAGTGCGTGTATATCTTTGCACCGACTGAGTAATCTGTCAAATTGTTCAATTACATCAGCCATCTTCGTTGCCTACCTGAAATCAGAAGAGATCAACTCTTTAAGGTAAGACTTTTCTGTAAGATCGCATGCTGAATGAAAAACAACACAGTCTTTTCTCCTTTTAACATTAATTCCGTGTTGTTTTGCACCTGTTGGGTTAATAAATGGTTAATTTTCTTTAACACACCCGTGAACGAATGATTGCCATTATACTTTTTTTTCGTCGGTTTTTCGATGCTTAAACGGCTCGGAAGGTTTGATGTATTTAAACTGTTCAAAATCGCGGTTAAACCATCAAACATTTTCGTCCAACGTCGCGTTTGCTAAATACAACGTATTTGGGTGGCGAGATGGACAAACAATCTTTGACGAAACATTAGACAAAATGAGCCCACATAGCGATTTTTGCATATTATTACTGAAATTTCGACTTTATATGGCTCATCCTGATCGCCTTTTACCGGCTGTGCACGCCTTGTTGGCTTTGGTGGCTAAACCATCATACGTTTGTTCGTAACGCCAAATGTTGAATGAAAGTGTTTGATCTAAATCAAACATGGAAACACAATTCAATGCAAAGTTGATAGTGGCGGCTGAACGGTCAAACATGTTCTTCCAACACGATATTGGATTAAAATGTTTAATCATTTAGCCAGGGCTTAATTCTTCTTGCGTAAATAATTACTGATCGTCATCCAAACCCATTGTTTTCTGCCTGCATTATATCACCGAATGCGGAGTGAAAATAGTGCAAACGCATCTCGATTATTGCAGCGCTGTCTGGGGCTGCATCGGTAATAGCCTCAGCCATAAACTAGAGAAACTACAAAACAGGGCTGCACGCATAATAACAGGGTCTAGTTGGGGTCTAGTTTGATTGTAAGCTACACAACCCGCCTCGATTAGCTTTGCTACATGCGGGTTGTGTATTTTTTCTAAATTGTAGAATTGTAATAATCGAAATAAAGTATATACAACTACGCGGCAACTACGCAAAAACAATGCAATTACAACGACCAAAAGTAAGTATTTACCATCATATTCCTCTGACTTAACAGTAAATGTTGTTTGCGTTAGGAAAATCTCTTCTTCCGAACTTCTTTCTGAGCGGCTCTCTGCCATCGTTTCAAGCAACGAGTTGACTTTCACAAACAACTGTGATGTTTGTTGAGCAATATGCAAATTGCCACTGCGCGCTTATTGCCTGTTTTTTTATCATCATTAAGAGTACAGACAGGTAAATTTCAGCCTTAGTTTTTGTAGATGACACTCTCTCTCTGACTGGGAAAAAAGCTACAATTATCACTTGCGATACTGAACTTATCGTCTTTATGTATAGAAGCTCCTGAAAATCAGGCAACTGAAAAGACAACCAGGTTTCCGAAATTAAGCCGCGACTACATGCAAGAAGTTGTTTGAAACGCCGACTTTATTATTATCAACGTATCATTAGAAAACGACATACCTTCTGTTTGGCGCTCTGAACGAGAAATAAACAATGGCTGAACAAGAGAAAGACGAAAATCTTCGACGCTTGTATGCCGAGGCCCGAACCAAAACGTAAGCCACATCTTTATGGGGCCTTTCAGATGGTAGTTTGAATTTGATTCTACTTTGTAGCGGCAACTGAGGATATTTTAATTCATGCATGGCATTGGCCTGCTGGTCGTGGGCGATGGGCTTTACCACCTGTCTCCAAGAAAAAGCTCTCAAGGGGTCCTATGCGCCACTGAGCGCGGTGGCATGATGATGATGATTGGTCTGCCGTCAAACTGTCAACTTTTTAGCCAATGAATCTCCTCCTCCTTCTCGCAAAGAGCCCTGTTTCCATATGATCGCAAACGATCGCAAAGTAGTCTTAGCATGCAATTCGGTCAGAGAAACTATGGAAAATGTCGCGCTGTGTTGATTCTCAATGAACAGAATATCGTCCCGATCCAGCTGGTAGCAATGTCGTTCGCTAAGATTTTTTTCTTCGCATATGTCGCATTTATCTTGAATTTCCTCCATTTTTGCCCAGCTCCTTGCTTTTTTCCCCTTTATCCTTAAAATCTTCACTGTTTTGGTTGTAAAGACACTCGTACAGCGCAACTATTGCCATAAATTTCTTCTTACTAACGCTGCCGTGTTCACTCTTACCCGCGCGTGTTTATGGCATGGTAAGCGTTGCAACAAACAGACGCGCGAGCTTTGTTTCTGGAAAACTTGGTTCTGAATTCGGCACATTATGGGGTATGTTTTGATCGCAGATCGCAGAAACTATGGTTTCCATATGATCGCACGATTGCAGTTGATCGATGGTTCTATCTTCTATGATAGTCTGCGATCACTGTCGCAGAAGTGTGTTCGCAGAATGCTTTGCTATCCGCGGTCCGCGATCGTCTGCAGTCACATGGAAACCAGGCTTAAAGAACCATTGTCACTGAAATTCTCCAAGTTTGTTCAAATTTTTAGTGAGTACTTCTTCTATTACATGAATTGCCCGTGTACCAACAAAGACATAGATTTCTAATGATTTCTTGGAAGAAAAAAAAGTGGTATTATTGTCCAAGACACAATGACAAGACTTGAAAAAGTTAACGTAACATTTTCAAGTTGCAATCCATCCAAAGTGGGTGACAGTGCCCCTTTAAGAGTGAGGTTCATTACGGGGGAGGGGCACTCCCTATAATGGCTATATGGGGAGGCTCCGCCCCGAAGGCTTCAGGTATATGAAAAGGTAGGGATTTCACCAGTCAAAGTATATAAAAGGGTGGGTAAATCTGTCATTGAGGTATTTCAAAAGGGCCTTTCATTAAAATATTTCGAACACACATACCTTATGGCTGTCCTGTTCTAATTTATTGAACGCTGTATAAAAATAACGAGAAGACTTCCTGTTTTAGGTGTACGAAAGGGGTGCCATTTGTTAATGGAAGGCATATACAAAAGGGGTACCTTTTCTGTCAAAAATGTTTTTTTACCTAGGCCTTATCACCTCACCACCTAATCCAAAACGCGGTTACCTTTTAACATACACCACCAATGTAAAACCCGCTCGTTGTATTTTCGTGCTTGTGTTCTCCTGCTCAACTGCATCTAATCACCTTTGTAGTTTCACCCAGATTCTAACTGTTAACTATGCTGAGACGAATTTTCTTGACAGTGCGTTTCCTCTCACTGGGGATCACACACTGAAGCACTTGTTTATTTGCTAGGTGTGGTTCGGAGAGCGCATGTTCAGTGACGACTTTTGTTTTTACACCCGTCGCGTAGAATTCCCAGTCACATCCGGGGCTTTCATAGGCTAAAGCCGCATTTGAGCCATGTGGTGATCTTTAAAATATGGCGGAATTGTAAGATTTTAACGACTTTGAGTGGATCCTTGTCTGTTTTTGTGTTTGATTCGTAACGATTTCTAAATGGGTACCACCGGAATTGAGGTGACGAGAAACATCATATTCAAGATCTTACCTTGGACAAACACCAGGTTATCGGATCGCTCTGTTTTTTCCGCTAAAAATCAAGCTCAATCTCGCAATTTCAGTATAGAGAAGCGCGTTCGAGGACTTTCATCGAAGGATTAAGGCCAAAGTTAGCTGAGAATCCGAAGGGTACCACTGGAAATGCTGATGTCTATCGTATACCTTCAAAACCATCACAGCCTTTCAATCCAAGGAATATGATAAAAACTGGTTTTTTGTTTTCCTTTGCATTTAGCCTGAGCCCGTCAGGTGAGGTCCGCGCGAAGAAAACTTTCAGAAAACTTGTTGTAAAGTCGTAAACAATTTTTCACAGGTCGAGCCGCCATCTTTTTTGCTTTTTTCAAGGTCATTATGTCATGTAAGACTCCATGTATTGTCCTTTGCCTCATGTATGCTTCATTTAGTAATGTCACGGTGAAAAACGGCAAAGACAACTGACCCCCACCCCGGCGGGAAATTTGTTTTGACCGCACTGGATAGGGAATTCTACGCGACGTGGTTACAAAATCCCCAAATGTCGCAGCTTGGAGCAGTTCTTTGAAGCCATCCAAGCTCTTCCGTCTGTGGACACTCCTCAGGTGTTTGGCTTGCATCCTAATGCTGACATCACGTGAGTATCCAAATGTGTCTTTCCAAGCAATACATAAGGAGAACATTCCTCTGGTGTCAGAAATAAATTATTCAGTAAACATGACGAGCTCTAAGTAAATGACAGAAACTCCTATTATTATTATCATCATCATCATCATCATCATCATCACTATCACTATCACTATCACTATCATTATCATTATCATTCTCATTATCATTATTATTATTAACTTATTTTCTCTCGATCAAGCGGGTTAGTCACTCTCCAAAAAATGAATTGCAACTAAATCACGTTTGTCCACTGGAGAGCGTCTTATCCTCTGGATAATATTTTCCGCCCTTTGAACACCTGAGAATTGATCTCAAGGACTGACTGTTAGCGGATTGAACATGCGCCCGCGTCAGATAAAGTTTATGATATTCTGTACTCTGTTTTCAGTTATCAGAGCAACACTGCCAAAGACGTGCTGGACACCATCATGAGCATCCAACCCAAGGACTCTGGGGAGGATCTCGGAAGACACGTGAGAGTGTGGTGACCAGGCAGGCAGACTGGTGTGCTAGGCAGTGGGTCAGTCATTCATCATCTCTTTGCAGCTTGTATAGTGTCATCTGTTTAGCGCTACAAACCACATATCAGTCTTTGCTCGATCTCAGTTTATCAGTAAGATGATCAACCCTTTAAATCTTTCTGTGTACAGGTGAGAGCGCGACTTCAGAAGATGGGAGCTCTAGCGTCTATGAACATCTTTTTGAGACAGGAGATTGATCGCATGCAGCGCGTGATCACCTTGGTCCGGCAAACACTGACTGACCTCAAGTTGGCCATTGAGGGAACCATTATCATGAGTGAGGTACGTTTCCCACACACGAGGGGGATTTAGATAATTGACTTGTTTTTTTTTTTTTAGTTTTGAACGACTGGTAGATTTATACTAAAACAATTAGATTATTCGCTCCCGATTTCTATGCGTGATAGCTGATTCGGGCTGCGCCCTCATCAGCTATTGAGCGATAGAAATCTCGAGCTCATAATCTAATTGTTAAATATTCTATTTTTTATTAGCTTCGCCATAGGCAGGGTACCCACAACAGCGGGTAGCCAATTACTGCGGGCCCATTTATAAAATTGCAGTAAAAGAAACTAAGATGGATACAGTTAACGACAGCATGTTACAGGACGAGCAAAACTACGAGCACGGTTACATTTAAGACATAGTTTTAAAAGTACGAGGGTTGTCACAGTCAGTAAAGCAGTAAAATAGTGTTTTAGCATTACAGATTTAAAAGAATGGAGGTTGTCCATATTCAAGAGAAGTTCGTCGGATAAGGTGTTCCATATTCTAGTAGATCTGAGAAGGAAATATTTCTGATACGTGACAGTTTAATTTTGCATTTACTTTCCGAGTATTTGACAACATTATTGCTTGATGATCTGGTGGATCTAGAGATGCGGATGACAGGGAGAACGGAGGAATTTACACGTGCAAGTCCATGCGTTATTTTAAAGAAAATTGCCAAATCCAAGTATTCGTGCCAGTATGTTACAGAGAGTAGGGACAAGGCTTTTAATCTACAGGTTTAAAAGGCCGAGCAGGAAAACGGTAACTTAAAGAATGTACTTGGTGGCACGCCGCTGAGTTCTTTCAATTCTTGAATTGAATTGAGTCACCTTCTTTCTTATTTCTGTTGTCAGTGCATTGTGCCAGTTTGCGTTTATGTTTTAACAAAAGTGCCCGTTGCTCTAATTACAGGAAGGTGTCTACATCTATGGCTTGTACCTGGACGGCGCTGGTTGGGATCGCCGTGGCTGTAAACTCATCGAGCCTCAGCCCAAAGTTCTGTTCACTCTTTTGCCGGTGGTACACGTGTACGCGGTCAACTCCACCGCACCAAAAGATCCCAGGCTTTACCAGTGCCCTGTGTACAAGAAGCCACAGCGTACAGACCTGACCTACATCACTCCCCTGTGGCTCAAGACCGTACAGAGTCCAGATCATTGGATTCTCAGGGGAGTGGCCCTGCTGTGTGACATCAAGTGATTTCAAATTCCCAATTCCCACCGATTACGTCGGGTATTCACTTAGTTCCATCGTAATTCCCAATCTCTTACTTGATAGTTTTCTTCTTTGTCGGTTGTTCAACATTTTTCATCCAAAAACTATTTAGAAAAACGCATATTTAAAAGAAACAAATGAATATTAATAAAAACCTTTTACTAAACGAGTGTCTTGTCTGTGTATTTTGTTTGTTTGTTTGTTTGTTTTTACATAGAATGTCTTACCCTTTCCGCCCGTTATGCGACTATAAACCTAGTAGAATTTCGAAATTTCATTGCTTGTTTACGCTGGAAATTTTTAAGAGCGATTCCGCTGCCCTACTTCTTATTGAAAAAGATTACTACCCTACCTTGTGATAAATCTTTTCCTCTTCAATTGTGGTCGCCTTCAAAGCCTTCCCAGTACGATGAGAATAATTCAAAGTAAATCTGTCCCTCCTCAGAATGCAGGGTACAATGAAGTCAAGATAAGCAATACATAGTGGGCGCAATGAGAAATAAGTCCATAGTTTATGTAAGGGCCGCAATAATCGTGAATATATTATCTCTCTTAACATGCAGGATGACCTCTGCTTTTACGTTCTTTAGGATCTGAGTTCTTCCATTTATTTGTAATAATTTGCCTTAGTGCCAGTTACATACAATAGTTCCTGGTACAGTAACAAGAATTTCATTGTCGATTTCTTGCATCTTTAATTTTATATTTTTTTAGAACTGCAAAGCTTCAGTACGCTGTTTAAATAAACTGTTGTTGAACGCTATCCATCAGGGGTTAATATATGCGATCTCCACTTTTGTGCATTTAAAGTCATGAGTAGCTTGTGATATGGCTAAAACTAATAATTTTGGTAGTAGAACCTGGACGCAGATGAAGAATTTCGAGCAACAGGTGGTGAACATATTTTCTTAAACTTGGCAGTGCCACACTCTTATACACAAGGTTCTTGATCATACTGTTCATACCCTTCCCTGCATTTTCGTTCTTTTTCTTTGTATTGCATCATTTTGAAGGAGGAAAGATCTTGTTTGGTTACCACTAAGGTTAGCTAGTTACCACTGCACGACGGCACTGCTCACTGCTGCTCGCCGTGAAAAAGAAAAGCGGACAGTTTTGAAGTAGGAAAGACCTCATGGATATCCCCACCACGATTCATTAGATATTCAGGATCACAGCTTTATTCTCTAAGGAAACAAAGTTTGTCACTCAACCCTGATATTGCTTTGGACCTGAAGACACGTGGGCTTTTTCATAGCCGGAGAGTGAGAGCAGGACTTAAAGTGCGTCAAAGGACCTTGAGAGAACAACCAATCTAACTCTTTGAAATCCCGCTCACCCTTGTCGATTAAGTTGCGTGGCAATACCCATGACAACAAATTGCTTCCTCCCGGTAGTCTTGTGTCTACCAACTTGCAGGTAGTGCGTAATGAGATCGACGAGTTGCAGCTCGTCGAGACCCTCAGCAAGGCTGATGTGGTCTGTGTAACGGAGTCCTGGTTATCGCCTCACATTGATGACTCGCTAGTCGCCATGACTGGTTGTAACTTGATTCGAAGGGACCGTGAAGGTGGTAGCGGTAGGGGTGGTGTTTGCTTATATCTCAAGTCCTCCTACACTTGCACGGGCTGATCGAAAAATTGAGTCACTGTAGATGATATTAAGACCGTGCAGCCTCCCAAGACCCGTTTCATGTATTATATTGTGTTATTTACTATTCTACAGCCAATAGTGAAATCGAGAATGCAGCATTGCGTGACCATGTTCAGACAAATCTCGATACTCTACTCGTCAAACACCCCAACGCATTGGTAATCAACACCGGAGACTTTAACCCCACATCAACCGGGTTTAATGTGAACAACTTGACCTATGCGAATAACACATCAAGCAAATGGTGAAATTTAAAACCAGAGACTCGGGGACCTTGGACTGGTTTCTGACTAATATGCCTAAATTATTCGGCCTTTCCCAACTACCAAAGGTTGGTGCCACGGATCACTTTACCATCCTTGCTAGACCTGTGACTTCCTTACTGAGCTCTCACACGAGTAGAAAAGTGCGGATCAGAGATATGAGAGAAAGCGCCTGGCGACCCTTTGGTAGATGGATGGTAGAGAAGGACTGGTCCCATGTCCTTGCAGCGGTGTTGTGTAAAGAAAAATTTCAGCTTTTTTCTTCTGAGTTAAAAGGGGCTATTGATCTTCTATTACCATGAAGAACTGTTAAGATCAATAGTTCGGATAGACCCTAGATTACTAAAAGGTTAAAGTCATCCATTAAAAAGAGGCAAGAGTCTTTCAATAAACATGGCAAGGACTCTAACAGCTATAAGATGTGGAGGAATAAGGTCCAGAATGAAATTAAGTCTGCTAAACGTCTTTACTATAGGAATAAATTTGCTGATCTTGAGCTTGATCACTCGTCTAGTAGGAATTGGTGGAATCATATTAAACGCTTGACTGGAAAAGACATTAAGCAAGATTGGCACTATCAGTTCATGGACCACAACTGCCCAGATATGCTCTCCCTTTCAAATAAGGTGAACAATTATCAGTTTGACTGACCACTTTACATCTCTGGAGCCTCCAGCTCTGGTCCCTCAGGAAGTCCCCCCTGAATTCCTGATGTCTGAGTGGGAAGCTTTATGGGCCCTCTCGGCTGTGAAGATCGGCAAAGCTATTGGTCCTGATTGCATCCCGAATAGAGTACTAAAAGATTTTTCCCAAGAACTGGCACCAGTATTCAAGTAATATATCCAAAACGAGTGCGAGTGTTTCGTCAGGGGTTCCAAACACCGAGAAACAGATGAAAGCATGACGCCGAAGAGCGGACTGCTTTTATTGTTTCGAGGTGTTTGGAACCCGTGATGAAACACGGAGCACGAGTTTTGGATATGGCTTCTTAATCACGCATAAAAATACAATGCAATATAGCAAATATATTGTCTGTATAATTAGCACCGATTGTTTCAAGAAGCAAAAGCGAATACATTCTTTCGCATTTTTCACAACTCGTTCCCTGCATACATTTTCTGGGAGTCGTTTGTTTCGCGTCAGCAGTCATTCAATGTAGCTGGCACATGATGGCGGAGATCACGGACGGAGCGAGTCGTTTTAGTCCGCCTAAAACTTTATCTGAGGACCACTTTACAGCTTATGAGGCCGTTCCTGCTTCTACAAAGTACAAAACACATTTTTGGACAATGGCAGCTGGAATTAAGGGAGAGGAAAGTACCGATTTTAGATCATATTCTGGCTGTCTTTACAGCGATTATGAGTGGTAGGTGAATCCTGTAATTTGTGAAATATCGTAAATGGATGCCGTACGGCTGTTAAAACTTTTTGTAAATGAAGACATGAACCAGCACTGTATAGCTAATGATAATTAGAAGCGCAATTTCCATAATTTAGTGGTATATACCACTCTCACTGGAGGATGGTATACATTTTTTCATTGGGTATCTAAACACATGCACGTGATGTTATACATCCGGTATTTGGTAGTTGAAGTAATGAATTATTAATGAGTTTGAGAAGGATATCTACAACACATCCCTGACTGAGGGTTACTTTCCTGACGCCCTGAAGGCCTCACTGTTGAATCCAATCCCCAAAATCTCACCCCTGCAGCACATAGAGACCGATTTGCGACCTATCGCTCTGACGTGTACTCTTGCTAAGGTGCTTGAAGGATTTACGCGCGACCGCTTGATCACACAAGTGTCTCATCTGATCGACCCACGTCAGTTTGCACGTGCAGGACATTCCACCACCGACGCGTTAGTCTATTTGCTGCAGGCGGTGTATGAGGCAGTGGATACAGGGAACTGTGGTGCTAGGCTGCTTTTTACTGACTACTCTAAGGGTTTTGATTCGATTGACCACACTGTACTTATTGAGGAGCTAAAGAAGATGCATGTGCACCCTGTTCTGGTAAACTGGATAACAGTGTTTCTGTGTAACAGATCTCAGGCTGTGAGGATTGAGAAAGTTATATCTGAGTGGAAAACTCCCAAGGGTGGTATACCACAAAGTACCAAGCTAGGAGTCATCTTGTTTACGATCATGTGAAAAATAATTTTTTGCGCTCATGAAACCCTAGAATTAAGTTTGTTGATGATACAACAGCCCTTGAAATAATCACTAGGAACAGTGTCAGTTTGCTCAATTTTGCTACAAATGATATTTACGCCTTTTCTGAAGATCATAAAATGAAACTGAATCCTACTAAGTGCAGGGAAATGCTAATTAATTTTATGACAATCATAATTTTATTGTGAATCCTATTGTAATTGGTGGTAATTCAATTGAGGAAGTCTTGTCATATAAGTTACTAGGTGTTTATTTAAGTCATGACCTGAAATGGAACCATCATGTTGAACATATTGTGAAAAAGGGAAACAAGAGATTTTACTCTTTAATAGTCCTTAAGCAATGTGGTACTCCTCCAGCTTCTCTAGCAAAGGTTTATACAACCGTTGTACGTCCTGTCCTATAATACGCTGCCCCCGTGTGGCAAAATATACCAAATTTTCTATCCTATAATATCGAGAGCATTCACAAAAAGGTTATGCGCATCATTTTCGCGTTAATGAATTACAATAAGGCATTAAATGGACTCAATCTAACAACACTAAGCGAGAGGCGCGCCCATCTGTGCCAGGTTTATATTGATAGACTCCGGAATGAGAACCACCCCTTGCACCTTATGCTCCCCAGACGGGAGGAGTTGGTACATAATTACAATCTCAGATCTGGCGTTAGCCGTACAACGCGTCCTTCTTGTAGAACTAAGCGCACGCAAGAGTTCGTCACTTACAAGTACATCTAGTGACTTGTACTGATTTATTCATAATTTAGTTCTAGTAATTTTATCTTAGTATTTATTGTATTTTTATTCTAGTATGATATAATATTATACATAGCTCTGTAATTCAGCCATGTATTGTGTATGTTGCTTCAATGAGTTTTAATAAATAGTCTGTTATTATTATTATTATTATTATTATTATTATTATTTATTTATTTATTTTACAAGCAGTCTGGTAAAAAGTCCCCCGGCCAGTGTTGTAAGGCGCATTTGATCATATCCAAATGCTAATTTGCGCCACACAAGTGATAAATTATTGTTGTAACTCGCGTGTATATAGGGTGTTTCCTTGAACACAGTGATGTACATGCTGGGTGAAGTACAGTTTGGAGGCAGAGTCACTGATGACTATGACAAGAGGCTCTCGAACACCTTCGCAAAGATAAAGTTGAACTGTGATTATGATCAAATACAGCGGTTTTCAATTGAGCATCGAGAGTAAATTGCATTTGCTTTGGTTATGCATTGCTTCGCTCTGTGATTGGCCAGAAACATCGTGCCACTTTCTCAACCAATGAGAAGCAAAACCAAAACCAATCACAGGCCACAGGTAACTGTTTCGAATTCTGATTGGTTCATTGCTCTGTTTCGGTCTGCTGTGATTGGCTGGGGTAATTGCCTTGGTTTTGGTTTTACGACACTCAATTGAAAAGTGCTCTATCGAGCGCATTATTGTATTCATTATCACGACGGTGATAGTGCTAACCGCGGACGGTAAGCTCAGTTGGTAGAGCACCGGACTGCCATGCGGGAGTTCGCGAGTTCACACCTCTGCCGGACCAACAGTCAGGGTCTTAAAATAACTAAAAAGAAAGTGCTTCCTTTGCGGTGACAGCTGCAGACGTTCTATTCTTCTCAGATAACGACGATAAACCGTAGGTCCCGCCTCACAGCACTTGTTCCCAATAATCTGTCTGTGAGACGTTAAAGAACCCACACACTGTTGGAAAATAGTAGGGAAAAGAGTAGTCTCCTGCGTGGTGGTCCGCTGCCCTCTGCGTTCCTAAATTTTGATAAGTGTATGTGTTTCCTCTCCGTTCCTGTATACTAATTAGTGTCTAGGTTTACCAGTGAACGATAATCGCAGTTATGGACACTACTTAAGCAGTGAAAGTGCAAGAAAAAATTCAGGCTTGTACGGGTTAATTTTTGTTTCAGGCGTTATTTTCACAACTACTTAAATAGTGTTCAAAACTGCGATGATCATTCACATATTCATTTCTTAATCCGCAGTTCAAATATATGATTTTCATATATTCATTCTCGCATATTCATCACTCACGGGTATATATTTTACCAACCAACAAGTGACCAGCTCCCAGTTGGCTTGTTAGCTCCGTTGGTAGAGCACTGCACCGGTATCGCGAAGTAGTGGGTTCAATTCCCGTACAAGCCTGATTTTTTAAGGCATTATTCTCACTACTGCTTAAGTAGTGTTCATAACTGCGATGATCATTCACGTATTCAAAAGTTATTCAGTTACATTATGAGGCTGGTTTCATTCGTGTCCCAAATGATATTTGACATTCAATGGTTTTGTCCTGTGATAAACCTTAACTTGGTTCCCCTTAACATTGTTCATTAATTTTTTGTCATTTGCAATTTCAAAATTTCGTGAAAACAAATTCTCATCGTCCCCCGCAAATGGAAACTACTTGTCGCGGTTCTGCTATTAACTTCATGTATAAATAAGGGCTTTATCATGTAAATGTATTTTCTTAGTTTATTGCACGGTATCACCTTTGAAGTGACGCCACAAGTAAGGTATAAAACATTAATTGACCAGCAGACGAGCGTCATATTGATGAATTTCAACAATTCAAACAACCAGCAGATGTTCCAGGGACGCCCGAGCCAAAATAACAACTACTGTATAACGTTTTCATTCAGGAACATTGCACAGCGAAGTTAGTTCTGGAACCGTTAAGAATAACATCTATCTATTTACACACAATAAAATTACCGGCAGAGGGGCTGATGTAGTCGTGCATTCACAAAGTTAAAAAGAGGACGAATTTGGGTCAGATGTTGACATATTTACATCATTTTTAATCCTATTTTGTCCAATTCCGTCTGCGAAATTTACATCCATCCAACAGTGTCAGTTCAGTTCAGATACGGCACTCTTATTATTTACATAATAATTTCAATAAAGCAATAGAGTACAAGAATAAATGTGATATCTATAGCCTTATATAAGCTTATCACCGAGACTATTAAGTTACAAATCTTTTATTTGTATTATGTATTTGTATTTAGCAATTGGTCCATGGCAGGTGAACACGCAGTAGGACCTGACCGTATCACCCAATAATGATGGTAGTATCATCAATACGCTGGACGGCATTAGTTTTAATATTATTTTCTACTGAAGTTTTGTAATAAACCTTTAATCATGGGATGATAACATAAGTCGAGTCAGTGAGGTAAATACAAACTCTAATAAGGTGTTTCCATCACACACTAAACAGTACATATGGAAAGAACTATTTATACCTTGTATTTAAGTGGTCTTACTATATGACTGACTCTTTCGGCGATCAATTCTTCTGCTGTGATTGGCTGCCCGTGAGGTCAAGATGGAGCCATATTGAACGCTCGGGATAGTCCGTTCGTCCCCCGTTTCACTGTCTTAACAGCGTCCTTTGAGTCATAAAATAAATCTTTTAATGACCAAGCTTGTTCGGTCAAGATGGCGGGATATTGGCCTCGTTTTTTTTTTGCATGTTTATAGACCTCTTCTTCGTCTCGGTCCAAAACACGCAAAACAAAAAAAAAGATTTTAGCCAATATCCCGCCATTTTGACCCCAGGCTTGGCCAATAACCCATATATGCTGATAAATAGTATTCACAAAATTAAAATTCAGAATCGCCTTTAGCAATATAGACTAGTATATTCCTTTCGACTTTAAGGCCATTCATCTCTCAAACGGAGGACTGTGCATAACCTGCGATTGGTGAGGATGTAGGGCTCATCTGCTGTGGGCTTTGCCAGTCAGAGTTTTGCTACACTAAAGCAACATTCGATACTGCTAAGATGTGACGCTTAAATTCAATCTTTCAACTAACCCTTACCATACGCGACCTTAAGTCTTATTTTAACTCTCTTTATACTGGCTATCTAAGAAAAAACAAAACTTTTAACCATAGAGCCAAAGGTTATTTTCCTAGGCTTGAGGTGTTTGTTTTTCAGCTGATGCAGCCGCGTTTTCCTAGCGAATACTGCATGAAAAGTAATGAATCTAAGGTTGGTTCACATTCTGGCACTTAAGGCCCTTAACCATTGCTTCTCTTACGTCTTTGCGGAACAAACCATACATTAGCGGGTTTAACAGGGCTGTTGCACACGCCAGTGCTTCAGTAACTTTGAAGCCGACAGTCCTGTTGAGGTCTTTGGGAACATGGTGGTCGTATAAAGTAGCGATGAAGTAGGGAAGCCACGTCACCGTGAACGTGCCAACAAGAAGAGCGATGGTTTTAACGGTCTTCAACTTACTGAGAAACGCACGGCTCGGGCCTTTTGGGTTGGCTGCGTTGATTTGACGCGCGTGTTGTTGAGCCACGAAGTAGATTTTGATATACACGATTAAGATGCACAGAAATGATACAGCGACCGCCACGGCGAAACTAATATCAAGGTAGAGAAGAACCTGGTGCTTGGGAAACGCAAATACAAGAAACGCATGTAAAAACGACACCAGCCAAATAGCTGTGATGATTATGGCGGCTAGAAAGCTTGTCAGGTAAGCGTCGTACGTCAGCGGGTAGGAAATTGACATGAAACGCTCCAATGTGGCAGCGGCGAGGTTTAAAAGCGACGCAACGCCTAATAAAAGGAACAACGTATCTACGGCTGTCGAAATGCCCGACTGGCTGGGGTGATATTTTTCCGAGATGTAGATGGGAACCAGAAGGCTGGCCATGAAGAAGTCACCCATTGCAAGACTCAAGACAAAAGCGTTAGTGACACTCCTCAGTCGGCGGACGCGCCAGATTGTACCGATCACGCACAAATTTAAGGCCAATCCGACTATGGCGATGGTTGCCAAATACACTATAAGAACAAAGAAAATTGGCAAAGCTGATGTTGTTGGCGAAGGATCAACGGTTGTTATCAGCACGCGGTTTTCACATAGCGTCAAGTTCCCTAACAAAGCTGGCAGCAATGGATCGGTCTAATTTTCTGTAAGTTGCTTAAGCGCTGTAAAATTGAAGAGTGCGTGTATATCTTTGCACGGACTGAGAAATCTGTCAATTTGTTCAATTACATCAGCCATCTTCGTTGCCAACCTGAAATCAGAAGTGGTAAGGTAAGAGTTTTTTGTAAGATCGCATGCTGAATGAAAAACAACACAGTCTTTTCTCCTTTTAACATTAATTCCGTGTTGTTTTACACTTTGTCACATTACATGACTAGTACACGAAGTCCTATTTTAACCCCAAAGACATGATGGGACTTTTGTGTGTGTTTCCGCCATCTTGAATGAGAAGTTCATGTCAATGCTCTGGAGAACCGTAAAGAATAAAAAGAAACCAGTTATGTTACATGGATGTCAGAACTGGGATCTTCTCCAACAAATTAGAAGACCGGAAGACTGGTATACACGATTAACAGTGTTGACCTAAACGTTTCGCTGCTTCGCCGAGCGATCAAATTCAACTCACCCGTTTACTGTAAACATCGTGGCAGGATGAGTGACCTAATTGGATTCGAAGTCCCTAAAATGGATTGGACCCCCAGCCCAGATCTGCTCAGAAGATTCAAGCGTTTTCGCCAGAAATGCTAGCTGCTGTTTGAGGGTCCACTCAAACGACGAGATGAAGACCAAAAATGCAAGTATGTGTTACTATGGTCGGGTGATTACGGCCTAGAGCTGTTCAACACGTGGGCGCTAACAGATGACCAGCGGAAAGACCTGAATGAGTACTGGACCAGATTTGAGAATCATATCAGACCTCAAGCAAACCACATCTTAAACAGATACTATCTGCGAAGTCTGAAACAGAATAATCGTTCCCTTGATGCCTTCTTAACAGAGGCAAAGCTACTCATACAGAGTTCTGGTTACCCTGAAAACCTGCACGACGAGCTAATGCGTGATACACTGGTCTTTGGAATCGAGTCAGAGGAAGTAAGAAGAAAGTGCATCGCAAAAGGCAACGAACTAACCCTCACAAAAGCACAGGAAATTGCCCGCACGGACGAAGCCACTCGCATGCAACTGAAAGCAATGAATAATCCTCCAAACCCCAGCCAAGCAGAGAACCAAGTTGATGCAATAAGGCAGCAGAACAAAACAGGAAGTTCTGCCAGCCCTGGAAGCTATGGTGGCAAAGCCTACAAAAAATTTGACAGCAATCTAAGACAGTGTTTCAGATGCGGAGATACCCCCCACCCCAGAAGACAAAAGTGCCCAGCAAGTGGAGTGGAATGCCACAACTGCCACAAACGAGGCCACTTCAGTAAAGTATGCAAATCAAGAGATAGGTCGAATGTCATGGAAATACAAAAAGATCAGTCTGAAAGTGGCGAGGGTGATACCATCTTTCTAGGAACACTGGAAGCCCAACAAGGCCCACCCACAATATACATACCCAACACCTCCCACATCGCCACAATCGAAGGAGAAGATAACCGAACCAAGGTGATGACTGAAATCCGAGTCTCAGTGAGCCCTTCCCATACACAGACCATGCCACTCACCTGCAAAATTGACACTGGCGCTGAGGTTAATGTCATCTCCAAACAAGACCTTCACAGATTAGTCCCCAGTCCCTACAAGATACACCTCAGCCCTGCAAAATTCAAGATAACTGCATATGGAGGTCATAATATAAAGAACCTTGGCACCTGCCCATTGTACGTCCATCAACATGGAGGCATTAAAGAAGTAGTTTTCAACGTCACTGAAGTGCAAGGACCGGCAATGCTCGGCTGTAGAGCGTGTGAGGAACTTGGCCTGGTTAAGTTCAACTGCAGCTTGGAAACCCTCAAACAACACAAGGCATCCTGCCACCAAATGCAAACACCTTCCCGATTTCAACAAGAAGACGATTCCAAGAGGAATAATCCCCAAGAACCTCCAGCAGGGACCCCACTAGACAAGGAAAGCCTCCTCAGAGATTTCAGCGACTGCTTTGAAGGCCTAGGCAGCTTCAACATGAAGCCCTACCACATCACACTGGACCCTGACGCCGAACCTGTCATCCACGCACCTCGTACTGTGCCAGTCCACCTACAACACATGTACAAAAAGGAACTTGACAGTCTAGTAGAACTTGGTGTACTCACACCAGTAACTGAACCAACCGATTGGGTCAACAGTATTGTCCTCTCTGAAACAACCAATGACAAGGGAAAAGTTACAAAGATCAGAATTTGCCTTGACCCGCGTGACCTGAATAAGGCAATCAAGCGCGAACACTACTACACCAAAACGATTGACGAAGTAGTCACACAGCTCCACAATGCCAAATTTCTGAGTGTAGTGGATGCGAAAAAGGGATACTGGCATGTACCCTTAGACAAACCCAGCTCTTACTTAACTACCTTCAACACCCCCTTTGGAAGGTTTCGCTTCAATCGACTCCCTTTTGGCCTCGTAGTCTCACAAGATGTGTTCCAAAGACACTTGGATTCTGCTCTTGATGGTCTAAAAGGGGTCACAGGCATTGCTGACGACATTCTAGTGTATGGGTCTACAGAAGAAGAGCATGACAACAACTTGTCTAACCTGATGAACAGAGCTTTGGAGAAAGGAGTCAAGTTCAACAAGGACAAAGTGCAGCTAAAGTGTCAAGAAATCAGCTTCTTTGGACACAAGTGGACCCCAGATGGGATCAAACCAGATGACAAGAAAATATCTGCAATTCAAGACATGACCCCTCCTACAAACCGCAGTGACCTCCAAAGCTTCTTGGGACTTGTCAATTATCTTACAAGATATTCCAGTCGTTTGGAAAGCATCACCACACCACTGCGTGAGCTGACCAAGAAAGACATAGCATACACATGGGGACCTGAACAGGATCAAGCATTCCTCCAAGTCAAAGAAGAGATTACATCCATGGGGACACTGCATTATTTTGACCCACACTCTGAAACCGTCATCCAAACTGATGCTTCCCAAAAAGGACTTGGAGCTGTCTTACTCCAACAAGGGCACCCCGTTTGCTATGCATCAAAGGCACTTTCGGATACAGAAAAGAATTACAGTAACATTGAAAGAGAAATGCTTGCTGTTGTATGGGGCCTGGAGAGGTTTAACTACTTCATTTATGGCAAGCATTGCACAGTACATACTGACCACAAACCATTGGAATCCATTTTCAAGAAGCAACTGTACAGCTGCCCACCTAGGCTCCAGAGATTCCTGCTAAGAGCCCTCAAGTACGACATATCTGTGAAGTATGTTAAAGGTAGTGATGTGCCCATAGCTGATGCCCTCTCCAGAGTCAGCCCGCAACAGCTTCCTGAGAGCGACCAAATTCCAGAAATATGTGTGCACCATGTCACACAAAACCTCCCTGCATCTCCAACAAGACTTCAACAGATCCGAGATGAGACAACAAGAGACCCTACATTGTCTTTGCTGAGAGAGGTCATTTTTGAAGGATGGCCCCAAGAAAGAGAGCAATGCCCCAAAGTGATCCATGAATACTGGAATTTCAGAGAAGAATTGACCATCGAAGATGGGTTACTATTGAAAGGAGAACGCATCCTGATACCACCCCCGCTCAGAGCCGAAATGTTAGAGATCATACACCAAGGTCATCTAGGGCAAGAAAAATGTCTTCTACGTGCCCGGACCTCTGTCTTCTGGCCAGGAATAACAAGAGACATCATCAATCAAGTTGACCAGTGTGTGCCCTGTCAGAAATACCAGAGGAAGGCCCAGAAAGAACCGATACTACAGCCAGAGGTCCCACACCGGCCGTGGGAAAGGCTCAGCTCAGATCTTTTTTAATACAAGGGCCAGCAATATTTGCTGTTAGCAGACCAATACAGCAGATTTCCTGTAATCAGAAAACTAACAAGTACCACTTCAGCAGTAATCATTAACCACATGAAGAGCATCTTTGCTGAATACGGGATCCCCTCACAGCTAGCAACCGATAATGGACCTCAGGATATACCCCACAAATTAATGTGATTTGGTAAGCTGAAGCCACTCTAAAGGCACTAAGGCCACATGGTAGCGGGCATTACCCCTTAAATCTACCAAAGCAAAGATTGAGCCCAAGCATTAGCAGCCATGGACAGCTGTTTCGGCCTTGTTGGGCCTCATCAGCATGGCATAGCTAATGCTCAGGCTCAAGTACCCACATATCCATAAAACAAGCAGTGAAAACGTAAAGCTTGTGGGATGTGGCTGGAGTGACAAAGGATATACCTCACAAATTAATGTGATTTGGTAAGCTGAAGCCACTCTAAAGGCACTAAGGCCAATGCTTGGCTGCTAATGCTTGGGCTCAATCTTTGCTTTGGTAGATTTAAGGGGTAATGCCCGCTACCATGTGGCCTTAGTGCCTTTAGAGTGGCTTCAGCTTACCGAATCACATTAATTTGTGAGGTATATCCTTTGTCACTCCAGCCACATCCCACAAGCTTTACGTTTTTACTGCTTGATAATGGACCTCAGTACAGCTCGGCGGAATTCAAGCATTTTGTCAGCGAATATCAGATAGAACACACTACCAGCTCTCCATTGTACCCCCAATCAAACGGTTTTGCAGAAAGGATGGTACAAACTGTCGAAAACATTCTTAAGAAATGCGAGGAAAACAAGGAGGACCCAGACATTGCCCTCCTATCCTATAGGGCTACACCCCTAGACCACGAATTGATGTCCCCGGCAGAACTGTTGACCGGAAGAAAATTCAGGACAAGACTACCTATGTCTCAGAGGGCCCTTCTTGGTAAACCAGGTTGTGAAACTACTAGAACACAGTTAATGAAGAGGCAGGACAAACAAGCCCACTACTACAACCAGAACTCTGGGCCACCCAAAAGGCCATTACAAACTAACCAGCCTGTCCGTGTGTATGACTGCCATTCACAAACCTGGCAACCCGGCACAGTCGTAAAACCAGCTCAAGAGCCAAGGTCTTACATCGTCAGATCGAACAACACTGGTGCCACTTATCGACGGACACGTTTCCATCTCAGACCTGCTGCGCAGCACTAAATCAGGGAGGATTGTGATACCCCCACAAAAACTGAACTTGTGAGAACGAGCTCACTTAGGAACATTAACATTATTTTGCAATACTCATGCAATAATCCCCTTGCTTCTCCTTTTCTTCCTTTCTCTTGTTCCTTTTTCTGTTGTTGTTTGCAAGAGAGGGAGATGTAACATTACATGACTAGTACACGAAGTCCTATTTTAACTCCAAAGACATGATGGGACTTTTGTGTGTGTTCCCGCCATCTTGAATAAGAAGTTCATGTCAATGTTCTGGAGAACCGTAAAGAATAAAAAGAAACCAGTTATGTTACACACTTGTTGGGTTAATAAATGGTTACTTGTCTTTAACGCACCCGTGAACGAATGATTGCTATTGTACTTGTTTTTCGTCGGTTTTTCGATGCTTAAACGGCTCGGAAGGTTTGATGTATTTAAACTGTTCAAAATCCCGGTTAAACGATCAAACATTTTCGTCCAACGTCGCGTTTACTAAACACAACGTAATTGGGTGGCTAAATGGACAAACAATGTTTGACCAAACAATAGAAAAAGTGAGTCCACACAACGATTTTTGCATATTATTGCTGAAATTTTGACTTTATGTGGCTCATTTGGTTGCCTTTTACCGGCTGTGCACGCTTTGTTGGCTTGGGTGGCTAAACGATCATACATTTGTTCGTAACGCGAAATGTTGGATGAAAATGTTTGATCTACATTAAACGTGGAAAAACATTTCAATGCAAAGTTGATAGCGGCGGCTAAACGTTCAAACATGTTCTGCCAACACGATATTGGATTAAAATGTTTGATCGTTTAGCCGGGGCTTAATTCTTCTTGAGTAAATAATTACTGATCGTCATCCAAACCCATTGTTTTCTGCCTGCATTATATCACCGAATGCCGAGTGAAATTAATGCAAACTAAGTGTGTTAGAAAAACGGAGATGGTCTTTTTTGGTGGCAGGGAAAGTATCACGGGTAATGTTAACACGTGCTAAATCGGTACGCAGCATTATTAAAACTAAAACACGTGTTTTAATAATCCGGTATGCTTTACATGTCACATGTCCACTGGTGAAGCGGTCCCCATATATTTAACTCTACAAACGACCAAAACACCACAAAAAGTACTTTTAATATAAAGGAGATTCCTAACTAACAGTTTCCATCATATACATAACAGATATTTCAATTTTGGTTTCGGCAGTGGTTTAATTAAGCAGTTTAAATAAGGTATATTTTCACTATATGCAAAATTCTCCAGTGAACATTTTCCACCCGCTTCACTCGACGACACACCCTCTCCTGAACAACGGTCAGAAGATCTGATTATATACAACTAAGTGGCAACTACGCAAATACAATGCAATTACAACGACCAAAAAGTAAGTATTTACCATCATATTCCTCTACCTTTACGAGTACCTTTACTTTAAGAGTAAAGACAGGTAAATTTCAACCTTAGTTTTGTACATGTCGCTCTCTCTCCCTCTCTCTCTCTCTGGAGTTCAACGAGTGAACACGTGTTTTCAAACGCTCTTAAATATTTGATTGAAATTCGTTTATTTAGCCACTGTTTGGATATATTATGACTTGTAAAGATTGCTTATCGTATACCGAGGAAGATAACAAAATCAGATGGACAGGCACTGAAGCTGAATTGAAGAATTTTGTCAAGACATTCATCAGCGTTGTCGACGGTTGGAACGACGGCAAATGGGAAGACGATCCAAAGCACAACATGATGTCTTACAAAACATCTAAAATTGTTCTAAAATGGTACAGCTCGACCAAAACAATTTTAGTGCAAGGCAAAGAACATGCCGAACTAAAGTTGATGCTTTGTAATCTGGCAAAGGAAGTCAGCGACGACATTCCTGAAGACATTCGGAAAGAAGGTGACGAACAAGATGGCGACGCAAACTCCGAAGAGCAGGACGGAGAAGAAAACGTCATGATACACAGTAATGAACACAATGGCAGTGTTGACAGTGAAAATGTCCAGCCTAACGATTCTTTTCAACCAGAGAATGAATTACCGTGCAAGTGCAAATGCAAATGCTCAGAAACAACACGAAGAATTGACGGTTTGGATAAACAACTCGAAGAACTCAAAGGTCTCCTACACAACTCGTCGCTCTTCACTGATCCAAATTCAGTTTCAGCTCTTCTCAGTGAAAACGAGCGCTTAAAATCCGAAATTGTACAACTTCGAAACGATAATGCGAGCTTACTAACTGTCATCAAGTTAATTAATAAGCCAGACTGTCACCCAGCGAGGGTACCGTATAATTCTGATGGCCAAGATGAAGTTACAGAAGTTACCAACACAAACAACCCAACTGGGACAATAAAAGACCAGAAAACTACCAGTAACAACAAACCGGGCAGTTCTAAGAACAAAGCGAATACGAAAAAAACGAAGATGACACCGCAACTGAATTCTAGAACTCCAGCGCTAGTCGAGGCTGACGAACATCCAAGAAAGAAAAATGTTGTTGTCTTGGGCGATTCTGTTGTGAAGCGCATACAAGGATGGAGGCTTTCTAGGACAAGAAATGCACCATTGGTGACAGTAAAATCGTTTCCTGCTGCGACAATAGAGGACATGGAGAGCTACTGCATACCAACGATAAGAGCACAGCCCGATGAACTTATCTTGCACGTTGGAACGAACGATTTGGAAACGAACACGTCCCGCCAAGTCATTGACAATATTGTCAACCTTGCGGATAATATTTCTCAAAACTGCACAAGCGAAGTGACGATCCCTTCGCTTTTAAAGCGTCTTGACAAGCCGAATCTCGATAGTAAACTGACGGAAATCAATAACGGCTTGCGTAAATTCGCAGCCAACAGAGGTTGGAACTTTATTCCGCACAACAACATTAATCGAAAGAATCATTTTAACTCCAGTGGCCTACACCTTTCACACGAAGGTAATTCCCTGTTTGCTTCTAATTTAATTAAGCATTTTAATTCTAGTAATACTCATTGAAATGACAGCGAGAGTTGTATTCCTTCTGACGTGCGTAAATATCTATCCCTAGTACCGCAAGCCAGGGGTTTTAAAATTGCGTCTTTGAATATTGCTAGTCTCCCTGCTCACATCGATGAGTTGAGACTCTTTATGGCTGATAAAAATCTGGATGTTTTAGCGATTAACGAAACAAGACTAAGTGATTCAATTGATAACTCTTGCATCCACATCCAAGGATACGACATAGTCAGAAGGGATAGAAATCGTAACGGTGGAGGAGTATGTCTCTATATTCGCTCTTCAATAAATTTCAAAACACGATCAAACCTCATGCGCGATATCTACGAGGCAATTGTTGTTGAAATATGTAAACCAAATTCTCAGCCTTTTTCTATTGTTGCTGTTTATAGGCCCTCGGGAACCGAAGACGAATTCTTTTGCTATTTTGAAGATGTAATTAAATCTCTTGATTTTGAAAACAAAGAGATTATTGTCATTGGTGACATGAACTGTAATTATTTGGCTGAAAGTAGAAATTCTGAACTGATCCATTTAACTGAAATCAGTGAAGTTTACCAACTCACACAAATTATAGACAAACCAACTAGAATAACGGTAACTTCAAAATCGTTAATCGATTTAATTTTTACAAAGCAAGAATCAAGAGTTGTGTCTCATGGAGTGATTGACTGCGGAATCAGCGACCACTGCCTTGTATATGTTGTTCGGAAAATTGCAGTTCCTATCAACAATAGACATAAATATATTACTACAAGGTCTTTCAGGAATTTCAACTCAAATCTCTTTATTCAAGAACTGCAATCATTACCATGGTTGGATATTTAGTTCTTGGATTCGCCAGATGAAATGTGGGATGTTTGGAAACAACTTTTCATTAGTGTTGCTAACAAACATGCCCCACTAAAAACAAAACGAGTGCGACATAAAGTGTCACCTTGGCTCACACCTGATTTGAAAGGAATGATTATAAAACGTAATTATCTGAAAAAGAAGGCAGTGCATTCGGGGGACTTAAATAATTGGAGTGAGTATAGACGCGTTAGAAATAAAGCAAACAATAAATTACGAGACACTAAAGCTGCTTATTATCATAAAGAAATCGAAAATAATTCCGGCAACGTGCGAGGGATATGGAAAACTATTAATGATCTAATGTCGCGTAAAATTAAAAGTAACACAATCAACGAATTGAAAGTGAACAATCTATCATTCACTGAGCCCTATGTAATTGCTGATGAGCTGAACAAACAT
>JAEMWC010000106.1:0-7500 GCA_016490735.1 Pachyseris speciosa | reverse complement strand
AAACCTATCCACTTATTAATTTGCAGGAAATCCACATTAATGATTGAACTAGGCACTTACTAAGACAATTCGAATAATAATGATTTACTGACCTAGGCGTCATCACCTTATACCCGAATCGCTTGTACATATTTCAATGATTTACCTAGGCCTTATCATCTCATCATCTAATCCAAAACGTGGTTACCTTTTAACATACATAACCACTGTCATACCCGCTCGTTCCGTTTTCGTGTTTGCTTCCTCCTGCTCGACTGCTTCTGATCACCTTTGGAGTTTCACCCAGATTCTGCTGAGACGACTTTTCTTGACAGTGCGTTTCCTCTCACTGGGGATCACACACTGAAGCACTTGTTTATTTGCTAGGTGTGTGAGTATGAGTATGAGTATGAGTATGAGTATGAAATTCTTTACTCTGTTTTCAGTTATCAGAGCAACACTGCCAAAGACGTGCTGGACACCATCATGAGCACTCAACCCAAGGACTCAGGGGGAGGATCTGGGAGACACGTGAGAGTGTGGTGACCAGGCAGGCAGACGATATGCTGGAAAAACTTCCAAATGACTATGTACCACACGAGGTGAGACTGGTGCGCTAGGCGGTGGGTCAGTCATTCATCATCTCTTTGCAGCTTGTATAGTGTCATCTATTTAGCGTTACAAACCACATATCAGTCTTTGTTCTATCTCAGTTCATCAGCAAGATGATCAACCCTTTAAACTTTTCTGTCTACAGGTGAGAGCGCGACTTCAGAGAATGGGAGCTCTAGCGTCCATGAACATCTTTTTGAGACAGGAGATTGATCGCATGCAGCGTGTGATCACCTTGGTCCGGCAAACACTGACTGACCTCAAGTTGGCCATTGAGGGAACCATTATTCTGAGTGAGGTACGTCTCCCACACATACACCCCCCCCCCTCCCCACTCCCCTCCCACCCCCTCCATCCAATAAAAGTGTGATGTGTTTGGTTACAAATCTTGAAAACGTGTTTTACTATTCCATCGTTTTACAGAACCTGCGCGATGCATTGGACAATATGTACGATGCTAGAGTCCCTGCTCTATGGAGAAAGGTAGGAGATACCTCAGCAAATAAAGTACTATGATCTACCAAGATGACTAAATATGATTATGTGTATTTTGACGTTTATAGGCACCAGGTTTGCTGCATAGCTTGTTTCTTTTCCTTGGAACCTACATTAGCTGTTACGATTCCACTTTGCAAATCCGTTCGTTGTACTTATATAGGTGGGTTTTATCTTATTCCGTCCCATTTCGGCCATTTTTCAGATCTCATGGGAGTCTTCCACCATTGGTTTCTGGTTCACAAAATTCTTGGAGAGAAATAACCAGTTTTCAAACTGGATTTTTAATGGCCGCCCCAACGTGTTTTGGATGACGGGTTTCTTCAACCCCAGGGCTTCCTTACCGCCATGAGACAGGAGGTCACGCGTGCGCACAAGGGATGGGCCCTGGACTCTGTCGTGCTGCATAATGACGTTATCAGGGCAATGAAAGAGGACATCAACTCGCCGCCAGCGGTGAGATTGACTTGCTCCATTTGTATAAAAGGGCAGGCTAATTACAATTAGACTTGTTTTAGTGAGGCTAGAGACCGACGCGTTTGACAAAAAAAGTCGGGAAAGGGGATTCGTTTTCTTGCAAGTTGGTTTCTAAGCTCAGCAATTTTCACTGCGTCTTGTCAGTCTGTCAAACGCTAGACCGCCTTGGAGTTTCCAATCAGATTTCGAGGTTGACTACTACTCTCACCGATTTGAGATAATTAGAAAAACTAGGAACTTATGTAGTTGCTTTGGATTGGGGCTTTTTTAGGGGAAGAAGTCTAAATACTGAAAATACAAGGTTATTCAAGTCATTTCAAAAAATCCTTCTTCAAGATCTAGAATTAGTCTATTCTATTCTATTCTCTTCTATATTTTTATTAGCTTCGCCGTAGGCGGGGTAACCACAACAGGGACCATTTATAAAATTACTGTTAACGACAACCACATGTTACAGGATGAGCAAGACGACGAGCACGGTTACATTTAAATTATAGTTTTAAAAGTATGAGGGCTGTCACAGTCATAATAGTCTTAAGCAGTAAAATAGTATTTTAGCATTACAGATTTAAAAGAATGGAGGCTGTCCATATCAAGAGAAGTTCGTCGGATAAGGTGTTACATATTCTAGTAGATCTGAGAAGGAAGGATTTCTGATACGTTACAGTTTTGCATTTACTTTCCCAGTATTTGACAACATTATTCCTTGATGATCTGGTGGATCTAGAGATGCGGATGACAGGGAGAACGGAGGAATTTACATGTACAAGTCCGTGCGCTATTTAAAAAAAAAAACCAAATCCAAGTATTCGTGCCAGTATGTTACAGAGAGTAGGGACTAGGCTTTTAATCTAGAGGTATAAGTGGCCGAGCAGGAAAACGGTAATTTAAGAATGTACTTGGTGGCACGCCGCTGAGTTCTTTCAATTCTTGAATTGAATTGAGTTACCTTCTTTCTTATTTCTGTTGTCAGTGCATTGGGGCAGTTTGCGTTTTTGTGGTAACAAAAGTGCCTGTTACTCTAATTACAGGAAGGTGTCTACATCTATGGCTTGTACCTGGACGGTGCTGGTTGGGATCGCCGTGGCTGTAAACTGATCGAACCTCAGCCCAAAGTTCTGTTCACTCTTTTGCCAGTGGTACACGTGTACGCGGTCAACTCCACCGCACCAAAAGATCCCAGGCTTTACCAGTGCCCTGTGTACAAGAAGCCACAGCGTACAGACCTGACCTACATCACTCCCCTGTGGCTCAAGACCGTACAGAGTCCAGATCATTGGATTCTCAGGGGAGTGGCCCTGCTTTGTGACATCAAGTGATTTCAAGTTCCCCTTCCCATTCGTTTACTTTACACCTTTTTTATCTTCAATTCCACTGTCTTGTTCATTTCTCTTGTTTTGGGTGTAATTTCTGTTTTGTTTATCACGTACTTTTCAAACCAATTCCCACCCGTCTCGTCGGGTATTCACTTAGTTCCATCGTAATTCCCAATCTCTTGTTTGATAGTTTTCTTCTTTGTCAGTTGTTCAACATTTTTTCATCGTCGCAGACTTGTCTGAAGTCACCGCACACTAACCGACAAGTGAAGATTTTTCGTCGGCGGACAAAAAGTCGGCTAGTGTGCGGCGGCCGTTACGCTAAAAATTCCAACTATAGAAGGATGTGTTTTGTTACAGGGCGGCTGGGTTCTGCTTCAAAACTGTCACCTTGGACTGAACTTTATGGACGGGCTCCTGGAAACCGTAACACAAGCAGAGTCCTCACATGAGGGTTTCAGAGTGTGGTTCACAACTGAGGCACACAACCAGTTCTCCATCAGTCAGCTACAGGTACAATCAGGCATTACTTAACAAAAAGATTCCATTTGACGGAGCGTGTGTACTCTGATACACACGGATTACGTCTAAACGTGAAAAGAACCGAGAAGTACGCTACGAGCCGCAGGCGAGTAGCATGACTGATGTCTTTAACATGTTTTGGTGTCCTCCGTGCGTTACCAGAGCACACGCGCATTGACAATTGGAATATATTTTATGATACATTGCTTTTGTTTCTTTTTACTTTCTTCGGCTCATGACGTCATTCGTGCAGTTATACTTTTAATCGGAAACTCCTCTAGACCAATCAAAACGCGGTGGATGACACCTTTACCGTCTTAAATCGTGACGTAAAACTTGAGTAAAACGTTTTACTCATGTTCTGTTTATATTTATTTATTTAAATTGTTTACAGAATATACAATTTTGAATAGAGAAAAAAAAATCTTAAATCGTGACAAAGGTGACTCTTCCTTACAACACCTCAATAGTCAACAACCGACGATCCGTTTCACAATGGAAACTGAGAATGACAACTCAATTCCCTTCCTTCATACGTTGATCATTAAGGATTCGAGTGGATACCTCTCTACCAGTGATTACAGAAAGCCTACACACACTGACCAGTACCTAGCGTATGATTCACACCACGCGCAATCTGTAAAACGCGGTATTGTCAAGTGCCTGTACGATCGATCTAAACACCTCATAACAAAACCATCAGTTATCTCTCATGAAAAGAAACACCTCTCAACGGTCCTTGTTTCCAGCGGTTATCCGTTTTCGTTTGTAAAAAACCTTACGAAAACCAAGGGACGAACAACCAATAAAGAACCTGAACCCGAAATTAAGTCTACTGTGGTTCTGCCATACGTCAAAGGCACATCGGAGGCTCTTCGCCGTTGCCTACAACAACAAGGCATACGGACCGTTTTCAGATCTGACACAACTCTTAGATCACACCTAGTGCGACCTAAGGACATTGTCGATCCAGTAAAACAAGACGGAGTAGTCTACAAGATTCCCTGCGATGTGGTAAGGTTTTATATTGGAGAGACGGGAAGATCTATGCATGAACGGATTAAGGAACACGATAGAGACATACGGCTTTCTCGAACCCAATCCTCCGCCGTTTCAGAACATAGCAACGCGACCGGACATTATCCGCTCTGGGACGAAGTTAAATTTATTGACCGAAACCTACATTGGTACACCCGTAGCGTTAAAGAGGTTATTCACATAAGACTTCACCCTAACAACATCAACAGGGACAGTGGAATTGAAATTCCTGAAGCGTGGATGCCCACGATCAAACAACACAACACCCGATCAGTATCAAAAGCGGACCGCTGAGGGAACAATTTCTAGTCTGAACGACAAGGATCGAAATCCTCCAATCAATAACAGCCTTAGCAAGGATCGAAACGCACCAATCACCACCAGCCATGGTGCTTCTTATACTCACACGCAGCCAGTCGACACCATCGCCTGATGAAGACCAGCAGTATAGCGGTCGAAACGTCGCGATCCACATCTTTGTGACTCAATCGTGAGACAAAAGATTAACTCAGCTATTAGGGGAATCCTTGTTTACAATATTTGCCTCATTAGCATGAACTATTCAGTTTCTGATGAAGCTACAAATAAATCAGTTCTGAATATTGAAAGGTCATAGTATGAATAACTGCCAATGAATATGAGCCTCATGTATTGAATAATTTTTGTGCAAGGCGGGTTTAAAACTCAAAATTTTGCAAAGAATGTATGAATTCATTAGTGCTTTTGCCACCCAGAAATTTTGCAGTTTTTGTAAGACAATATCTCCTTGAATACTACACCTAAAAAGCTAAAAATTTCACAATGTATTAAATTTCACTCGCTCTTTAGCTGCCTGGAGTCAAATCACACCTAACATGTTTCCTTCTGTAAGCAAAGCCGTATGCAAATGAGCAAAAATGTAAACAATGACGCAAGCATGAATCCCCCTATAGACTGTACTACCCGTGATGATGATGATGATGATTATGATGATGATGATGATTTATTAGGTGAACATCCATTGAGTCACCCGTGTACTTGATACAGTCTTCCATCAAATTCACAACGAACCACCACAGGGCGTTAAGCCAGGACTGAAGCGAACGTATGCTGGTATCACTCAGGAAGCCTACTCTCTACGCTGTGGCTTTCTTGCATACAGTGGTCCAGGTAAAACAATGGTTTTTGTTGGTTGTTAAGTGTCTTTCAATTGTAATGATGCGTAGTGCAGCTATGAATGGTTTAATTAGGTTACGTACGCGTGTTACTTGGAACGTAAAATCCATTCCATAGGTTTCAGTCGCATCTATCAAAAAGCAAACAGAACTAAAGCTTCTGAACTAAAAACTAAACAAAAACTTGCATTTATTCTTCGTCTCTGCAGGAACGACGTAAATTTTTGCGATCGATTAGCCTTCGCTTCACTGAGTGTAACAAATTACTTGTCAAGGCATGTCCTGGCATAGATTACATGCGGACACCGACATTACACCTTCTTAGTCGACTGAGTATGATTTACGACGAACTTTGCTTTTCACTTCTATACAGACTTGATTGCTGTTGTTGTTGTTTTTTTTACGTAATTTTCACTAGCTAACTGGGCTGAGTTGTTCGAAGCATAGTTAGCGCTAACCATTGGTTAAGATGCATTAAAACCTATAGGTTGTTATGGTATTTAACCCGGGTTAGCGCTAACCACGCTTCGAGCAACTGGGCCTTGGTATTAACTGGTATTCACATTACGGGGGCACTCATAACTCAACTAGTTGCTTCGTTAATTACAATTGCACTACAAGCAGACTGGTAAAAAGTCCCCCGGCCAGTATTTTAAGGCGCATTTGATCATATCCAAATGCTAATTTGCGCCAAACAAGTGATAAATTATTGTTCTAACTCGCGTGTACATAGGGTGTGTCCTGGAACACAGTAAGGTACATGCTGGGGGAGGTACAGTATGGAGGCAGAGTCACTGATGACTATGACAAGAGGCTCTTGAACACCTTCGCAAAGGTAAAGTTGAACTGTGATTATGATCAAATAGAGCGGTTTTCAATTCAGTATCGAGCAAAACAGAATTGCGTTTGCTTTGGTTATGCATTGCTTCGCTCTGTGATTGCCAGAAACATCGTCCACTTTCTCACCAATGAGAAGCAAAACCAAAACCAATCACAGGCCAAAGGTAATTGTTTCGAATTCTGATTGGCTTTTTCCACTGTTTCGGTCTGTTGTGATTGGCTGAAGTAATTGCTTTAGTTTTGGTTTTACGCCACTCAATTGAAAACTGCTCTATCGAACGCATAATTGTAATCGTTATCACGATGATGATAGTGCTAACTGCGGACGGTAAGCTCAGTTGGTAAAGCACCGGACTACCATGCGGGAGTTGGCGGGTTCACACCTCTGCCGGACCAACACTCAGGGTCCTAAAAAAACTAAGGAGAAAGTGCTTCCTTTGTGATGACACCTGCAAACATTCTATTCTTCTCAGATAACGACGATGACCCGGTGTATGTTTTTTCCTCTCCGTTCCTGTATACTAATTAGTGCCTAGGTTTACCAATGAGCGTCACTCTTATTCAGTATAAGCAATAGCGCTGTCTAGACTTGCCCGCTGGTAACTTAAGGTGGCTCACATCGGTTTCCAACATTTTCGCTTTGATGGATCGCTACTACCAATCTTTATATATTGTTACGTTTATAGTGGTATCAAACGAATGCCCAATTTTTATATTATTGGTGAACAAATTATGAAAAAAAAATTTCGCTTAAGAGGTCACCATAGCAACACTATAACCCGACAGAAACACCGCCTAATTTTAGCTTCAAGCGATAATAATGAAACCACAAGTAAGATATAAAACATTAACTGACCAGCAGACGAGGGTCATATTGATGAATTCCAACACTTTGAACAACCAGGAGATGTTCCAGGGACGCCCGAGCCAAAAATAACAACTATAACGCTTTCACTCAGGAACATTGCACAGCGAAGTTAGTTAGCTTAAAACACGAGGCGCAGCAAGTGTTTAGGACTTAAAATAACACGCAATTGCGAATTTATTGAACGGCTTAAAAAACTTTA
>JAEMWC010000105.1:1420000-1449294 GCA_016490735.1 Pachyseris speciosa | reverse complement strand
GAATTCCCCATATTTAGGAGATCCCCAAAGCTGAAATTAAAGGCTAACATTAAGCAAAACATACGCAAAGGGTCACAAACATTACCCAACTAACCCTAGCCCTCACCTCAGCCAAAACGCAAAAATTTTAGAAAAGCTTAGGGTTAGACAACTATTGGAATTTCCCATATTTAGGAGATCCCAAAGCTGAAATTAAAGGCTAACATTAAGCAAAACATACGCAAAGGGTCACAAACATTACCCCAACTAACCCTAGCCCTCACCTCAGCCAAAAACGCAAATCTTTAGAAAAGCTTAGGGTTAGACAAAACTATTGGAATTCCCCATATTTAGGAGATCCCCAAAGCTGAAATTAAAGGCTAACATTAAGGCAAACATACGCAAGGGTCACAAACATTACCCTCAACTAACCCTAGCCCTCACCTCAGCCAAAAAACGCAAATCTTTAGAAAAGCTTAGGGTTAGACAAAACTATTGGAATTCCCCATATTTAGGAGATCCCCAAAGCTGAAATTAAAGGCTAACATTAAGCAAAACATACGCAAAGGGTCACAAACATTACCCCAACTAACCCTAGCCCTCACCTCAGCCAAAAACGCAAATCTTTAGAAAAGCTTAGGGTTAGACAAAACTATTGGAATTCCCCATATTTAGGAGATCCCCAAAGCTGAAATTAAAGGCTAACATTAAGCAAACATACGCAAAGGGTCAAAAACATTACCCCAACTAACCCTAGCCCTCACCTCAGCCAAAAACGCAAATCTTTAGAAAAGCTTAGGGTTAGACAAAACTATTGGAATTCCCATATTTAGGAGATCCCCAAAGCTGAAATTAAAGGCTAACATTAAGCAAAACATACGCAAGGGTCACAAACATTACCCCAACTAACCCTAGCCCTCACCTCAGCCAAAAACGCAAATCTTTAGAAAAGCTTAGGGTTAGACAAAACTTTTGGAATTCCCCATATTTAGGAGATCCCCAAGCTGAAATTAAAGGCTAACATTAAGCAAAACATACGCAAAGGGTCACAAACATTACCCCAACTAACCCTAGCCCTCACCTCAGCCAAAAACGCAAATCTTTAGAAAAGCTTAGGGTTAGAACAAAACTATTGGAATTCCCCATATTTAGGAGATCCCAAAGCTGAAATTAAAGGCTAATTAAGCAAAACATACGCAAAGGGTCACAAACATTACCCCAACTAACCCTAGCCCTCACCTCAGCCAAAAACGCAAATCTTTAGAAAAGCTTAGGGTTAGACAAAACTATTGGAATTCCCATATTTAGGAGATCCCCAAAGCTGAAATTAAAGGCTAACATTAAGCAAAACATACGCAAAGGGTCACAAACATTACCCAACTAACCCTAGCCCTCACCTCAGCAAAACGCAAATCTTTAGAAAAGCTTAGGGTTAGACAAAACTATTGGAATTCCCCATATTTAGGAGATCCCAAAGCTGAAATTAAAGGCTAACATTAAGCAAACATACGCAAAGGGTCACAAACATTACCCCAACTAACCCTAGCCCTCACCTCAGCCAAAAACGCAAATCTTTAGAAAAGCTTAGGGTTAGACAAAACTATTGGAATTCCCCATATTTAGGAGATCCCCAAAGCTTGAAATTAAAAGGCTAACATTAAGCAAAACATACGCAAAGGGTCACAAACATTACCCCAACTAACCCTAGCCCTCACTCAGCCAAAAACGCAAATCTTTAGAAAAGCTTAGGGTTAGACAAACTATTGGAATTCCCCATATTTAGGAGATCCCCAAAGCTGAAATTAAAGGCTAACATTAAGCAAAACATACGCAAAGGGTCACAAACATTACCCCACTAACCCTAGCCCTCACCTCAGCCAAAAACGCAAATCTTTAGAAAAGCTTAGGGTTAGACAAAACTATTGGAATTCCCCATATTTAGGAGATCCCCAAAGCTGAAATTAAAGGCTAACATTAAGCAAAACATACGCAAAAGGGTCACAAACATTACCCCAACTAACCCTAGCCCTCACCTCAGCCAAAAACGCAAATCTTTAGAAAAGCTTAGGGTTAGACAAAACTATTGGAATTCCCATATTTAGGAGATCCCCAAAGCTGAAATTAAAGGCTAACATTAAGCAAAACATACGCAAAAGGGTCACAAACATTACCCCAACTAACCCTAGCCCTCACCTCAGCCAAAAACGCAAATCTTTAGAAAAGCTTAGGGTTAGACAAAACTATTGGAATTCCCCATATTTAGGAGATCCCCAAAGCTGAAATTAAAGGCTAACATTAAGCAAAACATACGCAAAGGGTCACAAACATTACCCCAACTAACCCTAGCCCTCACCTCAGCCAAAAACGCAAATCTTTAGAAAAGCTTAGGGTTAGACAAAACTATTGGAATTCCCCATATTTAGGAGATCCCCAAAGCTGAAAATTAAAGGCTAACATTAAGCAAAACATACGCAAAGGGTCACAAACATTACCCCAACTAACCCTAGCCCTCACCTCAGCCAAAAACGCAAAATCTTTAGAAAAGCTTAGGGTTAGACAAAACTATTGGAATTCCCCATATTTAGGAGATCCCAAAGCTGAAATTAAAGGCTAACATTAAGCAAAACATACGCAAAGGGTCACAAACATTACCCCAACTAACCCTAGCCCTCACCTCAGCCAAAAACGCAAATCTTTAGAAAAGCTTAGGGTTAGACAAAACTATTGGATTCCCCATATTTAGGAGATCCCCAAAGCTGAAATTAAAGGCTAAAATTAAGCAAAACATACGCAAAGGGTCACAAACATTACCCAACTAACCCTAGCCCTCACCTCAGCCAAAACGCAAATCTTTAGAAAAGCTTAGGGTTAGACAAAACTATTGGAATTCCCCATATTTAGGAGATCCCCAAGCTGAAATTAAAGGCTAACATTAAGCAAAACATACGCAAAGGGTCACAAACATTACCCCAACTAACCCTAGCCCTCACCTCAGCCAAAAACGCAAATCTTTAGAAAAGCTTAGGGTTAGACAAAACTATTGGAATTCCCCATATTTAGGAGATCCCCAAAGCTGAAATTAAGGCTAACATTAAGCAAAACATACGCAAAGGGTCACAAACATTACCCAACTAACCCTAGCCCTCACCTCAGCCAAAAACGCAAATCTTTAGAAAAGCTTAGGGTTAGACAAAACTATTGGAATTCCCCATATTTAGGAGATCCCCAAAGCTGAAATTAAAGGCTAACATTAAGCAAAACATACGCAAAGGGTCACAAACATTACCCAAACTAACCCTAGCCCTCACCTCAGCCAAAACGCAAATCTTTAGAAAAGCTTAGGGTTAGACAAAACTATTGGAATTCCCCATATTTAGGAGATCCCAAAGCTGAAATTAAAGGCTAACATTAAGCAAAACACGCAAAGGGTCACAAACATTACCCCAACTAACCCTAGCCCTCACCTCAGCCAAAAACGCAAATCTTTAGAAAAGCTTAGGGTTAGACAAAACTATTGGAATTCCCCATATTTAGGAGATCCCCAAAGCTGAAATTAAAGGCTAACATTAAGCAAAACATACGCAAAGGGTCACAAACATTACCCCAACTAACCCTAGCCCTCACCTCAGCCAAAAACGCAAATCTTTAGAAAAGCTTAGGGTTAGACAAAACTATTGGAATTCCCAATATTTTAGGAGATCCCCAAAGCTGAAATTAAAGGCTAACATTAAGCAAAACATACGCAAAGGGTCACAAACATTACCCCAACTAACCCTAGCCCTCACCTCAGCAAAAACGCAAATCTTTAGAAAAGCTTAGGGTTAGACAAAACTATTGGAATTCCCCATATTTAGGAGATCCCCAAAGCTGAAATTAAAGGCTAACATTAAGCAAAACATACGCAAAGGGTCACAAACATTACCCCAACTAACCCTAGCCCTCACCTCAGCCAAAAACGCAAATCTTTAGAAAAGCTTAGGGTTAGACAAAACTATTGGAATTCCCCATATTTAGGAGATCCCCAAAGCTGAAATTAAAGGCTAACATTAAGCAAAACATACGCAAAGGGTCACAAACATTACCCCAACTAACCCTAGCCCTCACCTCAGCCAAAAACGCAAATCTTTAGAAAAGCTTAGGGTTAGACAAAACTATTGGAATTCCCATATTTAGGAGATCCCCAAAGCTGAAATTAAAGGCTAACATTAAGCAAAACATACGCAAAGGGTCACAAACATTACCCCAACTAACCCTAGCCCTCACCTCAGCCAAAAACGCAAATCTTTAGAAAAGCTTAGGGTTAGACAAAACTATTGGAATTCCCCATATTTAGGAGATCCCCAAAGCTGAAATTAAAGGCTAACATTAAGCAAAACATACGCAAAGGGTCACAAACATTACCCCAACTAACCCTAGCCCTCACCTCAGCCAAAAACGCAAATCTTTAGAAAAGCTTAGGGTTAGAAAAACTATTGGAATTCCCCATATTTAGGAGATCCCCAAAGCTGAAATTAAAGGCTAACATTAAGCAAAACATACGCAAAGGTCACAAACATTACCCCAACTAACCCTAGCCCTCACCTCAGCCAAAAACGCAAATCTTTAGAAAAGCTTAGGGTTAGACAAAACTATTGGAATTCCCCATATTTAGGAGATCCCCAAAGCTGAAATTAAAGGCTAACATTAAGCAAAACATACGCAAAGGGTCACAAACATTACCCCAACTAACCCTAGCCTCACCTCAGCCAAAAACGCAAATCTTTAGAAAAGCTTAGGGTTAGACAAAACTATTGGAATTCCCCATATTTAGGAGATCCCCAAAGCTGAAATTAAAGGCTAACATTAAGCAAAACATACGCAAAGGGTCACAAACATTACCCCAACTAACCCTACCCTCACCTCAGCCAAAAACGCAAATTTTAGAAAAGCTTAGGGTTAGACAAAACTATTGGAATTCCCCATATTTAGGAGATCCCCAAAGCTGAAATTAAAGGCTAACATTAAGCAAAACATACGCAAAGGGTCACAAACATTACCCCAACTAACCCTAGCCCTCACCTCAGCCAAAAAACGCAAATCTTTAGAAAAGCTTAGGGTTAGACAAAACTATTGGAATTCCCCATATTTAGGAGATCCCCAAAGCTGAAATTAAAGGCTAACATTAAGCAAAACATACGCAAAGGGTCACAAACATTACCCCAACTAACCCTAGCCCTCACCTCAGCCAAAACGCAAATCTTTAGAAAAGCTTAGGGTTAGACAAAACTATTGGAATTCCCCATATTTAGGAGATCCCCAAAGCTGAAATTAAAGGCTAACATTAAGCAAAACATACGCAAAGGGTCACAAACATTACCCCAACTAACCCTAGCCCTCACCTCAGCCAAAAACGCAAATCTTTAGAAAAGCTTAGGGTTAGACAAAACTATTGGAATTCCCCATATTTAGGAGATCCCCAAAGCTGAAATTAAAGGCTAACATTAAGCAAAACATACGCAAAGGGTCACAAACATTACCCCAACTAACCCTAGCCCTCACCTCAGCCAAAACGCAAATCTTTAGAAAAGCTTAGGGTTAGACAAAACTATTGGAATCCCCATATTTAGGAGATCCCCAAAGCTGAAATTAAAGGCTAACATTAAGCAAAACATACGCAAAGGGTCACAAACATTACCCCAACTAACCCTAGCCCTCACCTCAGCCAAAAGCAAATCTTTAGAAAAGCTTAGGGTTAGACAAAACTATTGGAATTCCCCATATTTAGGAGATCCCCAAAGCTGAAATTAAAGGCTAACATTAAGCAAAACATACGCAAAGGGTCACAAACATTACCCCAACTAACCCTAGCCCTCACCTCAGCCAAAAACGCAAATCTTTAGAAAAGCTTAGGGTTAGACAAAACTATTGGAATTCCCCATATTTAGGAGATCCCCAAAGCTGAAATTAAAGGCTAACATTAAGCAAAACATACGCAAAGGGTCACAAACATTACCCCAACTAACCCTAGCCCTCACCTCAGCCAAAAACGCAAATCTTTAGAAAAGCTTAGGGTTAGACAAAACTATTGGAATTCCCCATATTTAGGAGATCCCCAAAGCTGAAATTAAAGGCTAACATTAAGCAAAACATACGCAAAGGGTCACAAACATTACCCCAACTAACCCTAGCCCTCACCTCAGCCAAAAACGCAAATCTTTAGAAAAGCTTAGGGTTAGACAAAACTATTGGAATTCCCCATATTTAGGAGATCCCCAAAGCTGAAATTAAAGGCTAACATTAAGCAAAACATACGCAAAGTCACGCAAATGCCTTTAGCAAAAGCTTAGGGTTAGACAAAACTATTGGAATTTCCCATATTTAGGAGATCCCAAAGCTGAAAGGCTAACAAATAATAAGGGTCACAAATTAACCCTAGCCCTCACCTCAGCCAAAAACGCAAATCTTTAGAAAAGCTTAGGGTTAGACAAAACTATTGGAATTCCCCATATTTAGGAGATCCCCAAAGCTGAAATTAAAGGCTAACATTAAGCAAAACATACGCAAAGGGTCACAAACATTACCCCAACTAACCCTAGCCCTCACCTCAGCCAAAAACGCAAATCTTTAGAAAAGCTTAGGGTTAGACAAAACTATTGGAATTCCCCATATTTAGGAGATCCCCAAGCTGAAATTAAAGGCTAACATTAAGCAAAACATACGCAAAGGGTCACAAACATTACCCCAACTAACCCTAGCCCTCACCTCAGCCAAAAACGCAAATCTTTAGAAAAGCTTAGGGTTAGACAAAACTATTGGAATTCCCCATATTTAGGAGATCCCAAAGCTGAAATTAAAGGCTAACATTAAGCAAAACATACGCAAAGGGTCACAAACATTACCCCAACTAACCCTAGCCCTCACCTCAGCCAAAAACGCAAATCTTTAGAAAAGCTTAGGGTTAGACAAAACTATTGGAATTCCCCATATTTAGGAGATCCCCAAAGCTGAAATTAAAGGCTAACATTAAGCAAAACATACGCAAAGGGTCACAAACATTACCCCAACTAACCCTAGCCCTCACCTCAGCCAAAAACGCAAATCTTTAGAAAAGCTTAGGGTTAGACAAAACTATTGGAATTCCCCATATTTAGGAGATCCCCAAAGCTGAAATTAAAGGCTAACATTAAGCAAAACATACGCAAAGGGTCACAAACATTACCCCAACTAACCCTAGCCCTCACCTCAGCCAAAAACGCAAATCTTTAGAAAAGCTTAGGGTTAGACAAAACTATTGGAATTCCCCATATTTAGGAGATCCCCAAAGCTGAAATTAAAGGCTAACATTAAGCAAAACATACGCAAAGGGTCACAAACATTACCCCAACTAACCCTAGCCCTCACCTCAGCCAAAAACGCAAATCTTTAGAAAAGCTTAGGGTTAGACAAAACTATTGGAATTCCCCATATTTAGGAGATCCCCAAAGCTGAAATTAAAGGCTAACATTAAGCAAAACATACGCAAAGGGTCACAAACATTACCCCAACTAACCCTAGCCCTCACCTCAGCCAAAAACGCAAATCTTTAGAAAAGCTTAGGGTTAGACAAAACTATTGGAATTCCCCATATTTAGGAGATCCCCAAAGCTGAAATTAAAGGCTAACATTAAGCAAAACATACGCAAAGGGTCACAAACATTACCCCAACTAACCCTAGCCCTCACCTCAGCCAAAAACGCAAATCTTTAGAAAAGCTTAGGGTTAGACAAAACTATTGGAATTCCCCATATTTAGGAGATCCCCAAAGCTGAAATTAAAGGCTAACATTAAGCAAAACATACGCAAAGGGTCAAAACATTACCCCAACTAACCCTAGCCCTCACCTCAGCCAAAAACGCAAATCTTTAGAAAAGCTTAGGGTTAGACAAAACTATTGGAATTCCCCATATTTAGGAGATCCCAAAGCTGAAATTAAAGGCTAACATTAAGCAAAACATACGCAAAGGGTCACAAACATTACCCCAACTAACCCTAGCCTCACCTCAGCCAAAAACGCAAATCTTTAGAAAAGCTTAGGGTTAGACAAAACTATTGGAATTCCCCATATTTAGGAGATCCCCAAAGCTGAAATTAAAGGCTAACATTAAGCAAAACATACGCAAAGGGTCACAAACATTACCCCAACTAACCCTAGCCCTCACCTCAGCCAAAAACGCAAATCTTTAGAAAGCTTAGGGTTAGACAAAACTATTGGAATTCCCATATTTAGGAGATCCCCAAAAAAGAAATTAAAAAGGCATGTCATTCCCTTAACCCTGCCCTCATCAGCCAAAAACGCAAATCTTTAGAAAAGCTTAGGGTTAGACAAAACTATTGGAATTCCCCATATTTAGGAGATACCCAAAGCTGAAATTAAAGGCTAACATTAAGCAAAACATACGCAAAGGGTCACAAACATTACCCCAACTAACTAACCCTAGCCCTCACCTCAGCCAAAACGCAAATCTTTAGAAAAGCTAGGGTTAGACAAAACTATTGGAATTCCCCATATTTAGGAGATCCCAAAGCTGAAATTAAAGGCTAACATTAAGCAAAACATACGCAAAGGGTCACAAACATTACCCCAACTAACCCTAGCCCTCACCTCAGCCAAAAACGCAAATCTTTAGAAAAGCTTAGGGTTAGACAAAACTATTGGAATTCCCCATATTTAGGAGATCCCCAAAGCTGAAATTAAAGGCTAACATTAAGCAAAACATACGCAAAGGGTCACAAACATTACCCCAACTAACCCTAGCCCTCACCTCAGCCAAACGCAAATCTTTAGAAAAGCTTAGGGTTAGACAAAACTATTGGAATTCCCATATTTAGGAGATCCCCAAAGCTGAAATTAAAGGCTAACATTAAGCAAAACATACGCAAAGGGTCACAAACATTACCCCAACTAACCCTAGCCCTCACCTCAGCCAAAACGCAAATCTTTAGAAAAGCTTAGGGTTAGACAAAACTATTGGAATTTCCCATATTTAGGAGATCCCCAAAGCTGAAATTAAAGGCTAACATTAAGCAAAACATACGCAAAGGGTCACAAACATTACCAACTAACCCTAGCCTCACCTCAGCCCCAAAAACGCAAATCTTTAGAAAGCTTAGGGTTAGACAAAACTATTGGAATTCCCCATATTTAGGAGATCCCCAAAGCTGAAATTAGTTGGGGTAATGTTTGCAAACCCTTTGCGTATGTTTTGGTTAATGTTAGCCTTTAATTAACAGCTTTGGGATCTCCTAAATATGGGGAATTCCAATAGTTTTGTCTAACCCTAAGCTGTTCTAAAGATTTGCGTTTTGGCTCAGGTGAGGGCTAGGGTTTAGTTGGGGTAATGTTTGTGACACTTTGCGATGTTTTGGCTTAATGTTAGCCTTTATTTCAGCTTTGGGATCTCCTAAATATGGGGATTCCAATAGTTTTGCCTAACCTAAGCTTCTAAAGATTTGCAAATTTTGGCTGAGGTGAGGGTTAGGTTAGACAAAACTATTGGAATTCCCCATATTTAGGAGATCCCAAAGCTGAAATTAAAGGCTAACATTAAGCAAAACATACGCAAAGGGTCACAAACATTACCCCAACTAACCCTAGCCCTCACCTCAGCCAAAAACGCAAATCTTTAGAAAAGCTTAGGGTTAGACTAACCCTAAGCTTTTCTAAGGATTTGCGTTTTTGGCTGAGGTGAGGGCTAGGGTTAGTTTGGGTAATGTTTGTGACTTTGCGTATGTTTTGCTTAATGTTAGCCTTTAATTTCAGCTTTGAGGATCTCCTAAATATGGGGAATTCCAATAGTTTTTAGTCTAACCCTAAGCTGTTCTAAAGATTTCCGTTTTGGCTAGGTGAGGGCTAGGGTTAGTTGGGGTAATGTTTGTGACCCTTTGCGTATGTTTGCTTAATGTTAGCCTTTAAAATTCAGCTTTGGGATCTCAAATATGGGAATTCCAATAGTTTTGTCTAACCCTAAGCTTTTTAAAGATTTGCGTTTTTGGCTGAGGTGAGGGCTAGGGTTAGACAAACTATTGGAATTCCCCATATTTAGGAGATCCCAAAGCTGAAATTAAAGGCTAACATTAAGCAAAACATACGCAAAGGGTCACAACATTACCCCAACTAACCCAAGCCCTCACCTCAGCAAAAAACGCAAATCTTTAGCTTAGGGTTAGACAAAACTATTGGAATTCCCCATATTTAGGAGATCCCCAAAGCTGAAATTAAAGGCTAACATTAAGCAAAACATACGCAAAGGGTCAAAACATTACCCCAACTAACCCTAGCCCTTACCGCAAATGACTATGGTTGAAATGACGTATTGTTGTTGCGAAATAATCAGTTATGTAGACTTCATTACCTCGCAAACTGAAGAAAACTTCCACTTTTTATTTTATATGATTGTTTATTCTGTTGGAAAACCCTAAACTCCCTCGGAGAACACCAAAATTTAGGAAACGTTTTCTTGAAGTTTTAAAGACAGAAATTCCTTTTGAAGCTTAAAGTTTACATTGGCAGCAAACTTCGACTCATCTTCTTGCAATCTTTTCTTCATTTGCCATCTCATTTCTTTAGCGCGACGTGGTTAACGCTATGTTATTTCAGTTGCTCTCACGGTCTGTAATTTTCACGTTTGTGACCCAAAGGAATTCTGGGATATTTCTGCCTAACAGCAGCATGGATGTCCGCCAATTTCCATTTGACATATTTTTTATAAGTGTCGAGCCACCCGGTCCTGCTGGCAAAAGATTGCACCGATTGCATTATTTACAAGTCAAAACTCGCCAAAATTGCCATGCCAGGTCTTGGAATCCACTCACCAAACAACTAAAGACACAACTTCACTCCGTGAATTGCCATCACTCGCTCCAATACTTTGAGCGGTCCACTTCGTGTGAAATTGCTTCTCACCTCTGTTTTCTTTCAAAGGATTGCTTCTACCCATCAACCCAGCTTTATGATGCCAGGCAGGGGGCTTCTGAGGTGGAAAATGGCTCGAAAAACACGCTTACAAATCAAATAGTAACGAATTGTAGCTGCGGGGATCGTTTAGAAGACAGTGACAACAAAGATAGAGCCTTCGGTGTTGCGGGCCAGCGAAATCTCCGTGGTAACCGTAGAGTAGCCAGGTCGATTTCGCTTCCTACCCTTCGGAAATTGTAAAAAAAGGCGACCAAATAGCCGGTATAAAAAGAGTTAAAATAAGTGACAATGACTTAATCGTCGAGTCAACGAGAAAATCCTTAAAGAATGCGTATCGTTCTACAAGAATCTGTATGGCGGCAGGCGAACGCTATGTTCTCCACATGAAACAACAGATTCTTTGAGTATGAGAATGACAGAGTCCTTTGAACTTTGAAATGAAAGAGTGCGAAGGATTGTTAACCGAAAACGAATGTCTAGGGGCCCTGAAAACCGTGGAACCTCAAAAGACTCCTGGAACTGACGGTTTACCGGATGAATTTTATAACGTTTCTGGAAAGACCTATCAGCAACTTTCATCAGGGCTTTAAATTTTGCTTATAATACCAGTCAACTTTCAATAACTCATAGAAGGGTTATTATCAAACTTATTCCTAAGAAAGATACAGAACCTTACTTTATTAAGAATTGGAGGCTATTAAGAGCCAATTTCTGTAAATATCGAGAATCCGGCGTCACTCGTCAAATTTTGAAATTCTTCATATCTTGCCTGAATAACGCCTATGGTGAATTATTTTCGAAAATAGAATTCAAAGATCGTGAAGCGCTTGCTTTTGTCTGAAATCGAGGAAAGTACAAAGCACAAAATTATTTTGGAAAAGCTACAATTCTAAACTTACTGTTTTCAATCTCTCTGAGAGTGATAACCTTCAACATAAATTTTGACAAGGTCAGAGAAGGTGATGAAATTATGTAACTCGACGCTGATTAACACGGCAATTTTCAAGTGACTTTAATTACGTACGCTCGTTCTAAACTGCTTCTTTCCTCCAAAGTTATGTTATGATATCTTGAATTCCTACTTGGCCACCATCTTCGGTTACAGAAACGTTGCTGCACTTTGCCTGTAAAGGGAAATTTGTTACATGTAATTGCGTGACGTTGACCAAAGGATTGACAAAACCAATGCTTTTCGGTAACCGATAATATTTTCATTTGAACTTTGCAACAGCGTTCGAGTCGAACAGCTGAAATAAAAAGACTATAACAATATCTTACCTTTTCAAATTGCCTTCTATTTGATGACGTGCGGATCTTTCCGTACCAAGCAAACAAATGTTTCAATTTACCTGTCTAGCTCGAATAGCCCACTGTTTGCCAGCATTGTTCTTTGTATAATTTGGTACCAGTGGGGAGGGGTGGTGGACTGGCGAAGTAAATGGGGTAGGGGGTAGTGGTGGTGTGAAAGATATCCCTGTGAAGGAAACTTGGAGTTATAGTGAAAGGTATTCTTTTTAAAGCAAAGCTGACAAAAATAGTTCTTTTCAGTTGTTTTTTTCTTTTCTCCACCACCCTCCCTGCTCAAAAATGCAGTAGTTCCTACCTAAAATTGCTGCATGTCCTCGCGTTTTATTTTCACTCTTTCGATTCCGTACTTCAGATACCCAAATAAATGTTTTATTCAAGGTTTCCTTTCCGTTGGTCACATGTAATATAAAAGGGAAAAGTAGCGGTATCTTTGCAAACAATTATCTTTTAATAGGCTTCTGTGTTGCGGGAAGGCTATTTATGGCGCTGCTTGGCAGTTGTAGGAGGGTCTCAATGGGGTAGTGTCTTTCACGGCTAACGGTTAATTTTTTCTGTTACGGTTAACGGATCCGTAAAAAATTAATTACCAGTGTTTAAAAAAGTTAAAAATTAATTTTCACTGTTGTAAAGTCCCAGGAACATTCTGGGATAGAAAACTGTGGTAATATACTAGCACGGTAAACTATATCTGGTCTATATCTTCATTCCTACATGTACACTGCGGTACTTTGACAAAAACAAAAAATTAAAACAATAAAGTATATTTACTCGTATTTTTCAAAGCTTAATGATAAATGTGCCCAATGAAACATTTGAAATAACATCCATGCTGCATGGGTAACAGTTCTTCAATTCACCTTAATGACGTGGCTTATCGTTGTGTGACCGCCTAAACATCAAACCGTATCCACGCCACTGGAAGCCCATCTTGCTTCGTCACCACCACTTACTGTCGCAATTTCGCTGTCAAACGTGAAATAAAGGCAGAACTTGCCGTAGAGACAGAAATTCCGTGGTAGAGAACAGTATTTCTCTATATGAGCCAAGGGCTCGCCGCACTTAAGATTTCATAACTTAACATTTCAACTGATGTGTGTTGAGTTCTCGCAACACCTGCCCTCCTCCCCCCACCTATTAGGGAGTGAGGTATCTGACACATGTTTGGGTATAAGGGTGCCGCTGGGGTTTTGAAACCTTACCTTGTTTATACGCCTGTTCGAGGCTCTCAGATATTTGGGGGAGAGCACGAGAAAAAGTGAAGATAATTTAGGAATACCTGTCCTGTGTGTGGCAACGCCATCTTGTTTTAAAACAATAGCGCTGATATCTAGTCCTGGAAATGATTTAATGGTGATTCATGACCTGCAATGCTAAATAAACGCAGATAAACGTTTTCGATTTCGGATTTTTAAATACTCGACGATAGTCTTGTAACCGCACCCTGTTAGGACAGATCCAGGCTAACCCTGATTAGGACAGCCTCGCTTGAAATTGTATAACTGTGTTTAAGACAGATGGATCAAAAGCCACACACCCTATCCAGCGGCACGTCCCCGTATAGGCCATATATATACACCCCCAAGCCGCGTCCCCAGGGCGCTTTTCTCTTCAAAGATAAAGGGATAAGCTCCCTGGAGACGACGTTGTCACCCCGGGCCCCTGCCCCCAGCCTCCCGTCGGCCATTCCCCTTATTGATGTAAAAGGTATGGTTTTCTGGGTCATCTGAATCTTAATACAATACTTAATACAATAATTTAAAAAGTCAAATTCTATAATTCCTTTTGTACGTTCTCTGTATGTAAAATGAGGTCTCGAATAAAGGTCCCTTTTCCCAAACAAGGTATCCAAAATGAGCAGATCTTAAACAGGGACAGGATTTGAAGGCATCGGCGGCACACTCGAGCAACATTTGTCTTTGGAGACAGACGAAAACTGTCTCACAAGAGTCATCCCATGATGGAATTTAATTGCCAAACTGAACTATGCCTCCTATGGAGAGTGCAGGCCTTCCTCCACCTGTCCAAGTCACTACCGTCGTCAGTTCTTCAAGTTACTACCAGCCCAGTAAGCAACCTCGTTCCCAGGACTATTTCCCTCACTTCGAAAAAAGGGAAAAGCCCTGGCAACGAGGTTGCCCAGTAAGGAGGGCTGGGCGTTAAGAGAAACCAAGAGGGTCGGACGCCAGGGCCGTAAGGCTTCGGGAAAATCAGAAGTGTTACCTTGTGGAGAACCTTATCCATTGGCCAGGCCACCGGAAGGTAACTGCATTCGGATGTAGTCGCCAAAGAAATGCGGCGAGCACACGGGACCGGCTCCGATGGCGCGAGACTGTGAATAGCTCACTGCCACGGAAATTCTATTTCCCCAACAAGTTTCGTCTTATTTTACAGTTTTCGCCGCGAAACTGCGACGGTAACTGCTGGTGAGGAAAGATGAGCTTGAAGCAGAGGAACAAGTGAATATCTCTGCGGCAAATGACCGTGGTTTTCCGTACATCAGCCACCCAATTCTTGTAGATCCGCATATCCGGTAGGCGCTATGCTCTTTGGTGAAGAGCCAAGAAGGTTAGAAAACTGTGTGAGGAACTACTTCCGGGGCCGAGCCCAACGTTTCGAAAGAAATAGTCATAAATAGCCCTCCCGCAAGAACTAGTAGTCCTCCTCGTTCGTTAACATAAAAGGCCCTTATATTTTGCATAGATAATGTTAAGTTTCCCTTTTCTATTTGACCTTCGAAAAGAAAACCTTGAACTTTAGGACAAAACATTTATTTGGGTATCTGGAGTATGGAAATATACGCGAGGACATGCCGCAATTTTAGGTAGGACCGTATTACATTTTTTGAGCAGGGAGGGGTGGTGGAAGAGGGTAAACAATTTTCTGAAAAGAGGTATTTTTGTCAACTTTGTTTTTAAAAATAGTACTTTTCATTATATCTAGTTACTTAATTGTTACTGAATTTTCTTGCAACCACATTTCTTTACAGGGATATCTTCATTCCACCACTACCACCTACCCCACTGACTTCGCTAGTCCACCACCCCTACCCCCTGATACTAAAATTATACAAAGAAAAATGCGGGCGAACAGTACTTTATTCAAGCTAGACAGGTAAATCGAAACATTCGTGTGCTTGGTACGGAAAGATACGCACGTCATCAAATAGAATCACTGGAGTCACAGTGAATAAGCTTCAAATCGCTGGATCTTCATGGAATTTGTCACAGTTTCTCTAACCAACGTAAGAGCAACTAGCGATCTTCATGTAAAATGGGATGACATTCGATTGAACACCTGATTATTACCCATTTCTCCCTAACGTGGTTTCCTTGACTGGACACGTGTACAAGGCAATTTTAAAAGGTAAGATATTCTTATAGTCTTTTTATTTCAGCTGTTCGACTCGAACGCTGTTGCAAAGTTCAATTGAAAATATTATCGGTTACCAAACGCATTGGTTTTGTCAATCCTTTGGTCAACGTCACGCAATTACATGTAACAAATTTCCCTTTACAGGCAAAGTACAGCAACGTTTCTGTAACCGAAGATAGTGGCCAAGTAGGAATTCAAGATATCATAACATCATAACTATACAAAGGTGATAGTTGGAGGAAAGAAGCAGTTTAGAACGAGCGTACGTAATTAAAGTCACTTGAAAATTGCCGTGTCAGTCAGCGTCGAGTTACATAATTTCATCACCTACTCTGACCTTGTCAGAATTTATGTTGAAGGTTATCACTCTCAGAGAGATTAAAAACAGTAAGTTTAGAATTGTACTGTAATCCTTAGGCGTTCAGAATAGAGAGGTAAGGTTTCCATCGGCAGACTTTTAGTTCTTGACGAAGCTGTGGTTCGAAGAAGGCAAAGTTCATGTTGATTTCAAGAATGGCGGCGATGCAAAACTTGACTTCACGTTTCTGTCTCTCGACGGAGCACTTTTGTCGGGCCGCGGAAGACATTTTAACACAACAGAGCAAAAAATATGCACTTTAAGAAAATACTAATTTCAACGTTAAATTGTATGTACCAGTGGGCTTTTTGTGGTGTGGAAGTTAGCTAAAATTAGCTCATTCGCTGAAGCGTTTGAACTGTGGTATATTTAACGGTCAAAAACGGTTATATACCAGTAGCTTTTCCAAAACAATTTTGTGCATTGGAAAGACCAAGAGATGCCTTAAGATCTGGCCAAGTCGCATTGATAGATGACACCGCGTTTATCTACACGAGCGATAACAAAATGCATCATTTTACACTATTTTCGGCAGCGTCATGGCGGTAAAATAGCGTTTTTCAAACTTTCCTCGATTTCAGAAAAAAGCAAGCGCTTCACGATCTTTGAATTCTATTTTCGAAAATAACTCACCATAGGTGCTATTCAGGCAAGATATGAAGAATTTCGAAATTTGACGAGTGACGCCGGATTCTCGATATTTACAGAAATAGGCTCTTAACTCTTCTTAATTGCGACTACAAAATTGCGGCCAAGGCCATCGCCAATTTCTTGAAATCTTTTCTTCTCAACCTTATTAGCAATGACCAGACGGAGTTTATGAAGGGTAGATTCATCGGAGAAAACATCGACTTATAGATAGTATGATTTGCTATGCTAAAGAGAAAAATATCCCGGGATTATTTCCGGGATTAGCATATGTCGCTATGGTAGACGGCCACGCATTTCAGCCGTCCCGCCATTGACGCTAAATTGCTGGCAATGGCTGCAAATTTTACTTTAGAGCAGGTAAAAAATCTTTTAAAGCAGGAGCTCGCTCCTTTAACTGCAAAATTGGATGACTATCTAACCAATTGAATGAAATAGACTCAACTGTAAAATTTTTGTGTGATAACTATGACGAACTATTGAACAAGATAACGAACACGAATGAAAATGTCACAAGCCATGCGTCTGACATCGCCAATATTAAAGTGAACACAAAGAGAGTGGAGAAACTTGCTACTGATACATCTACTGAGGTTGAAGAGATCGCTCAATACCTGAGGCGAGACTGCTTAGAGATAACGGGAGTTATGGCAAACGAGGACTATTCGGCGAAAGTCACATCAGTTGGCAAACTTATAGGAGTACCACTACAGGACAATGACATCTCGATTGCTCACCCAATTTCCATCTATAAGGAAGACGCGCCGCCTAAACTCATCGTCAAGTTTACCCGCCGCTGTGTCAGAAACAAATTGTATTCTAACAGACGAAAATTGGCGAGGAAGAAAGCCAAAGATCTGCCGAACCTCAGCCTGTCATCCCAGGCCGATGTATTCATCTCTGAATCACTCACACCATACAAGAAAAAGCTTTTTGGTGAAGTCAACAAAGTGAAAAATGAAAAAGAAATTAAAGTGGAAATATATCTGGACCTATAATGGTAGGATCTTTCTTAGGCAGGACGAGAATAAGCCATCTTTCTCATTTAACTGCGAAGAACATTTAGCTAAATTTAAATCAGAACATCCAAGTCATACTCAACACTAGATTACCAACGGTATATAAAAGTTCACAAAGGAGAGCACATTATGGCCATTCTATTCAAGTAATTATCTGTAATGTTAGAATATTTAGCTTAACATTTTGTTGTCTTGTTATGAATTTATCTAACTCACTCTGAATTGAACCATAATGTGCTCTCTGAACTTCTATTTTTCACTTTAGATTCCCAAGAGTTCCTTAAGATTACCGGAGGATGGGTGCACCAGTCGCTTCAATCTGTTATCGAGTCTAAAGATCTATTCGCAGATATTATTATTAGCCTGGAAAGAGAAAGTGAGCTACAAGAATGTCCATACAACAATTTTTCCAATCTGGCTATTTTACCGTCAAACAATCTGGAAAATTCTTTTATGAGGCAAAAAAAAAACCGTGGATTTTCTTTAATGCACTTCAATATGCGCAGTCTACCAAAAAATCTAACATCGCTAAAAGATATTATCTGACAGTAAAAGAGAGCCCGGAAATTATAGCAATATCCGAAACAAAGCTACAGGAAAAATACATTTATAATATTAGCATACCCGCGGTTATGTCTTTCTGAATACTAATTCACCAACAAGTGCAGGAGGTGTCTGCATTTACATTTCTCAACAATTAAGCTTCATTAGGCGGCGGGACTTGCAATTGGAGCTAACTGATGATGGAATAGAATCGTGCTGGATTGAAATAATGCGGAAAAAACAAAAGAATGTAGTTGTCGGTTGCATTTATAGGCACCCATCCAAAGATTGTACTAATTTACATGATGCACTTAAAGATCAGTTATGTAATCTTAACAATGAAGGCAAAGAGGTCTTTGTTTTAGGTGACATAAACATAAACTTCCTAAATTACAATAGGGATAACCAAACATCTGATTATCTTGACATGTTATAAGGCTTGGGTTACATGCCACTGATCACCAAAGCCACGCGTATAACAGATCACACCGCAACGCTGATTGATCACATCTACACAAACGTGCCTCAAAAAATAACAAAAGCAGGAATATGTTTAGCCGATATAACAGATCACTTACCCGTTTTCTGTACAGTGGCTAACCGGCTTCCTTTATCCCATGAAACAAAACATTTCAGAGATTTTTCTCATTTTAAGAAAGACATTTTTAAGTGACCTTGAGACTACTGACTTTAACAACCTAGTCGATGAAGATGTTAACCAAAGTATGAATAACGTAATCAATGCGCTACAGTCCTTATCTGACAAGCATGCACCTATACGAAAATTATCGAACAAAAAAAGAAAACAGTCAGCTAAACCTTGGATATCTAATGCCATTCTGAAATCTATTAAACAAAGAAAAAAATTTTTAAAAGTCATTTCCTCAGTAACGATCCTGATAAAGTAACCTATTATAAATATGTGGATGATATATGAAATGAATCATATATGAACTGCGGAAATGAAATTAAATGAAGAATGATCTTCGCAGCTGTGAACGCAATTTATGCAATTGCGAAAAGAAGCCTGAAAAAATTCAGGACTTCAACGGGGTTCGAACCCGTGACCCCGCGATTACCGGTGCGATGCTCTAACCAACTGAGCTATGAAGCCACTGACGTTGGGAGCAGGTCAATTGTAGCAACAAATTAAATAGAACTAAAGACGTAGCGAAAAAAAGATTTTTTTATTCTGACATCACAATCAAATACAGTACATAACAAGACAGTACAGTGAGCAACTTACAATACATTACAATATAAAACTCGCAATACCCTACTTACTTGCCTTACATTACAATCGAATACATTGGTTCCAGTACATTGCTGATAATACATAACTTACACTAGGCTTACAAGGCTGGCAGGACAGAAAAAGAACGTTTAGGCTTTGACAGATTTTTCCAATTTTTGAATTAGGGAAGAACACTATTCTTAATTTGCCATTGTAATGTAGCTTTTCTTTGAAATCCTGTAAGTTGGGTGTCTTCTCAAAACATTTGCAAGAGTAAATATATTGTTTGAAGACAATGATGAAAAGACGTAGTCTGCGTCTTGGGTAATCGGTTAGATACGTTAAATGGGACGTGTCATTGAAGGTTATTTGTTTATTGGATAGGGTAATATCAGTGTCATTTTTTTTATTAAACCATGGTATGGCTTGCGAGTAAAACGCTGTTGTTACAGTACAGTCTAAAAAAGTATCTTCTATGGAGTCCGGACGGAGACATAGAGTGCACGCTTCATCATCCGCTAGTCGGAATTTGAAGAGCTCTTTTTTGGTCACTAGTATTCTATGGAATAACCTCAACGAGAATTGTCTTAATTTATTGTCCTTGGTAGCTTAATATACAAGTGAAAATTGCTTTTTCCAATCTGTAAAAATATCAGGGAATTTATTTTTCCAGCTCTTAATACCACTTGTCTCGGAAAAACAATTTTCATTAACTGCTAAACCTTGGATATCTAATGCCATTCTGAAATCTATTAAACAAAGACAAAAACTTTTTAAAAGTCATTTCCTTAGTAACGATCCTGATAACGTAACCTATTATAAATCTATAGCAACAAATTAAATAGAATTAAAGACGTAGCGAAAAAAAGATTTTTTTATTCTGACATCACAATCAAATACAGTACATAACAAGACAGTACAGTGAGCAACTTACAATACATTACAATATAAAACTCGCAATACCCTACTTACTTGCCTTACATTACAATCGAATACATTGGTTCCAGTACATTGCTGATAATACATAACTTACACTAGGCTTACAAGGCTGGCAGGACAGAAAAGAGAACGTTTAGGCTTTGACGGATTTTTCCAATTTTTGAATTAGGGAAGAACACAATTCTCAATTTGCCATTGTAATGTAGCTTTTCTTTGAAATCCTGTAAGTTGGGTGTCTTCTCAAAACATTTGCAAGAGTAATATATTGTTTGAAGACAATGATGAAAAGACGTAGTCTGCGTCTTGGGTAATCGGTTAGATACGTTAAATGGGACGTGTCATTGAAGGTTATTTGTTTATTGGAGAGGGTAATATCAGTGTCATTTTTTTTATTAAACCATGGTATGGCTTGCGAGTAAAACGCTGTTGTTACAGTACAGTCTAAAAAAGTATCTTCTATGGAGTCCGGACGGAGACATAGAGTGCACGCTTCATCATCCGCTAGTCGGAATTTGAAGAGCTCTTTTTTGGTCACTAGTATTCTATGGAATAACCTCAACGAGAATTGTCTTAATTTATTGTCCTTGGTAGCTTAATATACAAGTGAAAATTGCTTTTACCAATCTGTAAAAATATCAGGGAATTTATTTTTCCAGCTCTTAATACCACTTGGCTCGGAAAAACAATTTTCATTAAAGATTTTATCGTAATGTTTGCAACGCATCTCAGCTAAATCTAAGGAAGAAATATCGGAAGAGGATAATTTAGTTGTGCTTAGCAATTCATTCGTTGGTACGTCGGTTGTTGCCGCTTTCTTTTTTAAGTCCAGTGGAATGGCGGCCAGTAATTGAAAATAGTGGAGATAGTTTATTTTGATCTTAAACTTGTTTTGGAATTCTTCAAGCGTTAGAAAGTTCCCATTCACATTTAGGATATCTTGAACAAAAAGGATTTTCCGCTTGAACCAAGAACTCCAAAACAGGGGATTTCAAGAACAATTTGGACTAAACAGGGAATATCTTAAAACGACATAGAAACTGATCGGCACAATAGTAAACAGGACGAAAGGCTGTAGAAAACCGCCAATTACAAACCTGATTTACAAAAATAGATGTTACACCGATAAAGCTAATATTGCACATAAACTAAATAAGCATTTTATTAACATTGGCCGTGAGCTTACTGACAAGCTCCCCTCGAATAATTATGATGATAGCCCTAACCAGTATATCAAACGTTCTTTTCGAGACAGTTTTACGTTCCGCAGTATTCTTGTCCATGAAGTTTACGATTTATTACTGGGAACAAATCTTAACAAAGGAACCATCGGTATACCTCGAAAGATTATAAAACTAGCGTCAAGTTATATATGTGCATCCTTAACCTTTATTTTTAACCAATCCATACAACAGGGTGTTGTTCCGGATATCCTGAGAATTTGACAAATGAGGAGAGGCTACAGATCCTACCAGCTATCGCCCTATCTCAACTTTATCAACGTTTACTCAAGTATTTGAAAACGTTTTACGTAAGCAGCTTATCGTTTACATTGAGAAGCAAAAATACCTCTTTGAATTTCAATTTGCCTTCAGAAAAGGACATTAAACCGCCGAAGCTATAACTGATATCACAAATACACTAAGAAAGGCCATTGACAATAACTTATATACTTGTGGTGTCTTCCTAGATTTGTCAAAAGCTTTTGATACTGTGAACCATATAATCTTGTTGAATAAGTTACACACTTATGGAATAAGGGGGATACCTCTGAACTGGTTTCAAAGTTATCTTTGAAATAGAAAACAGTATGTAGAGTTGGATGGAGTTAAGGCCCCAAATCAGACAATATTATGTGGAATTCCACAAGGGAGCACCCTCGGACTTCTCCTATTCTTAATTTACATTAATGATTTGCCAAATAGCTCAGAACAATTAAGTTTTAAAATCTTTGCAGACGATACCAATGTATTTGTATCCGCAAGGGATCTTAACACCCTTAAACACTTGATGAACTCTGAACTAGCCAAAGTGAAAAGATGGTGTGATATTAACAAGCTGTCTATAAATATGATTAAAACAAACTTCAATGATAGTTAAATCGGCAAGAAAAAAGGATATCTCAATCAGTCTTAACATAATAAATAGTGATGGGTCTTCTTATTCATTAGAACGAAAGCAATGTATAAAGTATATCTAGGTGTTATGATTGACGAATCTTTAAGCTGGAAATATCACATCTCTTTTGTCTGTTCAGTATATCTCGAAACACTAAAATAATATCGAAATTGAGGCATTACCTCTCAGTTAAGCAGCTTACACAAATTTATTATAATTTAATCTATCCTTATATTTCTTATGGCATATTAGCTTGGGGAAGTGTATATAAAATACATGTTAGTAAAATTCAAGTAAAAGAAAACAATATTCTAAGAATAATATTTTTTGCACAGCATTTGGTAGTGAAACAGAGAACGCTAAACCTCTGCTGAATTTAATAGGCTCCTTAACAGTTAATAACATCTATCGTCTACAAGTCTCAAAATTCGTGCATTCATGGCATAAAGGCTGCCTGCCTGAACTATTTGACAACATGTTTCAATAGGGATACTTCACAAATTAATGTGATCAAGTACGCTGAAGCCACTCAAAAGGCACTAAGGCCGCAAGGTAGCGGGCATTACCCCTTAAATCTACCAAAGCAAAGATTGAGCCCAAGCATTAGCAGCCATGGACAGCTGTTTCGGCCTTGTTAGGCCTCATCAGCATGGCATAGCTAATACTCAGGCTCAAGTACCCACATATCAATAAAACAAGCAATGAGAACGTAAAGCTTGTGGGATGTGGCTGGAGTGACAGGGATAGTTCACAAATTAATGTGATCAAGTACGCTGAAGCCACTCAAAAGGCACTAAGGCCACAGCTGTCCATGGCTGCTAATGCTTGGGCTCAATCTTTGCTTTGGTAGATTTAATAATATCAATAATATTGCACTTTCTCTCCTGTTTATTTACAACTACAATGTCCGGTCTTCTGGCTTCAATGACATGATCACACTGTATGTTCACGTCCCACAGTAGTTTAACGTGGTCGTTTTCACTTTTCACTTACACTGTCAGGTGCGTGTTCGTACCACTTATCCTTCTTTTTCAGGTGATATTTCTCACACAACTTCCAATGAGCTACTTTTGCAACATTGTCATGTCTCTGTTTGTATTCACTTTGGGCCAGCTTTTTACACTCACAGACAATATGTTTTACACTCTCACCTTTCTCGCCACGTAGCCTACATAATGGGGATTCCACGGTTTTGTCAATATGGTATTTTACATAGTTAGTTCTAAGGGCTTGTTCTTGGCCTGCACAAATAAGTGTTTCTGCTTGCATCTTCAAGTCTGCTTTTCGCAACCAGTTCCACGATTCTTCTACATGCGTTGTTTCTGATATTTCTCTTACAAATTGGCCATGCAGCCTTTTGTCCTTCCAACTGTTGAGTTTCTCATTGTTTTGCTCACTGTTTCCTCACTCCTAATTACACTAATAGCCCTTACCCCTTGCAGCAGGACTTCCAGATAATTCTTCACATACCATCGTAAGCTGCTTCCTCACTTCTCACACATCCCTCACAGTTTATCAGCCCCCGGGCTCCATTCACTCGTGACACATACAACCTGTCAACATCGCTCTTTGGATGAAAAGCACCAATCATTGTCAATACCTTTCTAGTCATTCTATCCAATGTCTTAGCTCTTTCCTTTGTCCATCTTATAATACCTGCTCAGTACCTCAGTACAGAGACTGCCCAATCTTGTTCTTTCCATTCAATTTTGATTCCAACACAAGCTTCAGCCTTCTTTTGTACTCTCCCACAAATCGTTTTTTCATCTCCGATTCCCTCATCATATCCACCTCAAGAATCCTTAAATATTTATACCCTTCTTCCTCAATTTCTCTCATTATCCGCCCATCCAAAAGGGTGATACCATCACATCTCACCATTTTTCCTCTTTTCATTAACAACACACCACACTTCTTCAACCCAAACACCATTCCAGTGTCCTCACTAAACACCTGTACAGTTCAGTGTACTAATAAATCTATTTGGTCCTCACTTTTCCCAGACAGTTTCAAGTCATCCATGAAAAGAAGATGGTTAACCTTAAATTCCTTGGCAAGATCATAACCTGCTGCTGATTTTCCCAAGATCAGTGCTAATGGAATCATGCACAACACAAATAGTAGTGGTGACAAACTATCCCCTTGAAAAATCCCTCTTCTAATGTGGATAACTCCCAACCTCTCGCCCGATGATGTTAACTCAGTTTTCCATGTCTTCATACTACCAATAAGAAACATTTTCACATTCTCAGCTATCCCAAGCATCCCCAAACACTCGACAATCCAGCTATGCGGCACCATATCATATGCTTTCCAATAATAAATCCAAGCCATCGCCAGGTTTGTTTGTCGTTTCCTGCAATCCTTTAGAATAGCTTTGTCAATCAAGAGCTGGTCCTTAGTTCCACGCTTTCCCTTGCGGCACCCCTTCTGTTCATTCCATTTAATACTGCATTGTCCGTACTGACCTATGGCAATATTAATGCAAGACAAAATACATTGAGCTATTTGTCAGGGCAAATAAAACTTCCACAGTAAGCAGGTGTATTTATTAAGCTGTCGATAAAGTGGGGTTCCATTCACAGTGAATATGATCATATTTTGATAGATATTTTTACATCTTATTTTGTTAAAGAACAGTCCTCAAAACACACTTTTAAGAACTACTACCATTTTGACAATTATCAGTAATTCTGTAAATGACGTACCTCAGTCCTTCGTACCACAAAGGTGCATTCAGCTGCTGCTGCTGAAGATTCCCGTGAAAGGCCCGTGATTTCACAGATGACGTGGCGCGGCTGACCGTATTTCTTCAGTTTGTCGACAAGTGTTTTTCTCATACTGTGGTTCGTAATCTTCTTGTTAGTCGAAAGACAGGAAGCCATGGACTTCATGATGTTGCCGATTGTATTTTGGCCAATTCGGAATTTTTTGTACCAGACATCCTTTGATTTTGGACGGTTAATTATGCTCAAGTAGAGCGGCCCGTTGTCCTTCATTCCCTCTGTTCGCTTGCTTAACCGGAGCTTGAATAGTCGCACGGGTCATGTTATAATAATTAATAATTAATTAATAATAATTTAGAACTTATATAGCGCATTTTCCATGTGTATATGTTCAAATGCGCTTTACAAGCAGATGGAATTGGAATTTGGAAATGTTGGTTTTTGTGGAGAGGGGAAAACCGGAGTACCCGGAGAAAAACCTCTCGGAGCAGAGAAGAGAACCAACAACAAACTCAACCCACATATGACGTCAAGTCCGGGAATCGAACCCGGGCCACATTGGTGGAAGGCGAGTGCTCTCACCACTGCGCCATCCCTGCTCCCCATCGCCGCCATCTGTGCTGCATATTACTTGTGGTGTAGTTCTTCGTCTGATGGAAAGCCCACCGTTTCTTAGTTTTGTGGGCCCTTTTGGAACTCAACCACCTCGCTCCCGTCTTCCCGTTGTCTTACGACAAGGTCCTCGACATAGGCATCGTAGTGCCCTGGCGACCTCGTAAACCAAATTGCTCGGTGAGATTTTTAAAATTGACATTTGTCAGCACTTTTCCATTGAAGTTGCCAAGCTGGCCCTTTTCCCACAGGGCTGACTCTTCGTCCGGTGTCAGTGGCTGGGACTTGTGCGGTCGTTTCCCTCTTCCTTGTTGGCGCAGGAAAATCGCCTTCGCGTTGAGTATTTCTTGAGAGTTGCGAAACTCCTTCGACCTTACGATACTCACTGGATAATCTTTTTCCTTAAATATCTCTCAATGGAACTCTGCATGATTTTCAGGGATTCTGGCTCGTAATCTTCTCCGTCCTTTTTCTTTAAGTCTGCATAGAACTTGCCCAGAACGTTGTTTCGATGTTGATGTCAAGATGGCGGGAGGAGCACCACGAGTTAAAAACTTTCATCCATTGTTTTGTCGAGCGAGAAGTATTTTTATTTACTGCAACAGTCTTTAGCTCTTCGATGTCTTCTTGATACGTCTGCTGCTTCGTCTTGTTCGGTTGTTGTTGTTGTTGTTGTTGTTTTGGTTCCGGTGGACTCGAGACCGTGCGGAACTGCAGCAATATTTGGCGAGAAGTCGGCGACCATTTGATTAAAACTGACAATAAAAGTTGGAAAATCATCTGCCAGTAATTGTTCAGCCGCAAGGAGATCATTGTCGTCGTTTAAAAGCTTAAAGTAGTTGAATTCATCCATTTTTTTTCTGGAAAGGGAGGAATTTGGACAACCGAATGCAAAATTTTCTTCCAAAATAATTTTTTTGGCCCTGTATTATTCTCCAATCTGATTGGTTAGTGCAGGTAAGCCATGAAATTTGATTGGTTACTGTTATTTCATTTTCATTTTGATAGGCTAAAAAAAGATGCGATTTAGAGCAAAAAATAGTGCGATTCGTGAATAAATCGCACTGTTGAGAGCCAATCAGATTGCAAGGATCACCAGTGATTTCAAAATGGGTGTAATAAAAAAGTTAACAACCCTTTTTTGAAAGAGGTCCTGTCAATCTGGGCAGAAGTTAACTTTGAAGACACAATAACCTCAGAGCATCAATTTCTTAATCAGAGCTTATGGTATAATTCACTAAATCAGAATCAATAACTGCCCCATTTTCTATATAGAATGGTTTCACAATGGTTTGAAATGGTGAAAAATTGAAAGACGACTCGAACAATTTCCTATCATTTCCTGATTTTAGCGGAGCTCCGGCGGCCCCAAGGGCCGAGAAGTGGAGCACCATTGGTAAGAAAATATGGTAACCCATCTGGGCCCAGTTGCTCAAAGCATGGTTAGTGCTAACCAAGGTTAAATACCATGCTAACCTAAAGGTTTTAATACATGTTAACCAGTGGTTAGCACTAACTATGCTCCGAGCAACTCAGCCATGTTCGACAAAATTTGGTTTTGGCCACCGTACGTACGTACCTACGTACATACGCGTACGATGATTCATGTACACGCTGTCAAATGTCCTATAATAATAATAATAATAATAATAATAATAATAACAATTGAAGTGAATGAGCCCCCACCTATTGAGGAGGTTGAGGAATTCTGGAAAAACATCTGGAAGAAAGACAAAGCTCATAATGAGAATGCAACCTGGATCCAGAAACAGACAGATGCTTTTAAGGACCTGGAAGGCCAAAATTGGGAAGATATCACCCTTGACGAAACTACTGCGGCCATCAAGAAATCAAGCAACTGGAAATCCCCTGGAATAGATGGAATTACCAACTTCTGGATAAAAAGTCTACATGCTCTCCATGACGATCTTGGTAAGGGATACAACGAAGCCGTAAAAAATCCACACAAGTGCCCTACATGGCTAACTGAGGGAATTACCTACCTACTGCCCAAGTCGGAAGACACTAAGAACCCCAAAAACTACCGGCCCATCACCTGCTTACCAACAATGTTTAAGATCTTGACATCCATCTTGGCAGAAAGAACATATACTTCCCTTGAACACAACCACTTATTACCAGATGAGCAGAAAGGCTGTAGACGTGGAAGCTATGGTTGTAAAGACCAACTACTTATTAATAGAATGGTGCTTGAAGACGCCAAATCAAAAAAGAAGAACCTCTCAACAGCATGGATCGATTACAAAAAAGCATTTGATAGCGTCCCTCACTCGTGGATTGTGAAGACACTAGAAATGTACAAAGTGTGCCCAACTACCATATGGTTCATCTCTGAAAGTATGAAAACGTGGAAAACAACCTTGCACCTAAATCATTCCAGCGGATCCATGACATCCAGGCCAATCCAAATCAAGAGCGGCATCTTCCAGGGAGATTCCCTATCACCCCTATTATTTTGCATTGCACTTGCTCCTCTCAGCACAATGCTAAACGAGAGTACGTATGGATATGAAATCCTGGGTAACAAAGTAAACCATCTGATTTATATGGACGACTTGAAAAACTTTGCCAAAAACGACGACCAACAAACAGGTCTCCTTACCATTGTCAGAACCTTCAGTGATGACATCGGAATGGAGATGGGCCTAGAGAAATGTGCAAAAGCAACCTTTAAAAGAGGTCGGCTTGAAAACACCAGAAATCTAGATCTAGACACTTCCACCACCATAAAAGAGCTAGATCAAGAAGGAACATACAAGTACCTTGGAGTAAATGAGGGAGATGGCATTCAGCACGCAGCCATGAAAGAGAAGATCCGGAAAGAATATTATAGAAGAACCAGATTGGTATTAAAAAGTGAACTTAACGCTTCCAACCGGATTGAAGCTATAAACACCTTAGCTGTACCAGTAATTACATAAAGCTTTAATGTAATTAACTGGAAATTATCTGAGATCAAGAAATTAGACACTAAAACTAGAAAGCTACTCACGACGGCAAAAATGCATCACTCAAAAGCTGATATTGATCGATTATATCTCCCAAGAGCAGACGGCGGACGAGGCCTTGTCCAATTAGAACTGACCTATAAGACTACCACTATTGGCCTAGATGCCTACCTGACATCAAGCAATAATCGACTCCTACACTTGGTCCAACAACATGAAGAAAAGAAAAAACTATTCTATCACAAGAGAAGCTGAAAAGTACAAACATGAATTAGACCTCCAAGAGATGCCCCGAAGAGACGATGAAACTGCAATTCTACATGCAAAGAAAATCAAGGCAAAAGCAAAACACCAAGGCCAGAAACAACTACAGAGAAGATGGGAAGAAAAACCAATGCATGGTAGATACCCCTCACGGATAAGAGAAGTAGACGTTGACATAAAGTTGACAAACCAGTGGCTCAAGTCGAGTGGGCTTAAATCGGAAACAGAGGGACTAATTATAGCTGCGCAGGACCAAGCTCTTCTCACCAGAGCGT
>JAEMWC010000105.1:1395000-1415000 GCA_016490735.1 Pachyseris speciosa | reverse complement strand
TGTTCGCTTGCAGTGTTTTTGTTTTTTGATCCGCTTTGAATCCCTTTACGCTTTCATCTCAAAGTAGTTAGACTCAAGAATGTCCGTCTTTTTTTTTCTTTTTTGCAAACGTTTACTATCGAAAACTCTTCGTTTTCCCTGCTGCTGCTCAATTGTTTTGGACACAAATTAAACTGGCCCAAATAAACTCTTGCGAAGTTGCTCGGTGAGAGTGTGCAGCTCCGATTCTAGGCTTGGCATGGCCTTACTCAATAGAACGCTTGTTTTTAGGAGGGGTGGGGGTCCAAATTCGTAAAAGGGGATTCATATCTGTTAGCAGTTCTGGACTAGGGGGTCCAAATCTGATCCACAAGCAGATCTGGACTGGAGGGTGCAAATCCACGTGGGGTCCAAATCCACTGTGCCACTGGCTCAGATCACCTTTCCATACTATTTTCTACAGCATTGGGTCTGTAGCTTGAGTGAGGTCAGATGGGTGATATGACAAGCAGACTATATGTAAATGCCAGTAGAAAAAGAATGCTTTTGGAGCTCCGCTTTTAGGCTTGGCTAAGTATATATATTATCCCGCTATTTGCAGCGACGGAAGCACCAGCATACTAAGCAAATTGTTCACAGCCATGAAAAATGATCAAGTTTCTCTCGTAGCTAGAAATGATTGGCTGATCAAGGAAATTGGAGTTTTGCTGGTTGAAAGGCATGGAGGAACACAAAACAACTTTGTTTCGCAAAAAATGAGGGAACTTGCCAGGCTCTTGCTTCAACTTCGCGAAGCAGATTTCTAAATCTAAATCTAAATATCATTATGTCGGCAAAATCGTGGAACGACATCACGCCAACTCTAAAAAGCTAAAAAATAAAACTATACTAAAATATACAAAAATAACAATAAAAGTTAAAATACTGATAAAATTATACTAATTAAGTTTACTTTTAAAAATACAAAGAGATTGGCTGGAGACAGTCTCTTGTGGGAGTTTGTTCCATTTAGTTATTGTCCTGGGAAAAAAAGAAAATCTAAAAATATCTTTATGTCCTTTTGGTACAATAAACTTAAAATCATGGCTTCCCCGAGTCCTCCTTTCTCTGTTTGCTTTCAAATAATTCCCCCAGTCCCCATCTAGGAGGCCGTGGCACATCTTGTATACAGTGGAGAGCCTTGCGTGTCTCCTCATCGTTTCAAGTGTGTCCCACCGTAGGTCTTGCAGCATTTCCGTCACGCTCGCTGTTCGATCGTAATTTCCAGTAGCAAAGCGCGCTGCTTTCCGCTGTATCCTTTCTAGAGCGGCTTTATCTTTCTGGTGGTGTGGGTCCCATGCACTACAGGCATACTGGAGTTTTGGCCTCACAAGAGTCTTGTACGCAGTTTCTTTCACTGTCTTTGGGCAGTTCCACAGGTTTCGCTTGATAAGTCCCAAGATCTTATTTGCTTTAGATGTGATAGTTTCGACATGTGGTGACCACCTCATTTTGTTATCGAGCATTACCCCCAAATAAGGGTGATGTTCAACTTCTTCTAGGATTTCTCCACAGAATACATATTCCCGCTTTGGTGGATCCCTCCTCGTTGTAAAACACATGATTTTGCACTTTGAAGGATTAAATTCCATCTGCCACTTTTGTTGCCAATCTTCTAATCTATACAAATCATCTTGGAGATCAGCTGTGTCATCATCACAGCAAATTTTCCCATATAACAGCGCATCGTCAGCAAAAAGTCTAACAGTAGAGTTCAGACCATCAGGTAAATCATTTACATACATTAAGAACAATAGTGGTCCTAAGACTGTTCCTTGGGGAACGCCGGATGTTGTAACTACAGGTGCAGATGATTCTCCCCCAATTACCACTGATTGGGTACGCTGTGTTAGAAACGACTCGAACCAGTTATGTAGTTGGCCACGAATTCCGTAATAATCAAGTTTCTTCAAAAGTCGGCGATGGGGAACTTTGTCAAATGCTTTTGAAAAATCGAGGATTGCAGCGTGAATTGTTTTGTTGGACTGGATGGCACTCGCTATATCATGAATGGTACATATGAGCTGTGTTTCAGTTGATCGTTTCGCCCTAAAACCATGTTGGTAATCAGTGAGCACTCCATATTGTGAAAGATGCTTCATAACATGGCTGTTTACGATATGTTCGAGTACCTTTGATGCGATAGAGGTAAGTGACACGGGCCTATAGTTTGAGGGATCCGATTTCTTTCCCTTCTTGTGAATAGCACATACGTTGGCGTGTTTCCATTGGATAGGCACAGTTCCGGTATCAATACAATCTTGATAAATATCAGTAAGGACCTTTGATATTTCCTGGGCATTTTCCTTTAAAAACCAAGGAGGAATTCCATCCGGACCATACGCTTTGACTGCTTTCAACCCGTTAAGTTGCTTTTCAACTCCACTAGTTGTGATGTTTATTGTTGCAATAGTCGGAATAGGGTTTTCGCCAAGGTGTGGGATATTCTCTGTTTCTTCCTTGTTAAAAACACTGGAAAACTGGCTATTTAGCACTTCGGCCTTAGCTCTCGGTTCGGTAAACACTTCATTTCAAACTTTGAGATCTTGGTTATCTGTGTCCTCCTTCCCTAGCTTTTTGATGTGTGACCAAAAAGCCTTTGGGTTTTGTTTTATAGAGTCGCCGAGAAAATCAGATAGATAATCGTTCCTGGACCTATTCAAGTTCTTGTGTAATTGCTTCCTGACGAGTTTAAATTTATTCCAGTGGGATTGCCTTCCAGATTTCTTCGCCCTGTTGTATAGCCTTTGCTTTAACCTCGTTTGTCTTCTCAAGTTACGGTTAAACCAAGGTAAGTTATGGCGTGATGTAGTGAACTTGTGCGGTATACAGGAATCCATTATTCCAGTAAGCCTATGTTGAAACATATTCCACTTTGCGTCTACGGATTCGTTCTTCATATCTTCAAAATCATTCGCAAGGTCTTGTAGTTCTTTCTTTATACGAGTGGTGTCTGACTTTTTCCTCATGTAAATCTTGCGTCTAACTGGCTTTTTCCTTCTGCATGCCAAGTTCACTTCAAAGAGAACCATATCGTGATCACTTATTCCCGGGATTACCCTCACATTGTTAATGATATTGACGTTATTTGTCAACACAAGATCGAGAATGTTATCATCCCTAGTAGGTTCTTTTACTAGTTGGGTAAGTCCGTGTTCATCGATGATTTCAAGCAGCCGTTCAGAATTTAAAGAGCAATTTATTGGTTCAGGATAGTTCCATTTGAGGTCCGGGGCGTTGAAATCTCCCGCCACGATTACGTTGCTTGTATTTAATCTATCGCCTAACCTGAATAAAGATGAGTCAAGTTCTTGTAGACTGTTTATGTCGGTCTTGTTTGGGCGATAGAAGGAGGCGAAGAATAAAGATTTTGATCTCTTGTTTTGGATCTGACATTTGGTCCAAATAATCTCACAATCCGTGTTCAAATCATCGCGATGAGTAACGATAATATCTTTCTTCACTGCTTGGAAAACACCACCATGGTTGTCAGATATGCGATCTTTCCGATAGATGTTGTAGTTATCTGGAAAAATTTCGCTGCTCTTGATATCTGGATATAACCATGACTCATTGCCAAGAATTATATCTGGTTTATATTGATCGACGACTGCAGCAATATCGGCGACTTTGTTCTTGATGCTTTGACAATTTACGGCAAGGCAAGTCAATTTGCATTTAGCAACTTTCGACCGGCGTTCTTGTTTGTTATTGAAAATCACGCGGACATTTTGTGAAGTCGTACTATTTGCGATGGAAGCTTCCTGTAGAGGCTGAAAAGAGTTTGGTGAAACCAGGGAATCAATAGGGTCGTTAAAGAATGAGTCTGAAAAATTAGGAAACCCGCATTGTGGACATATCCATGTGAGTGAAGTATTAGGAAGAATTTCATACGTTGACAAGTCGGCATTACTGCACTTGGCGTGGTACCAAACATCACACATGTCGCATTTTATCCCCATCTGGCTGTTCTTTACGGGCTTAGTGCGTTCACCACAAGGTTGCTTGTGTTGAGGTCCCGGGTTCAGCTCGATGTTTCCACTCAGCAATAGCAGTGAAAGCAGTAATCGCCTAGATGGATTTCTTGCGGTCGATTTGAAGATGGTCGAGCGAGTGAGTTCACGTCGGCAACGATTCACCGCTAGGATTTCAGTCCTAATGCCCAGCTTTCAGATTTCATTAAGCCAGCAAAGTTTGATATTGTTGTTAGCGCCGTAAAGGTGATTTCAAAATTTCATTTTGAACGGCGGGTGTTCAGAATGTCGCAACTCCATCATTACCTTTGAAAATTGGGCATTCCCTTAAAAAGTGCGTTAACATCCTTCGCGGCAACGCCTTACGCAGAAAGGATAAGGAAGCGCAGGAAGATGCAGACAATTTTGAAAAGCTTATAGAATCAGAGTGGAGCCATCGTGTTTCGCACCATTCCCTCGGCGCTCTTAGTACAAGAAAATTGCTGCCACTTGCAGAGGATCTAAGAAGCTGAGGAAGAGTGTCCTTTCAAAGATGTCTTCTAGTGCGCAAGTCCTTCAAGAACAGAAGCCTCAATTACAAGTTTGGAGCCAATTAGCCCAAGCTACCCTGGCCAGACTAGTTATGTTTAACAAAAGGAGGGCAGGAAAAACATCGAAGATGCTTGTAGAAAACTATCTTAATCGACCAGACTGGGCGCAAGCCAACAACCCTGAAATAATGTCAACGCTAAGCGACTTTGAAAGGGAATTGTCCAAGAGGTAAGTGGAGAATAAAAAGCTAAGACTTGAGTTTAAGGACACTTTTCATTTGTCAAAACTACATGGCCAGACCAGTCACTTCGATCGAAGATGAAGGTAACTGAATTAAAGCCGCTGGTTCAATGCAAGTCCATCCAAAAGAGTCCACACCATTCTCACAATGTACGTACTCTTTGGAAGAATTGGTAGCCAGTGTGCAGTTCTGACGAATGAATGCCTGCTTAGGTTTGCTAATCAGAGCTACTCATTTATTTTTCCAAGAAATTTAATAAGTAGTACTTGAAACAACCAGTACATCATGCAAGTATTGTACTCATATTTAATTTACTAGTGTCATAATGTACGTGCTTTATTGTGGAGGATTGATTTAGTCAAGTTGACCTTAATTGCTTCCGTCAGTTTTTTTTACAGACAGCAAGTGTTTTTATTCTGAATGTTGCTCATCTTTTAAACCCCCACTGAACACGATGGAACTATGGTCAAATAATATTTTGCCTTTCTTTGTAAAGATGAGTTCTGTTAACGCTAATTATTGCCGTTCCATTTCAAAGAGCATTGCTGTATCATCTTATATACAATGGACTGAGGTTAGTATTAGAGCACAGATGTGCAAATGACGTCATAGGGAGCAAAAATATTCTCACAAACAACGTATAAAACAAATGTATTCTATTTGGCCTGGTGTGTCTGCGTCAAAACATGATAAGAACATCCGTCACACTACTCGCCTACGGCTCGTAGCTTACCTCTTTGTTCAGCCTTACCGTATTTTAACGTCATTAGTGCGTTGTAACAGTACGCACACACGGCTCAGTTAAGTAGTTTCTTTTTTTGTTGAAATATGTTTTGTTAAAACTAGAAACTCCCCTTCTTTGCCATATTCTTAAACAGATTGGATATGGTTGAGATCAGGGGCAAGCATGGAAGGAAAGTGCCTGTTATTTTGACTGGTGAGATGACCAGCAGCATCGATCTTCTTATTAAGACAAGAAAGGCTGTGGGCATCCCGGATGAAAATCCGTACGTATTTGCTAGACCAAACAGGCAATCATTGGAGTACATGCAAGCCTGGGATTGTCTAAGAAAATTATCCGCACAATGTGAGCCACCTCTATCGAACCCTGCCAACATGAAAAGCACAAAACTGAGGAAATATATTGCCACTATTTCCCAAGTACTGTCTATGGTAGAGAAAGAAGTGGACTGGCTTGCGAGGCACCTAGGCCATTACATTCGTATCCACAGGGACTTCTACCGGCTTCACGAATCAACAATTGAAATCGCGAAAGTCAGCAAACTTCTTCTCACTGTAGACCAAGGGGAAATAGGCAAATTTGCAGGGAGACGTTTGGAAGAAATAGATCTAAATGATAAGTGTGAAAAAGTCTACTTCTTTGTGTAGGTAGGAAAGTGTCGCTGTGTTTGGAAAGATCACAAATGCGGGGATGATGAAAGCAGAGTTTCTCTGAACCTTTCCCTCTCGGATCTTGGATGCAAGAACTGATTGAGTTCTATACAAATAAGTACCATATAACATCGGTTTAACTAACCAAGCCAGTAGGAACACTCTTACAAAAAATTTGCGCTAAATTTTAGAAAACAATAACTAGATTTCAAATTTTAAGTAATGGTTGCCCTATGGTACAACACAGAGGATTTTCTGCTTCATTTGCTTCCTGACAACAGCTGCAGCCATTACACGTCATCAAATCCAAAATGGCCGCGCCCGGGAAATTTGAAAAAAAAAAGGGGGATGGAGATGATGATATCGATTTGTTTTTTGTACAGTTAAATGTTATATCCACGTCTTAAAACAAAATTTAAAATCTAGTATTTATTTCCTTCAATTTAGCGTCAATTTGTTTTAAGAGTGGCGGTTCCTTTTAGACCGCATAGCAGTGAAAAACCTACGTATCCTCGTTGCACTCTATTTTACATGCTAGCCAACATATTTAGTGGTATTAATTTAGATTCGTACTTTTCAATTAGAAATCGCGGACCCAGATCTATCTGACACAGATAGTGAACTTGATGACGATGACGACGATGATGACGACACTGAAGTTAATGAAAGATCCTGCTCAGGTGTGTGCGTTTTTCCTGTATACGTGAAATACAAGCACTCAGCCGGTTTGAACTAACACGGGAAAGAGGCGCGAAGCCCAGCTCACTATCGAAAATATAGAAAATCAGTGAGTGTCCTCTGAAACCCCGCAACCTCACATATGAGGGACTTAGAGTGAGCAGCATGTTTTGCCATGGCAGTGGAAGTCATCTAAAACATATAAATCATCAATGAAGGTACATGAATAACATCTTACCTTATTTTTAAATATTTATTTCCAAGTACACGTTGTTTAAAGTACCTGAAGGTATTTTTAGAACACAAAAGATGACCGCTGGTGCTGATCAAGATCTTGATTTTACAGACTCAATAGAAATATACTGAAGCAATTATGATTACGCGACTGGGCCAAAAGATAAGGCGCATAGGCGATCTTACGATCGTCTAGCCACAATTTACCTAAACAGTGTTTAAAGAGTGCTACGCTAGAAGAAAAAATGTTGTGATGGTATGGTATTATTGTATACGAGACAACACATTGAGAGTCAGTGTGTAGTTTGTGTTTCAACCAGACCAATAGAGCTGCATGGCCACAGGAAGAAAGGGTGTTGTCATGACGCTGTTGTATGTTTTTGGTTTCCGGTCTTTGAAATCAACAATTGTTTTGCACTCATCTCTCTTATAGTGAGTTATCAGCACAATGCAAATATCAAAATTGCTTTGTTAAACCATGCAATGACGGTTCCTGTACATTCTTTTCTAGAACGAAGACCATATGCCAAAAAGGAAAAGGGAAGAAAGTGTCTAACAGACTCGGTCAAGAAAAGAGTTTACAATTCAATGGGAAAGTCAAAGGGTAAGATGTGAGTTCTTTTCTTGTTGTTCCTAAAATGTAGATATGATGGGCCCTTCTAAAATGGTTACCTTTACCGGCCTTAAATTGTAGTAAAAGTCTTTTTATTTCCTAGCTAAATTTTGTAAAAGTGGTTCATCTTAAGGGTCGGCATACGTTGGTTTAGTTGCAAACTTTTCTATTGACATGGACTGAAAGTTACTTAAGCTGTTCCATACCAATAGTACCTGTTTCCTGTCTGTGGGTAGGAAAAAAAAAAAAAAAGCCGAGTGATTTTGCAGGTTCTGTTATTTATTTATTATTTATTTCTTTATTTCTTTATTTATTTATTTATCGTTCTTTTATCCACATAAAAGGTAAGAAGACCAAGGCTGGTCGCTATCAGAAAGTTGAACAGCAAGATGAGAGGATTCCTGACTCTGCTATTTCAGAGACTGAGAGTACGTTATTCCCTAAGTCCATTGCAGCAAGGAATCTTGATCCCTCGAATTAAGCCATATCTTCATATATCTTACTGTCTGTCTTTAGTACTCGTAATTTCTTGTCATTTTATTGTGTTGTTCTTGTCCCGCCTCGATTAGCTTCGTAGCTATTTGCAGGACAAGCTATTATTGAAATCACTTGAAAATAAATAAATTATTTTTGTCTTTGTTGTTGTTCACATAGAGTTTTTTCGTTTTTCTTTCCGGCATCACCGATGCAGAATGTTCTGATTTCAGTGAAACACTTGATAACGATGGCAGCAGTACCATAAATGGTTGTAGGCAAATTTCCTCAAGTACGTATCGTTTTTATTTGTATAAAAAAACACTGTGGACAACAGTAAACTGTTTCAATGGACCTTGAGAAAGTTTGGGCTTGACTCTATAAAAAAAGGAAATGTAAGAAACCTTTCTTTTATATTAAAGCTCTTTGCGGTCTTTTCAATTATTTGTAAAAGTAAATATCCTATCCAGACTCAGTTCAAAGGGACTGAAAGGTTCCCGCCCGCAGGTCAGTCACAAGTAAGGCATGGTTTTTACTAGCGACGTATGCGCAAGTATAAGAGCCCTTATGCCACCTTAAAAATTCGGCCTCGATGTAGGGATATGCACAAAGACTCTATTACAATTCTTTCAGTTGCGTTTGCACGTCAGGGGAAAACCAGGCTTAAATGCAGACGGAAATTGATCAAACCGATGGACTGAAACTTAGTGTCAATTAAGCTTTTTCTTTGGAACTCCTGACGTTTACACACCTTTTTTCTTTGAACACAGAAGACAAGAAGAGGACTAGGACTAGTCGCGCTCAGAAAGATATAGCTCAAGAAAAGGAAAATACAGACTTAACAATTTCAGAGACCAAAAGTAAGTTTCGCAAAATTAAAGATGCTCAACTAAAGAGTTATTCTTGTGATAGTTTTCTTACAGTTTGAAGGAGGTGTACATTTTTGCATTTGTTCCTCCTAAAGCATGTTACGAGCGTTATTAGCACGGTTAGCTCAGTTGGTGGAGCTCCGCACTACCGTGCAGGAGGTTGGGGGTTCAAATCCCGGCCAGACTAACGCTCAGGGTTTTTAAATAATTGAGGAGAAAGTGCTGCCTTTGTAATTAGATCTGCAAATGGTCTTCTTGGCTAAGGACGATAAACTGTAGGTCCCGTCTCACAACACTTGTTCTTGTGGGACGTTAAAGTGCCCACACACTGTTCGAAAAGAGTACGTAGGGGAAGTACTGTTCCCGGTGGGGTGGTCTATCTCTATCTCTCATCTGTCTTCCACATTTATGTGTGGGTTGCGTGGGAGGGTGATTTCACATATGGACTGATAGCGGCTGCCAGAGGCGCCTTTACAAGTTGACATCCGATCTCACCCTATAGAAGAATTGTACACCGCCACCTAGTGAGACTATGTGATATGTTCGGTATATAAATCCACTAACGTTATCATTACCATTACCATTACTATGAAGACGACTAAACGAAGACGTCCAACCTGTTATCCTTTCTTGCTTTTTTGTGTTTCTTGTTGCGGTTGTATGACTAAATTTTCTGGCGTTATTTTGTTCTATGTAGAACGCAAAGTACCCGACAAGACGAAAAAACGAAGCAAAGACACAGCTACGGAGAATGGGCACTGTTTAATGCCAAAGTCAAAAAGTAAGATGTGACTTACTATCTTGAAACCCTAAGTTCGTGTAATGTTCGTATACTAAAAGAACTGAAGGTTGTCAAATTTAGCTTCTCCAATATCGAAACACAGCGCAAGAGACCTGAAGCTGCCAAGGGGTTGTTTACCTCCACCCCATCCCTCCAAAAACATAAACTAAACGGAACACGTGGTAGAGAGGAACATTGTCTTAGCAACGTTATTGTCTTGAAGTACAACATGTTTTCTTGGAGTTAGTTACAGAAGCATTATTGTTGTGTTACAGAGTCAGTAATTCATACTTCATGGACAGAAGAGGAAAAACAAGCCGTCTTCAAGACTCTGGCTCACTGGATCAGACGAGGTGGACGTCTCCCTGGGAAACTAGAATGTGAGAAATGTATTTCTAAAGCGAATGGCGCTTTGGATCGCAGGAAATGGTCAGACGTAAAATATTTCATTAAAAGAGAAGAAAGAAAGAGGGTCGTCGCCCCAAGAATGAGAATGAGTAACTAGTAATTATAGTCCTAGCATGAATTAACTCCAGCAACCTCTAAAGGAACGTGGGGTCAAGATTTTAGGGAAACAGCCTTCTCTCAATTTTGTGGACAAAAACGCCAAAAAGAGCCCACACTTAACTATGACAGATTGTCATGTAAGTCTTGATAAGGGTCAGATCGCCGGCAAAATTAAAACGAAAGATCAAGACTACCTAAACCTTTCTTCATTAGAATTTGCCGTGGCCCAATCAGAGTTTTGAGGGACCACATCTTTCAAACTTCCAACAAAGAGGAAAAGATCTGTATTCAGCGGCAGTATAGAGAACTGAGGAACCTATTAGAAATTTGAATCATGCGCGGAGCTCAACACAATAATAATGATGTCGTCCTCCATGTCACTTAAAAGCAAAATATGTCATTCACACAGGGCTACTTTTGGAAAATACTCTTTTGACTCTGCAAAAAAAAAAAAAAAAAAAAAAAAACCTAGGTCACGCTCTCATAGAAATTAAACTCATTATTTTAATATACCGTAGAAATCGTCGGGTGGAGTTTTAATTGACAGGAAAAAAATCTGTTTCTGATTTGACAGCTTCCCTCGGTGCTTCCTTTCATGTCAAGGTTTTCAAGTCTCGGAAATCATTTGTTCCCGAAATTTTTCGCCTTCAGTTCTTTTAGTATACGTTTCCTATCATGAATTTCCAAGGTTTCCCCTTTCCTCGGTTTGTCGTGAGGTGCAAATAATACGGGACAACGGCCCAGTCTTACTGACAACACAAGTGTGGCATCGCTGAGCACTAAAAATTATGCCCACAGTCTGTTTGGAGGCCTACAACACTCATTTTTTATTCGCGTGACCTCTCTTAAATGAAAATTGCGGTAGTAGGTTAGTGACAATGTGTTGGATTTTACTTGAATAATACTGTTTATGCAAGCGTTTAAAAAGCCCATTTTTTTGGCGCCCAGCTTTGCATAGTTAGTTGTCTAGAAATCAACTGGGTAAAGTAAGAGTAGAGCAAGCAAACGCTTAAATATGCCTAGTTAGCTGGGATATTACATCTTATATCAATGTTTACGTTACTGTTTTACTGCAAATACCCTTTAGGTCTTCTAGTGACGCAGGCTCCTGTATAAAAGCCCTGGGGGGCGTTTCTCGCGAGGCTCCTGGTAATTACCGGGCCCGTTAAGCAGTTTTGTTTTCCATTTCAGATGGGAATTTCAAAAGTTTTGAAAATTATGCAGTAAAGTTAGCAGCTAAAGAAACAAAATGGACTTCATTAGAGGTCAGAACACACCCTACTTTTATTGAGATTTGAAAAATGGTTTGTGGGCCGGTTAAGTTTCCGGGACTTTCGAGAAACGGGCCCCTGGACGTGAGCATAAGGATGAGGTCGCGGGTGACACCTAGTTTCATTATACAATTACATTTATTTTAGGATGCATGAATTGCGGTGAATGAAACTTACTAGATACGTGAAATACTCATGATAGGCTTCTCCAAAGTGCGAGGCTTCAAAATTATACTTAAAATTCTGACATAACCAATTTTACTTCCTCCCTTAGAACAAAACTGTATTTACACCGGTTTTTCACAGCGATACCTAATATTTCTAAGGGCTTAATTACGAATTCCACCTTAGCTTTTCACTCAAAGAGGGACTACGTAAGATAGCATCGCGCCTGCGTTAAGCACGTCTTTAATATTTGCACAGTAAAAACTTTGCTTTTCTGCCTAACATAATGTCGGCTACTTCGTCTACCTGTTTCTCTAAAGTCAATGTGGATGTACACCCAGTACCAGGAGAAAAACTCCTCAGTGTGATATATATGTTGAACAAGTTCTAGTTTATTTAAAGACTGTCTTTTGTCAATGAAATTTCTCACAAAAGTTTATTAACTTATGCAGAAACTTACAATGTTGTTGGCGTTACTAACTGCTCAAAGGGGCAATCACTGCTTCATCTCAATGTTGATACAATGTCTGGTACAGGGTCATCTGTATCATTCAGACTCCAAGAATATATGAAACAGTCTAAACAGGTGTCCAAGGGCAAGGTGATTGGACTTAAATCATTCAGAGATCCAAGATTGTGTGTTGTGTCCACCCGGCCTTAGGGAGTACTTCAATAAAATAAAATTTGCCAGGAAGACCCTTAGTCAACTGTTGCTGTGTTATGTTCAACCGTATAGTCGTGTATCTAGAGACCCTGTAAACTTGCATCGATTCATGCTTTAAAGACTAAGTTTACGTAGGCGCAATGCTATCTCGCGAAATCCGTTTGTATGTTATTTCCAGTTGAACTTCCACTTCCGATAAGTGTTAACCGTTTTCATTCTTCGTGGCTAGGTGTTTTCCACGGCCTTAATTTGAGCACAGGGCATGACATAGTTATTGTTACCAACTAATAAACAGCAGCCTGGTTTTGCTAGCCACTCAAGGCAGATAAGCGCAAGAATGATTAGAGAGTCATTGCGCTTATAATTAAGTCAAGACCGTTTTGTAACGTTGAAATACGCTCTCTCGCGGTTGCGTCGCCAGTGAAAAACAGTCTTATAAGTGTGGCTGTTCTCAATCCAGTGTTTTGATGCCTAAATGTTTCAGAACACTCAGAAAAATCGCTTATCTCTAAGTATAAGATCTTTTTGCCCCCAGATTAGCTCAGAAACATCTAGATTACGTAGAATCCTACAAGATATTTGAAGAAAAGCGTTTTGAAAAGCTAGCTTAAGCAGATGAGGTTAGAACTAGTGTCGAGATATGTGAAGGAATACTTTCTAACCTTTCTAAGTAAGGAGAATTTCACAGAAAGCTTAGCAAACGTTTTGGATTATCACACTTATGACGGTCACAATTTTGGCTTTCACAAAAGGACGATAAAATAAAATTGCCTACAATTCTCAAATGTAAACGGTTTCTTAAGGTAGAAACGCATATTAAAGTTTTGCTTTTCAATTTTTCCTTCATATTTTTATATTTAACAGTTAGATTATGAGCTCGAGATTTTTATCGCGTGATAGCTAATGAGGGCGCAGTCCGAATCAGCTATCACGCATAGAAATCGAGAGCGAATAATCTTATTGTTTTAGTATAAATCTACTAGTCGTCCAAAACTAAACAAGTAAATTATCTAATTCCTCCTCGCAGACAGTTCGAAAACGCGAAGAAGCGGCCGCCATTTTGCTGACAACCGCCACTCACTATCTATCACAGAATAGATAGCGAGTAGCGTAGCCAATCAGAGAACGGCATTCGTGATAGAACGCTAGTAGATTTATGCTAAAACTGATTAGATTGACCAACAATGTTGTACTAAATGTCTCCCCTAATTCCCTTTACAACCGCCAACCCCTCCTCCAAAACGGGTTTATTACGAACCAACAAATGATCAACTCGCAGTTGGCTTGTTAGCTCAGTCGGTAAAGAACTGGACCGGTGTCGCAGAGGTCGCAGTTTAAATATACGTTTTTCATGTATTCGTTCTCATTTAGTAAGTTTATAGACGAACCGTTGTGAGGTGTTATGAGCATACGCTGATTTATTTCAATGTATTTTGCAGTTCGTTATTTGCGGCGTACTACACTAACGAAGGTGACGTAATTAACCCAATGAGTTATCTAACTTACGGCCTTCACAACGGTACAAAATACACAGATAAAACAATACCTAATGAGCAATATACGAGTTACTACAAGAGAAACTAAAACTAGTCAAATGTCTGGTTTAACATAGATATAAGGTGATATACGCTAATTACCTTCTAATACAGTTGCAATAAAGAGAAAAACGACACTCATGACACATTGATTGTTCAAGATGAAGAACATTACTAGCAAACTTAATGAATAATATAAGGAGTTTATGCTTAAAATTATTTAATCTAGATGAAAGAGTAATAGGAGAAGGAGATGCACATGCTATTTGCTTAAGATCAGTGTTAAGGCAATTGAAAAGGGTGGCAGCAGAGTAAGCAAATGTGCGCTTTCCAGAATTAGATCGCGGGCAGGGAAATTGAAGATTGTTTGAGCGTACGGCATTACTTCGCTGCTCATTTCTGAGCCTCTCTATGGGTACCTTCAGACTTCGATTTCTTCACCAAATCTTCATTTTTGGAACCATTGCTTGGATTTGTTGTCGCGGACGTTGTTTATTTATTTATTTATTTTTTTCCTTTTTACAAGGTGTTAACCGGCTTTTCAGTAGTACACCAAGTCATCAAACGTGATTTCTTCATACTCCTCTCTGTGTCGCTACGAATTTAATTTAATTCATGCTCGTAATCGCCATGCACATGTCTAAAGTTAAGGAATGAAGATGGCACATAATTTCGATGAATTTTTTACTAACGCTTTTCATGTATTAATATTGACAATATTCTATCTGACCACTCGAAGTGCCAGAGTTAAGGATTCGGCTCTGAGACTACTGGGCCAACGTCGTGCTGTTTGGGGACTGAAAATATTAGGGACCTTAAGATTTGAAGACGTCAACTGTCTAGGACGCCACCGGAAGTCTTTTTACGCCTTAAAGAGTCACTGCGCATGCCCTTATTTGCGTAAGACGGCGGTCTTCACGTGTTGGGGACGCCAAATATTTGTTTTCGCGTCGTGAAGAGAACGTGAGTATGTTTTTGTTTTTTGAGCTTCAACTATCCATTTACTTGGCCGTTTTTCGATGCCATTTTGTTTTATAGTATATAATCTATGATCAAAAGTGTTTTTTTTATGAATCACAGATCCAGAAAACGGCTATTTTGTAAGCAATGTCTGCAGCAGGTGCATCGAGTTCCGAGTGAGTAAAGTCTGATCTGATCTGATCTTTAATTAAGATTTCAAAAACACATTTACAAACGTGACTGATGCGCAAATAGCACTGGCTGATCTTTTTCCTATTAAGCTTAAATAGAGGGGAGTTAAAATCATGTTGAGCATCAGTCTACCGTTTAATGTGATGGATCGACTGATGCAACAAGAGCGATTTGACATCCATTTTACATTTAACGGTAAACTCGCGGCAGATTTCATTCGTGGTCTTATTTTCGTTCCCGCTTTTATGCAGAGTCAACGCTGCCGAAATTATGATGCTCTTCTTAAAAATAAGCTTATTTGTAATTATCGATATCATTTGTGAATCAAAAGTAGTTTAAAAAGGAGATTCCCGTCAGTGTTACCCTACGTTTGGAAGCTCGAAATATTCTCGGTATCTCGATTTTGCCATGAAGTATAAGCTTATTTCATGATGATAATTTGCTGGTTGCTGTTAGACCTTTCGAATATTCCCACAGTTTGTGAATGTCCCCATTATATTCAACAGAGATTTGGATAATTAGTATCAACATTGGATAATTTAAGTAACGATGCTAGAGAAAGCTTCGTGTTTCGCGTCTTGTTTATTTCTTCTTAAGTCAAAATTCCCACGCAAAGAACGGCGTTCTCTCCCCAGACCATTATATGCCGTGACGTCCTAGAAGAAGACGCCGTCTTCAAATCTTAAGATCCCTATTGTCTTTACGTGACCTCAAATGAATGTTAAGGTCGCGGGGGATACATGGATATGAAAACTGGTATGAATACATGTATATTCATAAGGAAAGAATATTGGTATGGGTGTTACTTTGTAAAGCTTTATATCATGAACGTTTTAAAGCCGATTCTGGCTAAAACTTAACAGAGATATTGGGGAATCGTGGTAGTTTAGTGAGAAGTATTCTTTTTTTACTGAATGGATTGCGCTTTGTGGCAACGCTGTAAGCCACTAAATTTATTTTCTGAACACAAAAAAACTTGATTTCATCAATCAGTAATCAGTCAAAACCTCTTTTGTGTCATATCTGACTCGGATTTTTGTATTTCAATTTTCATTAAGAGTTATTAGCTTTTAAAAGTGCAAATTCTATCATTCTTGAATCTGAAGCCTTCTAACTTCCGCCGTCAGATATCCAAACTACAATACACCTAGTTTACCTGCCTGCTTGTAAACTCATGAAATTCTCAATCCGCGCTTCCAAAGGCTTCCCCACCGAACACGAGTGAGCAGAAACTACAATTATGCAGGGGCGTAGCTACCTTTATCATAAGACCCGTACGGCCCCGCGCGCGCTTTCATTTTGAAACTATTGAGAAAATCCCCGTATAAGGGCCGTACGCATAAGCGCGAGCAGGGCGGGGAAAAGCCGTACGGTCCTTGTTAGGGATACGTACTGCCCCGAGCGGTACGATTTTAGCGGATTTCGTTGCGTATAACCACGTAACTTTATTTTACAACCAGAAAGCAAATGCAAACAACATATTAGATCAATTTTCTGTGCAAATTTGTCGATTTTTTTTAAAATTCAACTTCTAAGTGCTCATGAAGATTCTAAAGAGGCCATGTGATAAAACACTTATTGACTGAGTCAGGTCGGGGCGGACGGGAAAATATTTGGCTCTCGGTCATGGCGAACGGACCTCGCTGCGCTCGGTCCGTACGCCATGACCTCGAGCCAAATATTTTCCCGTCCTGCCCTCCCACTCAGTCAATAAGTACATAGTAGGCACCGTATGCACTTACGTACCTGAAAGTGTCGAAAAAGAAAATAAAAGAAAAGAAAATAAGAAACAAATGTATATGAAGCAAATGCATAAAAGCTAATTTTTTGTCAGTAAAAAGCACAATTTGCTCAGTTGTATTCATTTCACTTTGCTCATTTCTTTGATGTGTTGTTGATAAAACAACAGACGGCATTTTTCAACACCAAATGTCGCTTTCCAGAGAGGAGCGACGTGACCGAATGGTCCTAATGGGCCGAATGGTCCAAACAAGGCGGGAAAAAAAGCGATCAGAAAGCAAGTGAGATGGTAAAGAGTGAACGCGTTGTGGTCACCTCGTTTTGTAGCCTTTGGATCTGCCTGCCTTCGCTCTGCTTAGTTTTCCATGGGCAAATAATCTATTACAGATTGTTACTTTGTCATCGGCACTGACAAAATGACAGAGCAGAAAGAAGAAACTAAAGCAACTAGCTTTAGTAGCGTGAAGAGGCTCAAGACGGCGCGCTATGTCACTTGCTAGGTAGTCGTCGCTATCCCATCCTCGGAGACCCAGGGGCAGATAGTCGGGACGGGACAAAGATTCGGGACGAGCGAAAGTTTACAAGACAGTCGGGAGAGCCCCTGGGAACATTTCTTTATCGGACTCGTTCCAGAAGCTATTGAAATCCAGCTTCGTGATTGGGCGGAAATTTTCTGGCAAGGAATTTTTTTTCTGCCCAATAGGCGATCAGCTTATATATCGCACACCTTTCGTGACTTCTTATACCGAGGGTCAAACGTCCAATCTGCTGTCAACCATATTTTCGATCGCTGTATCGGCACTTCGAGGAAAATTATGGTGGAAAGGGGCCCACAAAACTCAGATATCGACAAATTCAACTTCTACTCAAGCAAAAATCACTTGTAAGGAACTAGAAAAATCAAGATGAAGACCGATCGCAGGTATCGTAAACTTCATACGAAGAATTGTTGACAACTCGGCCACAATTGTTGTTGTTTGGTATGAGCTTTTGTTTTTCTCGTGTGTACTCACAGGCAGTGGGCCGCTCCTGAAACTTTTCGGGGCGATGGAATTTCTGTTGCACAGGCCAGGCAAGTTTACCGATCGGGCGAGTGAAACGCCGCCGTTGAATTTTGTTTTGCTCACGAAATCGAACCGTCCACTGCTTACAATCGACTCGAAGTCGCGTCTCAGCTCAGCCCAGCTTAATTTCGAGAGAGACCTTGAAATGGCCTGAGAAAATCCAGTTTAAAATAATTTATCCGTAGTCGTGGTTGTCTCTCCATCCACTTATATTATGACAATCATGAAAGACCAGGTTAAGTGGAAAAGAGTAGGCGACGTAGTTCCCGGTGTGGTGGTCTATCTCTCATCTGATGGTTAAATGCTTGGAGATGTTAGCTGCACAAGCTACTCTAAATCCGAGGGTAAATAAAGTAATGTATGTATCTAAGGTCATTGGGCTGGAAAGCTGCTTTTGTGTGGAAAAGTACGGAGGCCGAAATCACAAACCAATTTATCAACTCAAAATCAGTTTCCCAATACTCTGACATTCTCTTGCATACAGATGCCATTTTGACGTTGATGTGAGTTCAAATTATGCTTTTGAAACAGGTGATTACCTTGGTTATAGGGTAAGACTCGAATAGGAACTACTCCAGTGTTTTGGAGGGAAAGGAATGGAAAATGGCATTAATTATGTTAAGATGAAAACAGATTTTACAAAAATCATCACTCTTATGAGTATATAGACACTGAGTGTTTTCCTTACTATTGGTAGAGTAATCTAGGAGACCTTAGCAGATTTGTGGCAGATGTTTTGCATGGTAATTGGGGTACAGTATTGACCTGATACCTTTTGTAGCATTACAGGGCTTGTGTTTAAGACTGACTTGTGTTTCGGGAAATTGTTTGTGTTTTGAGAAACTGTTTCGTGTTATGGGAAACTGATTTTTGTTTTGGTAAATTGATTTGTGATTGACCCTTTTGGGCTGCTGTAGAAAAGCAAAGTGAAAGACCAGCAGATAACAGATGGACAATTAAATTTTAAGAATAATTTTAATTTTTTTTTTGTACCCCCCTCTGAAACTGAGGGTGTAATTTCATCTTGGGTATACTCATTGGTAATTTCATTTAGTACAAGGTAGGCTTCTCCTGAAGTGCTGGCAGCTGGCTAAAAAGTGGCTTCTTTAAATTTTGAGCCACCTGCTTTTCAATGAAAAGTTTCCAACATTTTTTGAAGGCTGTTTAAATTCTCATAAAAAAGCCACCTTCTGTTATATTCCAGTCAGCTACTCTAAAACCTAATAACAACTCTGAGGCCATAAGGCTTGTGACAGATAATCACTACAAAATCCAAACATGACATTGGAAGCTTGAATTTAAAGTAACATCTCACTATCAAGAAAACTTCTGAACAAACAAAAAATAAATGAAATAACAATCCCTTCTAGTTTTATTTTATTGTTTTTTTTGTGTTTCCACTTTATCTAAAAGGGGATATCTTACTGAGAAGCTACTACATTTTCTCGTTTGAGTGACCATGTTAACATATTTTGTAATTGTATTCAAGTGATGGGTATGGTTTGTGTGTAGTGTTCTTTAATTTGAAACCTACCTGAAAATAATTTAACTATATACTATATATAATTATAATAATTTAAATATATACTTAGTCATATCATTGTATCAGCCCAACTGTTTGACAAAGTGAACTGTATAGTTCAGAATGATTTGTCACTGAATAGGTGGTTATCGAGGGTCTTTCGGCACAAACACATTTACACTATGTGAGGAACTGAAAACATGGTTCCTTAATTAACTGAAAGCATTCCCTCATGTTTTAAAAATTGTCAAGGAAAAGGGCAGTGACAGGAAGAACCCATTCCAAAATTGGTGTGGTCTCACGGGAGAATTCAAGTCCTTTCCTGGTGTACCATTGGCTTAGCAGTCACAGCAACTACAACTGTATCATGCAAAAATGGAATTTAATAATTGTTATATTATGGATACACTTGAGCGTTTATAAAGACAAGAGTGCATACAAGACACTTAACATCCTGTATCAACTTGTAAACAGCTTTATCTGAAACTTTGCAACCTAAAAGTTGCAGCACAGTCAACATAATGTAAATGTTTCCGGCAAGGTTTTGCAAAAGCCCACTCTAAAACATGTTTTTA
>JAEMWC010000105.1:1385000-1390000 GCA_016490735.1 Pachyseris speciosa | reverse complement strand
TTATGTGCTTTTAGAAGCATCAGTAAATGTATAGTTTAGTACAATATTTTCAGAGTATACATAATAACATTTGACACTTTGTTCAAAGTTGGAGCAAATCAACTTAATGAAGTTTAAAATTGGATTGGCACACCAGTAGTTCCTCAAAACCATGCTAATAAAACGTACAAATAAGTTTAATCCCAGTTGTGCTGTAGCAATATGTTCACTTTGCTATTCAAAGATGACACCTTTTAGTTACTGGAAGCTACAATTGTGGAAAATGGCAATATACTTTGCCACCTGCCTTCAAACAGGAATTTAACTTAGATTGTTTACCTAAAATTGTCAACATTACTATAGAAGTAACGGGGTGCTATCACTTAAAAGCAAATCTCTTCTGGAGGATATTAGGCAAGTGGTGGACATTATTCTTTGATTTCACTCACGTGATAAGACGGTCATGTTGGTGCCAATACAACAGAAAAATTGTAGCTCAAGGTTTGCATGATAATATAGTCAAATTCCCAAAAGATGTTTTGGCTATTGTTCTTACAACCAACATGGCCGCCGGGACGTCAAGTGCAATCAAAGAACTGCGAGATCTTTGTACACACAGTTATGCGACTAATTTGCAATATACAAGGCAACTCTGCACAACCACGTCACGTTAGTGTTAAAGTCTAAAGGATTTAATTTTCAGAACTGTTTAAAAATAGAAATTTCTGCCCATTGAAACAGTACATTGTTGAATTTCGTTCATGTTCACACGTTATCTGAAAACTCGCCGTTTATTACTTCTGAACTTGTCGAGTTTGGAGTTTGCTAGCCAATGTAATTTGTATGTACGTACCCTTAGCTGTGAGAAGGTCCTAGACGCATCTTTATACACAGACTCTGAGAAGTCGATGTCCAGAAAGAAAATAGTTAAGAATTATCGGTTCTTGTTCAGTCAGAGTCGTAATAATTTAGCCGAGATAAGGCGCGAGTATGGAATTGGTATTCAGTTTCTTCCTTCCAAGTCAGATCGTTTATGATGTCGCCTAAATATGTTGCATAAATCAAAATACATGTAATACTTTATATCACAGGATTTCCCGCTTTTTATACCCAGTGTCATGTGTATGCCACATCTGTTACTAATGTACAAGTAATATCTCATTATAGAAGGGTTTTTTCGTTCTTTTATCGACTGTCATGGAACGATCTAATTCACTATGAACTTGGACTTGACAAGAGTCTTCATTCTCTATGCCGAAAAAAGCAAAACAAAACAAAACAAAAAAAGCAAACAAAAAATGTTCTGAAGTAAATTGGGCATACTACAGTCCAACCTCTTTTTGGGGTTGTTTACATGGAGGCAGCAAGATCCTAGCACTGGGAAGATCCTAGAGGGCGAAACAACTTTTCGTTTGGTTTACATGCAGAAATATAGGTCGGAAATTTCAACGACATTGTCTTCCTTTAGCCGCTGATCCTCCTGTCCGCCGCCATGTTTGTTTGGTTTGTTGTTTTTGTCCCTGGTACTAGGATCTTCCTAGTGAAACCAGTTTAAATGGTGCTAGGATCTTCCTACCTTACAGGTAGGATGATCCTAGGACTAGCAAGATCCTAGCGGTAGGGCCAAGTACAACCCTTTACATGTAAACTGAATACAGAAAACATGTGGCGCTAGGATGATCCACCTTCTAGGATCTTCCTAGTGCTAGGATCTTCCTACCTCCATGTAAAGGAGGCCTTAAGCAGCCCTCTGTTAAGCGGTCACTTATTAAATTCCCGAAAAGATTTGCTTACCACATTTACTGTAATTTATCCTCTATTGAGGACCATCAATCGGTCACCCCTATAAACCGTGTGCCTTTTTTCAGAATCGTGACCACTTAATAGAGGTTTGACTGTAAGTGTATTAGACAATCAAAATGCATATAGTATTGCAAGTCGCAACACATTTTTACAACTTCATTTGCAAATTCATCTGTGGTGAAGTCATACTCCTTTCCCTTAAGACAAGGTTTGTTATCAGCTTGTGACCAGCTTTTATAGAAACAACCACTACCTCCTGTCTTTGGGTTCCCTGTTTTTTCTCAATGACTATGTCAGGCACAAGGCATTTGTGGCAGGGAAGTATCATTGGCGGAGATGGCCTGCCTGGTGGTAGTGGTCTCAATCTACTGCTAACTGGCAACTCTTCTGTTCTCTCAGGTATACTATGACATTAATATGACTCTGATGATGATGTTGAAGATGAAGATAATGTCTCTGTAAACCAATCAGTGTCATGTTTTAGAAAGAATACAATCTCATGTACACATGGCTCCAATCTTGTGCTGTTACCACCAATGTTGTGTGCTCTAATGTTTTCTTGTACACAAAATAGCCTTTCCAATAAAGAATGAACTGCAATTCTTCCTCTGCTGTTATGCATATTATAAAAGAATCCCTCCATAAGCTCTGTTTCAAACCAGGAGTAGGTGTCTGAAAAATATGTATATTACATTGTATAACTGACTACAAGAAATGAGAACCACTGACATTATGCACCCCCAGATAATCATATATTAAAATACAGCAAATGTTTTGATAGTGCTGTGTGGCAACGTGACAATCAAAGAGGTAATCTTATGTGGGATACAAGAGTAAAGGCAAAATAATTTCCTATCAAAGCTACAGTGTAGCTGTTGTTATCTAAGTTTGGGAGAGTTTCTTGTTTAAAAAGCACTGGTAAGGCATTTACATCAATTAAGAACTTAATTGTAATTTCAATAATGTGATAAGTTTGTTGACTTGCGGTATTTGTGGTCTAGTATGCAGGGTCAACCATAACTATAGTTTAGGCTTAGATTTAACAAAAAAATATATGCACTAAGTCTTGGTTCCTAAAGGATAGCAACAACTTAGTTTATATTGAAATTTTACTTAAACAATATTGTGAAGTGCAACTGAATATATTCATATAGAGGTCTACGCTATAAATGTAAATTATTATTATTACTATTACTGAAAAAATTAATAAAGGCTCATGCTGGCACTTCCAAAGGAAAAAAAGGGCCTGTAGATACTTGTAAATAATGATGATGATGATGATGATGATGATGATGATGATGATTGATTGATTCGGCTCCTCCCTGGTACTCGTGTGCAGTGCCCAAACCAGTCTACGAGTCACCTGAGGCACTAGCATTTTGGGAATAATTTTTGTCCCAGTTTATGCGGAACACACCATCGTCAAGGCTAACAGAGTGGACACTCGATTTGTGGACGACAAGAATAAGAAGGTGTGGGCTGTAGAGATGTCCTGTCCGTGGATGGAGCATCGGGAAAAGAAGTCCGAGGAGAAGACGGTCAAGTATGGGCTTCTGCAATTCGAGCTGAAGAAGCAGTACCCAGGCTATGACGTTGAACAATGCAACATCATCATTGATGTGCTAGGGGGATGGTCAAGGGATCTAGACTTGACAATGAGGAAGCTCTTTGGCAGCAGGGGCTATGACATATTGAGAAGGATGCAGAAGGATACCATCTCGACTTCTCTCAACAAAGTGAGAACTTTCAAAGCCAGTCTCTTGACTTTCCATAAGTTTATGGCATACATGCTCAAAATAGTTTTAGTACCAGATAACTTTAGATTGTTTATTAGATTTTTATCTGTTATTGTATATTTTTTAAATCAGTAGTTTTCTTTTAGTTCCTTCAGACTGCATAGTTTACGCTGTGTGCCCTATGTTTTACCATTTTAGCATCCATACGTTTGTCAACTGCCATAATAATAATAATCTTTGGCTGTGTAACCAGTCAAAGCCCACATTTCACCCTTGCTCACCACAGAGTCTCCAGTAGCTCAGTGGTTACAACATTCGTCTGGATCACGGAGGGTCGTGGGTTCAAATCCCATCTGGAACTCGGATTTTTTTCAAGTTACCATTTGGGGTTTCATGCATTTCTATCATGTTGTATTAATAATAATAATAATAATAATAATAATAATAACAATAGAATAATACTGTTATTATAAAAAATAATAAGGAAGAGTAAACATCTAGCGGAGGGCCCTTAACATCTAAAGTTGTAAAACAAAACTTGCATTAAAGACAAAAAGAAAATAATAATAGTCATCATCATCATCATAACTGTCATCATCATCATCATCATTATTATTGCCTTCTAGATACAAACACATATCTAATTTGAATATGTAGGTGAACATTACAGTTCTGAACACTACTTAAGCAGTAGTGAAAATAAAGCCTGAAAAAAAAAATCAGGCTTGTACAGGTTTCGAACCCACAACGTCTGCGATTCTGGTGCAGTGCTCTACCAACTGAGCTAACCACCAAAACGACAACAGAATCTTCGTTAAAACTTTTTCTTTCCAGTGACGTTTGAAACAGTGAATCTGTAGCAGGGCAGTATGAAATAGGACTGTTTATGTTATAACCAGCCACCACTCGGAAAGAGAAGAAAAGTTTGGTTTGTTTGGAGTGTGTACGCCTGTACTTGCTCTCGTCATCATCATGTGTCCATGGACAAATAGTAGATGGCTAATATTACCAATCAGAGCACACGTTATATCTTTGCTTTGTTTAAGACTGTTAAAGTAGATAATAATTTTCTCTTTTGTCACGCCTTTTTAAGTTTCAAATGAAGAACGATCCTCGCAGTTGTGAACGCAAGTTATGCAATTGCGAAAAGAGGCCTGAAAATTCAGGACTTCAACGGGGTTCGAACCCGTGACCTCGCGATTACCGGTGCGATGCCCTAACCACCTGAGCTATGAAGCCACTGACGTTGGGAGCAGGTCAATTGTGGGTTCATATGTTCCGTGAAAGAAATGAGCGTGAATGATATATGAAATAAATCATACATGAACTGCGGAAATGAAATCAAATGAAGAATGATCCTCGCAGTTGTGAACGCAATTTATGCAATTGCGAAAAGAAGCCTGAAAATTCAGGACTTCAACAAGGTTCGAACCCGTGACCTCGCGATTACCGGTGCGACGCTCTAACCAACTGAGCTATGAA
>JAEMWC010000105.1:1320000-1377500 GCA_016490735.1 Pachyseris speciosa | reverse complement strand
ATGTTTCAACTGCTGAGCTGCATTTTTCACGATAAAACGTGTAAAACCAAACTGCACCATCATTGGCCACACATTCACAGATGCTTACCAACATTATATCTCTCACCAGAAGCCCATAACCAGGAGCGTACAACTGCCCTATATTACTGTCACGGCGTTTTCACAGACCAATTTATTTTTAGATTGAATTTCCCGCCAAAATCAGACTCCCGCTGGTGTCCAATGACCAATCACAAGTCGATGCACGTGCCACAAGTATCTCCACATAAAGAGCCTTTGTGTTCGCTCATTAAAATTATTGTTTTGTGGCGCTGTCGTTGCCGTCGCCGTCCTTGTCCTTTTTCGCGGAAAAAGATAGTCTAAAAATAGATCGGTCTGTAAAAATGCCGTGACATAGGCTTAGTATGGGAGTTGTATGCTCCTAGTAATGGGCTCCTGCTCTCACTTAGTACACACGCTGTGACTGGTCATTTTGCAGGCTGCATTCCACAGTACGACCCGCTAGACTTCAACTAGTTTTCTCTTCCGCACTCTCGATTAACCTCAGAGATATAATGAATATCTTATTAACCTTGTTTTCTCGGTCTGTACTCTTAGTTACAGATCTTCATTTTTTCCATTAAGTTTGGCCCACACGCTTCACGCTTGGGCCATAAATCAACAAGAAAAAACTTGATCCGTAACTTACAGTACAGACCTCAAACTCGGTTAGTATGAGGTATGTACAATCAAGACCATCTTATTAAACTTAAGGGTAGACCAGTGATTATGTAGTTGTCATAATAATAATCATGATGATAATTATTATCATGTACATGTATTATTATCACTCGTAGCACAACGGAGTAACAGCAAACATAAATGGCTGCTAATGTATTATTATTATAGATAAAAAAGCTTTCATTCTTTTGACAAATGTTCAAATCTGACTGCTCATGTATTCGGATACGATGGCAATTCGAAGTTTTATGTTCAACAGCTTCAGGAGCCCTCACAGGCGTACGGGCCGGGACACGCTGTGACTGGTCATTTTGCAGGCTCACTTAGTACACACGCTGTGACTGGTCATTTTGCAGGCTGCATTCCACAGTACGACCCGCTGACTTCAACTAGTTTTCTCTTCCGCACTCTCGATTAACCTCAGAGATATAATGAATATCTTATTAACCTTGTTTTCTCGGTCTGTACTCTTAGTTACAGATCTTCATTTTTTCCATTAAGTTTGGCCCACACGCTTCACGCTTGGGCCATAAATCAACAAGAAAAAACTTGATCCGTAACTTACAGTACAGACCTCAAACTCGGTTAGTATGAGGTATTACAATCAAGACCATCTTATTAAACTTAAGGGTAGACCAGTGATTATGTAGTTGTCATAATAATAATCATGATGATAATTATTATCATGTACATGTATTATTATCACTCGTAGCACAACGGAGTATAACAGCAAACATAAATGGCTGCTAATTTGTAATTATTATTATAGATAAAAAAGCTTTCATTCTTTTGACAAATGTTCAAAATCTGACTGCTCATGTATTCGGATACGATGGCAAAAATTCGAAGTTTTATGTTCAACAGCTTCAGGAGCCCTCACAGGCGTACGGGCCGGGGTGAGGGGGGCTGCAGCCCCCCAAATTTTGGGCAAATCAGAATTTTTTGGGCAGGAAGAGAAATTTCAGCAAAGTCAGTTTTTACAGAAATTTCCATGTTGCTGAGCTCATAATAATAATAATAATAATATATAGGCTTATATAGCGCTGTTTCTAGAAATTCAACAGCGCTTTACAATATTCACAATTAAAATAATAAAAAGATAATCATTAAAGCTAATCAATTAAAACTAAAACTATGAAATAAAGTAACGCTTAAAAAGAAATGTCTTCAACTTAGATTTGAAAACAGTCAGTGAATTACAAGATCTTATATCGTCTGGAAGACTGTTCCACAGTGCAGGGGCAGCACAAGAAAAGGCCCTTTGCCCGTATGATTTAAGATTAAATTTCGGTGTTACAAGGAGAGATTTACCCGAGGAGCGTAATGATCTTCCAGGTTTGTAAACAGATAACAGTTCAGAAAGATATTCAGGTGCCATACCATGTAGTGATTTGAATGTTAGAAGTAAGATTTTATAATCAATTCTCTCGGTCACAGGCAGCCAGTGTAGCTGTCTCAATATGGGTGTTATGTTATCATACTTGTTGGTCCCCATGAGGAGGCGCGCCGCACTGTTCTGAACAAACTGTAGTCTCTGAGTTTGATTCTTGGAAAGACCGGATAAAACGGAATTACAATAATCAAGCTTTGAAGTGATAAATGCGTGAATAAGGGTCTCGCAGTGCTTAAAAGATATAAATTTCCTAATTTTGGCTATGTTATTTAGATGGTAGAATGCAGATTTGCAAATGGAAGCGATCTGTTTATCCATAGAAACCAAATTGTCAAACCAGACGCCGATATTTCTTGCAGAGGTCGATGCTCATATGATAGAACCATATGTAACAATATTTTCACTTCATATTTAGTGACTCTCGTTTCTTTTCGACTCAGTTTCGTAAATATTTGGGCAACTTGAGAGAATTTTTTGGGCAAATGGTTCACCGCCCCCCTTGGTAAAAAGTTGCCCGTATGCCTATGGGAGCCCTGACAGCTTTAATGTAACCGGTCTACGTGGTCCCTTGTATGGCATTCCATCCCCGCCAAAATTCAACTTTGTATTTTTCATTGTACTTTCTACATTTTATCCTACAAAGAACATTTCGACTTCCATTCTCAACATTCAACATTGTAGTTGTTAGCTTCGACATCCAACATTTGCTTTTCGACATGCAACTTACGCGAAGAAGACGTAGTGAAAGCTTTCAACATCCAAGTTTTCGTGTTCGACATTCAACTTTTCGTGTTCGACATTCAACTTTTCGTATTCGACATCCTAGTTTTTTAATTCAACTTTCGTCCGCTGATTAGCGGTCGGTCAAAACTGTGGGCTCATCGACCTGACTCACTACCCCTAGAGTCAACCGCTCCGTGACTTTCCATTGGAGTAGGCCCAGGAGGCACTCTCCACTCCTACACTGTTGTTTCAAGATGGTTTCTTGGAAAAACCTGAAATTAATAAATCACCGGATCAAGGATCACTGGATCAAGGATCAAGGATCAAGGATCAGAGCTAGAAAATTTGGAATTTCAGAAAATTCTGGCCTAGAAAATTGGATTACACCGTACAGGCAAACAAATTACATCATAGATTTTAGCTCAGACATTCCTGGGCCGTAGCCATACGAAAATTGTCACCGAGGCATACCGAACAAACACCTCTTTAATATTAATTTAACATTACTTTTAATATTATATCCGGTTACAGGAACATCAAAAAGCTTACGACTCTGTGAAACTACTGACACTGAGCCTGCTTAGATTGTTCTTCATAAGACACACACACAAAGAAGGAAAATGTAAATAAAAATGTTTACTGAGGCAAGTGCCTCGGTTCGCCGCATACTAGCTACAGCTCAGTATACAAACGTTACGACTCGTGTCATTGTCTGTTTGAGTTTTGTATGGCAGAGTTGAGTCGGTAACTTGTAAAGGTGATTCTTTTAGAAACTACTTTTTCGTGAACAGATGGAATATCAAGTCAGCTCTTTGGCTCAAATTTTACTGGAATTGTTGCGGCTTTCAGAAAAAAAGTGATTTACAAGGTTACTTTAAGGCGATTGCGGCCAGCGAAATCATCACAACTACTTTAGTGAGTCATGCTTAACCTTTGGTACGGTTCCGATGTGGAAGCTCTCGAGAAACAGAGAATTCAGTGAAAAAAGTGGGTCAAACGTCAGAATCATTTATTTTATTGGAAGTGATCTAAAGTGTGGGAATAAACTTTCTGCCTGCTGTTCTTATCGGTGGCAAAAAAAATAACAGCTCTTCCTAGCAAGTTGTCAGGTATTTTCTTAAAAAAAATCTCGTAAGAGTAAGAACTGCTTCTACAATCTGTCTTCTTTAGATTTTCGACTTGTTGCTTCCGTGTATACTCAACGGTACTGACCACAACAACTTAGTTGGGCGATGCAATTTTATCACTTTCGGTATCAATTGGAAATGAAATCAATTGGTAAATGCCTCTCTTGTGAAATCCTGTCGGAAGTACCGAAGTACCGCAAAACCTTCAGATGCGGCATTCCATCTGCTCTTCCTTCAAGGATTAGAGTTCACAAATTTGAAGAGATGAAGTAAAAAGTTTGATGTTCACATCAGCAGCCTCCACAATGGGTTCGTGTTTTTATGGCACCGGAAGTCAGATATGCAATCACATACCGGCATGTTATACAAATATAAATAAAGAGTCGAGCATTCAGGATAATTTAGAAATTCCACGTGAATCTAACCTCTTGTTACATCTTCGCCAATACAGAGAGCAGCACATCTCAGTCACATAAGATGAATTAAATTTCTTTTCCCTCTAATTTCGAAGCATATGCATAAGTAAATTACCGATAGGGAAGTCGCTTTGTAGCTGTATGTCTCGCAGTCGTAGCTGTCCAAGTAGGTCGGAGCTAATGTAGTCCACTATTTTGAATTCACTCCGAGTTTCGGTATGCGAAAACTGCACTCCACAAAGTGGTATGGCTTTTTATTCATTATATTTATAATATCTATATGTATAATATTTATAAATTTTCACATTTGAAGCTGGAAACGCTTTTATGCCAAATTTTCTCTTCCTAAACACAACGCACTTGAGCATACGTGAGACCTTGGTTGAGTAACGCAGGGGTACAATCAATCATATGCATGTCTATTAATTTATGTAATTATTTATTTTGAACTGCTCCTTGATCCGGTGATTCATTACTCCGTTGATCCTATTTTCCAAGAGACCGTCTTGAAACCACTGTCTAGGGGTGGTGAGTGTTTCCTGGACCTTCTCCAATGGAAAGTCACGGAGCGGTTGACTCTAGGGGTAGTGAGTCGGGTTGCTGAGCCCACATTTTTGACCGACCGCTCATCAGCGGACGAAAGTTGAATTAAAAAACTAGGATGTCGAATACGAAAAGTTGAATGTCGAACACGAAAACTTGGATGTTGAAAGCTTTCACTACGTCTTCTTCGCGTAAGTTGCATGTCGAAAAGCCAAAGTTGGATGTCGAAGCTAACAACTACAATGTTGAATGTTGAGAATGGAAGTTGAAATGTTCTATGTAGGATAAAATGTAGAAAGTACAATGAAAAATACAAAGTTGAATTTTGGCGGGGATGGAACGCCATACCCTTGTAAAGTGTGGTTGATAGTAAGTCTTAAGTTTAAGCTTAAGCTTAATAGTTGCTCATATATTACATCAGGATAGTCGTGAGAAGGAGAAGAAAACTCAGAGATAACAACCACCAAAAATCAAGTCATCGACAACTCGTGACAAAAGTCTGAGCCATCGAAAACTAACCTCTCGTTGGACTTTTGTCACGAGTTTTCCATGAAAACAAAAACGCCCAGGCGAGTTAACGTAAGCTTAAGTATCACGAGTGGTTTCACACTTTCTGCACGGTTCGTTTAACCATGCGTTGAGTTAGACCAGCTACAATAAGACGTTTTAACAAACCTGTTGACGGCGTTTCTGTGGAATGTGGCACTCTTCATTTTCTTCTTGATCTATATTCGGTCGTTTGTGCGCCATTATCCTCCAACCACAGGTCGGCCAAACACACCGTTCATGTTGGGAACTGGGTACTACAAACTGAACAATGGACACTTTGTAAACACTTTTGTCGGCGCGTTGACGTTCGTTGACGTTAGACCTGAGTACGAGATTACGAGACGACCACCAGTTAGTCGAAATTTTTGCTTATTTTACAATGTTTCTTGTGCGTACCGACGAGGAAACACTTAAAAAGCCTCGTCTACACGAGCAATTTTTATGTGACAACTTTTATGTGACAATTTTTATTTGCTCGTGTAGACGGGGAAAATTGACCAGTTTATTATTTTGCTAAGAAGCTGGCGTGTTAGCTTTTATGTGACAAATACAAGTTGTCACATACGAAAAATTGCTGTGTAGACGATTCGTCACATAAAATGTGGCAAATATATGCTTGTTCTTCCTCTTTATATCAGTAAAAGTTTTGGTTCTTGTTGTATCCAGCCATAACATTTTTCATGAAACTTGTTAAAAATGACAAATATACTGTGCTCACCGAAAAAAAATTGTTATTCGTCGCAGGCATCAATTTCACGGTCACTTTTCGCTGTACCCGATCAGGTTACAGAGAAAATTCAGCCCAGGTAAAATTTCTCATCAAGCTGTGTATTAGACAATGTTTTTGCTTAGGAGACATCGAACCGTTAAAATATTAAAATTCGATCTGAATTTGCATATTTGTAGCGCTTTTAATGTTGTATACGCAGAATGCTCACTACAGGGTAGACTTTGGAAAAAGTCCTTCGTCCTATTTGCTTCGCGGCCTAAAAAGCTCGCTCCTCTAGCCTCGGCTTTTTAGCTGTGGGACTCGAGAGGTCGACTTGTGGCATGACTAACTATCCTGTAACATCATTAGACCTGCCGCTGATCCGTAACTGAGCTCAGCGGTCTCAATAATTTTGGAGGGAAGGAAAGTGCGCGAAAAATAAGGTTTATTTTGGTCTTGGTTTCGGTAAGCAATCTTTTTACCAGCTGGTTTTACTCAGGTCATTTGCGTTGTTTGACATGCCAAAGACAAAGACAAGCAGAGAGAACGCTAAGGAAGAGATTTATAGCGGAGCACCATTGGTAAGAAAAAATAGTAACCCATCTTTCGAGAAAATTTGGTTTTTTCACCGTACGTACGCACCCGGGGGGGGGGGGGGGCTCCCTTATATGGGCTATATAGGTATGTGGGGCCCCAAAGGGTATGGTTTTTTGGCCGTTTTGGTCTGAAATAGAGTATCGAGATTTACCATCAACAAAAGCCCTTCTTTTTTATCTTTTAATTGTGTTTACGCCAACCGTGTACGTGAAATAGGTCTGAAATGGGGTATCGAATTTTTGGTCAGGTCTGAAATAGGGTAGGGAAAAAAATAAAACACAAACAGCGGAGATAAACATGGTAAACCAACGCATTTTATATAGACTTGACGTTTCGTATGCTAGGCAACATACATTTTCAAAACATCCATTTACCGGAAGAAGACATTCACTGGCCTCTACACCAAATGGGATTCGTTCACACCGCGCAAATACAAAATTTTAATTTTTTGAGATTAAAATTTCATTCGTACGCTCACTTATCAGTTGTTATCGAATTTGCTCCACGCCTTCTTTATTGCAATCTGCTCTCAATGACCTCCGGAAACTTCTTCTACAAAATGGTTACCCTCAAGGTATAATTACCTACAACATTAACGATGTTTTGAACAGAAACAGAAGCAAGCCCAACAGCCCTGTTTTGACAGTTCCTAAGAAAGATATAATCATCCTGTTACCTTACCTAGGTCTACAGAGCAACCAAGTCGCTAAACGCCTAAGATCCTGTGTTTACAATTTCTACCCCTGCGTCAACCTTAAGACAGTTTTTCAGAACACTCTCCGCATCAAGTCTTTCTTTCCTTACAAGGACCGCTTAAACCGCTCTCAGAAGTCTAAAGTCATTTATAAGGCCGGTTGCTGGGACTGCACTGATTTTTACATCGGTAAGACAAAAAGAAGACTTCATGACAGGAAAACTGAACATTTCAAGGCCCTCGCTAAAAATGACCACACATCAGCTATTGCTGATCACGTTAAAACCACTGGACACAACATCAAGTGGGATCATTAAATTGACATTTTAGCGTCGGGCAAAACCGATTATCATTGCAAATTTAAGGAAACCTTATTTATCCAAGAACTTAAGCCAGCTTTTAATGTAAACATTAGTAGTGAGAAGTTGTTGCTTTATTAATAAGGTGTATCCTTTTACATATTTACTGTTAAGATAGTTTTTCTTAATCTCGGTTCCAGACCCCTGTATTAAAAGTATATAAACAGTTTTCAAAAATTGTAACGGTCACTTTTGAAAATGTATGTTGCCTACGAAACGTCAAGTCTATATAAAATGCGTTGGTTTACCATGTTTATCTCCGCTGTTTGTGTTTTATTTTTAATCAAGCTACGATGGCCTAACAACAAGAGTTTATAGGGTAGGGAAAATCGCAGATTTTGGTCTGAAATAGGGTAAGGGTTTTAGGAAGGAGACCGCACATCCCCACCCAATTTTTCTGGTAGTACCCCCCGGGGGGGGGTGTACGTACGTACGTCCTTACCTACGTCCGCCGATTTATGTACGCGCTGTGAAATGTCCTATAATAATAATAATAATCATAATGATTATAATAATAATAATAATAATAATCCAACATGGCGGAAATACTCCAGTTGACCACCCAGTTTACAGCATACATCGTTCATGTTATTGTCAATTGACACCTGTCAAACCAAGGTATTCGCAGACCATTATCATGTGACCATATCGCGGGCTCAAGTTTGAAAGTCATCGAGGTCGGCTCGGTCGGCTGTTTTTTTTTTAAGTTTACCGCTGACTGGCTTTTGATTGGATCGCAGGCTCAAGCCAGGTATGGAACCTCCAAACCAAAACGAGGCTTAATGTTTCGCGGGCTTTCCACGGCTCGAAATTTCACATTCAGTTGCTTTCTTCATGTTGAGCAAAACCACTTCATCTTCTTTCGAATTTCTTCGCGTAAAAGGCATAAAAATCAGGAACTAGTTTAAAGATACTCCAGAAGGTGAATTTGCAAGTGCTAAAACGGAAGAGCAAGATATTTTTCTCAGGAAAAGCTTAAGACTTGGATACATTCGGATTAATCCGAGCTCCATGCAAGTGGATGAATTGTATGGTTAAAAAACAAAATGATTCAACGCATCTTGCAGCTCACCAAGAAAAGTCACTTAACAGTTCACCGGCATTAATGGAAGGAACGAGTACTAAGCTCAAACTTAGTGGAAGAAGTTCTTCCTCTGGACAAACCGATGGCTATTTTTCAGTGGAGATTCGTGTTTTCACTCAAGCCGGATACGTATTTTCAAGAACCTCTACATCACAGGTAAATTAAAGAAATTGAAGCTTAACATTTGGTTTAATCGTTGTTACTTTCCTTGGATCAGGAATAAAACTTGTATTTTTCTTTCTACTGGACATAAATAACCATTATCTCTACTCGTTTTGGACGCAAAGAAGTAGCTGTTTTGTTTTGCTTTTTTCCTCTCTGGCGATCAAGAACGAGTGTTTTTACTCCGCTTGGCTGACTGTTTTTCGACGTCTGTGTCTCAGCAGCGTCAAGAAATTTTTGCCCTTATCTTATTAACACGTCATCGCAATGACTCCTCGTAAAAAAGAATTAAAGTCCCGGCTAAACGATCAAACATTTTCATCCAGCATAGCGTTTGTCAAACATAACGTTGGGTGGCTAAACGCACAAACAATATTTGACCAAACACCAGACAGAGTGAGTCCATAGAACGATTTTTTTGCGTATTATCGCTGAAATTGCGACGTCATTTGGTTCATTTGGTTACATGCTTTGTTGGTTGGGTTGGCTAAATGATCAAATATTTGTTCGTAACGCGAAATGTTGGATGAAAATATTTCAGTGATCTAGATCAAACATGGAAAGCCATTTAAAAGCAATGTTGAGAGATGTGGCTAAACGGCCAAACGTGCTTGTCCAACACGATGTTAGATGAAATGTTTGATCGTTTTTTGTTTGTTTAAATTTGCATTCGTACAAACATACGCGTCGTATATTGTTTTAATGATCTGAGGTTTTTGCACCGCGGTCAATCAGTGTTGACTGCTCTAAACATCAAATATTGGCGCAAGGAAACCCATGCGTAGATGTCCAATACCAGTACAAAAAAAATTATAACAGTCGTGGAGCTCCGCTGGGCACTGAACCGCGCGTTTTTCTGATTTTTGGACGTCAGCTTGACCAAATCTGTAAAATTATCTGATTATTTTTCTCCCGTTCCCTTCGGTATTTTTTTTTCTCCCGTTCCCTTCGGTATTTTTTTTAATTGGCTCAGTTCTAACCATATACAGTTCCTATCACACCCTATTTTTGTTAAACTGCTTTCAGAGCTAATCGAATATATTTAAAAAAAATTACGCAAATCAGAAAAAAGTTACAGAAATTACAAATTACAGAATATTGGCAAAATTGACTTTTTACCACTTCAAAATGTCAGGCAATATCATTTCCCGAATGTGGCAAAGAATAAAAATATTTCACCGAAGGATAGAATAAATATTAAGGAATTTAGGCCAAAAATAGGAATATAGCTGCCTGTCGTTGTGATATTGCCATGGTAACGGCCTTAATAAGGCCTTATTATATTAGTTCCCATACTGGTAAATCTCTACAGGGAAAACTTTAACTAGGTTTCGTTTTGTAACTCGCGCTCTATAGGTAGGGAGGGTATTAACTACTCTAGGGAGCCACCTTAAACGGGATATGGAAATCAGGGAATTGTGTCTTAAACCGGGTCAGGGTTTGAGCGCCCAGGCCGCACGTCCCTTCCCAAACATCTGTTGGGTACCCCCCCCCCCCCCCCCCCCCCCCGCCCACGCAAATTTGGCTTTCGCAAAGGCTGCGGTCGATGACTTTAAAATTGCCTACAATTCTCAATTACAAACGTTTCCTTAAGGTAGAAACGCGTATTAGAGTTATGCTTTTCAATTTTCTCCTCCTTATTTTTCTATACTGATAAGAATGACCGATGATGGGATACTTAAGTATCTCACCCCTCCCTTCATAACTGCCAACCCCATCTCCCAAATAATCCCGGTTGAGAGATTTTGATTAAGTAGTTATCAGCAATCCCACAGCCGGTGTCATGGGACGGAAAGAGCCTCTTCAGACGTACTTGGTGGTGCAATTAATTTCTTCCGCTCCAAAGGTAAATTTCACATCCATCCTTTTGCATTTGACTCATACATCTGCTTATCCTTTATGCACGACTACGTTTTACATTGTTAAAGTACCGTATTTACTCGATTAAGCGCCTCGGCGTTGATTAAATTTTACGCAACTCGGGTGGCATGCGGCACTTATTCAGGGACGCCGCTTATTTGAGGGAGACGCTTACTTAAAAATCGTATTTCTGAAAAAGGATGAGTTGATGTTAACAGTAAAACAGAAACATCTCCAAAATGTCAGTAACTATCTCGTTTTGCTGGAAAAATGGGCTTGCACCTTGAACTGGCTTACTTTTTGTTTACTAAATTTCATTGTCACTGCTACTCCCGTGCACGTCAGTGGCATGACGTTTGAAACCAATTCGTACCCATACCGTGTAGCACGGCAAGCTCTGTCGTGCTACACGGCAGTGGTTCGACTTCCTTTCAAACGTCATCCACTGTCGAGCCAAACTCAATTCATTGAAATTATATACGCAATGCACATACATTACAAAACCTGCCTGAACCCAGAGCACTTATCAGACGTTGAATTAAATTCAACGTCTGAAACCAAGTTAAGCTTTAGTGGAGCCAGCTTAGCACGACATTTGAAATGGGCCTTAGGTTGGCTTGTTGTGCCGGCGAAGTTTTCGGCCTTAACAACGGAACAGCGCATTGCGAAAATTCTAGAGAGAAGCAAAATGGAAGACAACAGAAGTATAGCTTATTCAAACTGAAAAACGTTGTTATCCAGGACAATACGTTTCAGAGCCTATTTCAGACAATGTTGTGCTGTACTCATATATTTTAGTCATATTCGGAGCGTATTCAGGGGTGGTGCTTACTAGTAGTTGCTCTCAGATGCGGCGCTTAATCGGGTGTGGCGGTAATTATCCTTATGGAAAAAGAAATGGTGTTAAATCCTCTGTTGAGGCAAAATGGCTGATTCCCCTTCATTCCCGACAAATACGAAAACTAACGCAGCCATGACATTAAATCTGATTGAAAATTGCGTGTATGTCCCCACACCTATTATCTGGGAAGCAGTCCTCGCAAGTAGCTGAAGTTTTTTGTATTGGCACGCATCCACAACTACTGTCTGTAGTAGCCAAAACTGAATTGGTATGGCCTCTTAACAAGGGCGAATTTACCAAAAACTGGCATAACAAATATTTCAAGAAAAAGAGTAACAAGCAACCAAGTAGTTTTTGGATACATCCCGTGCGGAAGAGGCATTCCTCACAAAGGGGGTGTGAAAACATACACCACACAAGCAACCAGGGGCGCGTACCCAGAACTACTTCTTGGGACGTGGTCCTCGCAAGTAGCCAAAATTGAGTTCCAAGCATGTCCCCATTATTGCGACCCCACAAAAAAAATTGGCAATTTCCAAATTCCAGACAAATGTATGAAGAGAGGTAGGAGTAAGCAACCAAACCACCATTATATTTTTTCGATACCTGCTAAAGAAGAGACAGTCCTCACTAGAGGGGTATGGAAACATGGACCCCACGAGTAGGCAGGGGCGCGTATGTGTGTGTGTGTGTGTGTGTGTGTGTGTGTGTGTGTGTGTGTGTTTGTGTGTGTGTGTGTGTGTGTGTGTGTGTGTGTGTGTGTGTGTGTGTGTGTGTCTTTTGTATGTATGTATGTATGTATGTATGTAAGTATGTATGTATGTATGTATGTATGTATGATAACAATTCTAACAGTCCAGTTACTTTCAAACAAATATTTGCTAGACTCCTTGTTTCAACAAACGTTTCCCTAACAACTGTTTCAGTAGTAATAATATACATGAAAAAATTTCTCGATTCTGATTGGCTAAGAGAAATGCAGTTTTTAGGAAACACCGGTGCAGAAAAAAGGTAATTTGATGCAGAAAAAAGGAAATACAGTGCAAAACAAGGTAAAAAACTGAGGATTCTGATTGGTGGATAAACAAAGGCGCTGCGATTGAGCCAATCAAACGCGGCCTCTGAATGGCGCAAAGTCTGAAGAGCTGCAAGCGACTCTGCGAGCCAAAATAATGGCTGGCTTTTTGAGCAGGTTTTCTTTCTTCGTGACCGCAATAACAGCAGAGAAGCTGCAAAACGGCTCAAAAACGGAGAAACGGCTGCGAAAAGCACTGTATGTTATCTGTCTGTTTGGAAACAGTGGTGTCCAGAGAAGGGAATTACCGACGTAATTGGAATTACGAGTCCGTTGATGGAGTGACGCCGAGATTAATAAACAAACAAGGACAAACAAGGCGAAGATAACGAACTAGAAAGCCTGAAGGTAATAATTACAGCGCTAGATAGACACTTAGCAAACAAAGTAGCCTTATAGCTATAGCCTGTAATTGTTTAGCCAGTTTTTACAGCTAAAAACGCTTTAATTAGCCTGTAATTGTTTAGCCAGTTTTTACAGCTAAAAACGCTTTAAAAACATCGAGAAAACTGTTGTTTTGGTTTACCTTATCTTCGTTGCGTTGCTTCTGTAACGTTAAGAAGCTATCTCGCAATTTTTTCATGTATATTATTAATAAGTAATCACATGATTTTTCTCGTGCAATTTGGAATAAATAAGCACTTGTAATTTTTTTCAAAGACCACAAATTGCACTCGCCCTACGGGCTCCTGCAATTTTGTGAGTCTTTGAAAAAAATTACAAGTGCTTATTTATTCCAAATTGCACTCGAAATCAAGTGATTACCTATACAAAATGACGTACTGACCTCCTGCTAAGTTTTACGTCTGGTGCTCTGAACATGAACTGACTAAATAAAAATCTTGCTTGGAGTGACTGAGGAAAAGCTACACGAACTTGTCTTCGACGATTTAGGAAGAGGCACGGACCTAAGAATAAACGCTTTACATCTCTGCAAGGCTTTTCGATCTTTTTTTGAATTTGATTCAACTTTCAGCTAAGCATTGGCCTCACATCAAACTTTTAATCTTTTAGCGAATGAAAATGTCTTAGCTGTTGTAAATAGCCAATCAGAAAGCGAGAAAAGCTACTGACAATTTTCGCGTCTGTTTGAATAAAATTTATTTATTTCGTTTACGGCTGTTTACGGGTTTACGGTGACTTTTTTTGTCATTTGATCCCGGCATTTGACCTGCGGCTCGTTGTTCCACGGTCGCTTTGACAATGTCATGGCACAATTTATGATCAATAAGGCGGATAGACGCTTAAAAAACTGACGTCAATGTGTTAAATTCATAATGTTTGTTATACCCAGAGGAATAAAACGATTTTTGTCTTGTTGGATAGCTCACAACACGTAGATTTCGTAAAAATCAATCTTTAGTGCGGTACAGGGCTCGCTGTAAACTGCTTTTGTTCACGCAAAGCAGCTCTTTTGCGGATGTCCCCAAGATTTTTTGACCGTTTTCCCCAACAAATGAAAGGCGAGTTACACATCATCGCCTGTCCCCTTTCTTGGGATAGGTAATTTTTGGTAAACAGGTGAAGCGGATGTTTTGTTTCATGGAAATACCTGTCCCGAAGATCCCAGAGCATCAGAAATTTCGTGGATTTCGTGGAAACTAGAGCGTTCCGATAACCTAGTCAGGGACCGCGCAGAGGGAGGGACAAGGGGGCCTTTAGCCCCCCCCCCCCCCCCCCCTCACTTTTTTGCAAAAATAAAAATAAATTAAACAAAAAATAAAAACTGTACAACGACAGGAGCCCATGAATAGGAGCCTCCATATGCACTTTTTCCTTGAGTCACCGTTTACGCGTATCTTTCTATTTTTAGAAGGGCTTTTTCTGCAGGAGGCTCCAATTTCCTGGGAAAATCTGTTTCCAGTAAATTCCGTACACAAGCATCCGTAAAAAAATTGTGGCCAAAGGTGGGGAGCGCGTTGTCCCGAACCTTCTCTTGGGCATTCTAAACAGTGCGTGCGAATTTAGAAACCCGTAGCGTTCTAAAAATAGAAAAGATACGCACAAAGGTTGACTCAAAGGGCTAGTATGGGAGAGTGAAGCTCCTATTCATGGGCTCCTGACAACGATGATGTTGACATTTCAATGTTAACTGCCCAGATGGAAATTTTGCAAGTGCTGCTGAAGGATGTTGATTATTCGTGTTTTGACGCTATTTTAAGGAGCTACCCAACCCAGAACGGAAAATGATAAAAGAAGTTATCACGTTATGTAAGCTGCTTCTCGTAAATCCGGCAACCAGTACAGCCGGTGAAAGATCCTTTTCGACTGCCCGGAGGCTAAAAACATGGCTCCGTTCAAGGATGAACCAGGAACGATTTAGTAACCTGACAGTTTTAAACATACACAAAGAAAGAACGGACAGGCTTTCCACAATTGACTTCGCAAATTAATTTACCGACCGCAACACAAACAGAAAGCGTAATTTTGGCACTTTTCAAGTATATGATGTACAGTAACTTTAATATCATTCACTTAATTTTTTTCAGTTACCGTTTCTTTAAATTTCAGAGCAGTGGAAATATTTTGAATGAATAATTAAACAATTGTTGAACTCGGCTTTTGTATGATATGAAGATATGCAGATCTCGGAGAGTGTTATCCTCCTCAAGCCTTCGGCTTCGGCGGATAACATCCTCCTCGATCTGCATAATTCTTCATATCATACTCAGCCTCGTCCAATAATTGCTAATAATACAGCGTTGAGGTCAAGGCAGCTCAAGCAAAATCGTTGGATTTCTGGCTTATTTATAGTAATTAAAGGTTGATACCAGTAGTATAACAGTCTATGATATTTCAATTTAGTGACGGTGAATTTTGAGACCCGATAGCAACATAACTGAAGATGTGGAAGAAATTAATAGTTTTATCGTTATAAAAGCATTCTCCGTCACTTAAGCTAGAGAAATTAAATAAAAATTCCCAAGCATGCCCCCCACCCTCCCCCCAAAAAAATCGTCCAGGCGTTCTTCTTTAGCCCCTTCCCCCCCCTCCCCCCCCCCCCCACCTCAAAAAATTTTAATTAGTGGGGGCATCCCTAGTATGGTGCATTAGCGCTTTTGGTTGTCTCCTTCTCCACAACTCTTTTGTTTTGTTTTGTTTTGTTTTGTTTTGTTAATTTCATTATTTGTTTGTCATGTACTGGAGTGAATATGTAATAAATAAATAAACTTGCTGCGCAGTCCCTACTAGTTCGTAATTCGTAACACCGAAATGTCGATAAGATCATCCTTTGACAGTTTACTCAAATTTGCCTTTAAAAGACCATGAAACAACCCAAAAGAAAAAAGCTACAGATAAACATACATAAAATAGCCGTTGAGAAGGCCAAACTCGCCGTAGAAATTTGGGGTTTACCTCGATCGGTGTAAGAAACTCACGAGGTTTTCTCTGTTTTGTGAGCTATTATTTTGCTGAACGCTATTGTTTAGAATGTTTTGTTTTCTTTGTTTAACTTCATTCGTGGGTTCCACAAGTTTTTAACCGAGGTAGAGCTAATCTGAATAGAACTGAAGTTCTTTCATGTTGAGGAGCAAGGCACATGCACAGATATATTTTATGTAACTCATACATCCTTCAGTGTATATTAACCCTGAAATTTTTTAGTGTTTTGTGAACCCGATTAGTGGGCCCACATGGGCCTACTAGAAGACCAGACACTATAATAAAGTTATTGTTATTCTTTTCTCAGCCAGCGAAATGCTATCCCAGTCCTAATTATGATTGAAACGTAGTTTCAGTAGTTTCCGGGAAGCAAATGCTTCCTAAAGATGACAAATAAGGCTATAAAACAACTCAACTCGGTAATCAAATGTCAGCTCGGAATTGTGGGCTCTTATTTAGTAAGATTTCCTACTGGAACAACACTTTAGTTTAACTGTTTGATCAAATGTCTTCGTTAGATATCCCAATCAGATGGACGCAGCCTGGAGAAGTTGAGATCACTTTAAAATTTTAGTTGACTCTCACAAAGGGTAAACGAAGTTTATCTGACGGTACTAAAACATGTGACAATGTTATTTACTCACCTTCCTGGGCATCTGCTTTGCGTCATAGCCAAGAACCACAAAGAATACACAAGAAAGGCTAGTCGAAGACGGAGAAGAAACGACCTGCTACACTTGTTTCGTTTTAATTTTCTGTAGATCCGAAATTATTTGCTGAATGGTTGGTCAAAACAAAACCAAATGACAAATTCAGTAAAGAGATATGTGAAATGAAGAAATGATCCTCGCAGTTCATTTCGCAGTTCAAATATGATTTATTTCATATATCATTCACAAAGAGATATATGTCAGTCAGATGTATCGAAATTAGATAAAATAATGACCACGAACCCTTCCTATTGGTTGGAATTGGCAAAATGTGTCAAAATACAGGCATCTGAGTTTTGGCTAGATCAGATGTCTGAAAACAAAAATACTTTAAAAAAGGATGAAAATTCAGCCTCCAAAATATCCATGCTATCAAGAAAGAACAGTTAAATGTGGTACCTCTCTCTGCATCATGTTTTCAGTAAATAAATATGACAAGGGCAGCTCGAGCGTGGAAATAAACGCTAATGAGACTATTAAATGGTAGGAATAATCGGTAATAGCTGCGAATACGAAGACTAGTGGCGAAAATTGACTGAAATAAACAAAAATCATAGTTTTCTGGTATAAGGTCTGTCGCATGGTCTCATTCTCCTAGACAGAAGTCAAACTGACGCTTTGAGAGCATCGATAGTCACAGACAAGTCAGTGAACATTGCAAACTTGCACAGTCAAATACGATTACACAAGTAAGATTGTATCATATCACAATATTAAACACATTGACCTTGAGCACTGATTCCTCCTCAGTACCGCCTCGTCACTTTTTGCTTCAGCTTGAAGTTGCATTCAAAAGCTAACAGTTTTGTTCCTTTATTGGAACTTCAATTTTCGCTCACTGCAAATCTATACTAACATAAGAATTGTACATCTCTTTATATGCTCCTTTCTTCAGTGGTAAGAGAGATATTTCGAAATATTTTTGTGCCACTTTTCTTGCGTAGATCTTGTTTTTCAAGTTGCCGCTTTCATGTTACTTGCCTCATCAGTCGGTCTGCAACTTGAATATCAAGCAACGCCAACAAAGTTTGACGTCCTAAGGTTCGCAGTTAGGCCTCATAGTTGTTGTCCGGTATCTCCCAGAAGTGAAAAACTTTGCACCTTTTGACAGAACCGTCCTCCCAAGTTTTCCTAAGATGTCCAGCTTGTAATCAGGATAAGGTTTTGTACAAGATGGCATAATCGTTCTTGTCACTGCCGTCGCATTTCTGCGCTATTGTTCGAGCTAGAAAAATGGCCTTGAAGTCAAGCTCGAAAGCGTAGAAAATCATTGAAAGAAATCGGTTTCTCGGAAAAGAACAAGATGAGGGCTCCCACCCCTCCCTAATCAGATTCTATTCCCCGTAACTTTTGTAGATAACGTTTTCCATGTTATATCCAATGTTGAAGAATTTTTCATATATTATAATACTGAAGAACACTATTACAAAACATTTCTGTGAAAATGTGGTGATGCTCAAGTTTATTATTTCATTAGGTTTGTTTTCGGTGGCTTTAACTCGTTCTTGTCCGCAATTTTGTACGTGTTTTCCTATAATTTTCGAGGGTTTGAGGTCAAATCGATTTAGTTCTATCTTTCATGTCACGCTTGTCACGCTAGCTGTCGTTTATTTATAAATGATCACTCAGCTACAACTCGGTACGTATTTAATTTATAAGTATGTTTTTCGAGACATTTTCCACCTCAGAAGCCCTCTGCCTGGCATCATAAAGCTGGGTTGGTGGGTAAAGGCAATCCTCCGAAAGAAGACAGAGGTGGGAAGCAATTTCACACAAAGTTAGCCGCCGAAAGGTTTCGATCGAGTCATGGTGATTCACGAAGTGAAGTTGTGTCCCTAGTCATTCTGTGAGTAGATTCCGGAACCTGGCATGGCAGTTTTGGCGAGTTTTGACTTGTAAATAATGCAGTCGGAGCAATAGTTTGCCAGCAGGACCGGGTGGCTCGACACGATTCTAAAAAATATCTGAAATGGAAATTGGCAGACTAACACGCGACAGTTACCCAAGTATATCCCAGAATTCCTTTGGGTCACAAATGCGAACATGTCAGACCAGTGAGAGCAACTGAAATCAAATAGCGCTACCCAGGTCTGGCTAAGGAATAGGAACAGATTGCAAGAAGTTGAGTCGAAGTTTACTGCCAATATAGACTTTCAGCATGAAGAGGGATTTTTTGTCTTCAAAACTTCAAAACAAAGTTGCTTATTTTTGGTGTTGTCCTAGAGCGTTTTTTGGTTTTGCAACAGAATAATCAGTCATATTCAAGGAAAATCGGTACTTTTAATACGTTTACGGAGTGATAAAGTCTAAGAAACTCAGTATTTGGCAATAATAATGGCTCATTTCAAACATAGTCCGGGATTTGGAAAAGTTACAGGTTTTCAAAGCACCGATCTCCAACGACCGGTAAATTGCAGAGCCGGACAAAAAAGAGTTAAGGCACTTATAATTGTAAAATTGCCCTCGGCTGTCGACGAGATGGTTTGTCAATAAAATCGCAAACTTTGAGAGCAATACGAAACGTCGAGTTAAACGATATAGTTTTATTTTTGTTTTCCTACAATGTGTTTTATCGTCATGTTTATCACCGCAGTTTGTGTGTTATTTCTTGTAACTGTAAACTAAAAGGGATGTTTGAAATCAGTTTGGTTTGATGTTGTGTGACTCTGCCATAAAACCATCTATTTACTAATTATCTTTTTAATAATAAACTCTATTCACCCACTGATATACAGTGGACCCAGGTTATGGTTGGTATTTGGCTTTGTAATGAATATTTGGTTTGGATGGTTATAAGACGTTTTTATTCAAGTATGCGTTCTGCTTATAATGCATCTTAGTTTTTTTTAATATACTTTTAATAATTTTATTACTAAATTCTTATGCATATATATACTTAATTTTTTATTCATCTATTTTATTAATTTATTTTACTAATTTTATTTAATTGTTAATTGTTAATTTTATTGTTGCCTTAATTAAGGTTTGTAAAGCGCCTTAGAACATTTGGATTTCGGCGCTATATAACTTGTATTTATTATTATTATTATAATTATTATTATTATTATTCACAATTAATGTTCATACTTTTAAGGCTACTAACTCATATCGGCCGTGAGTAAATAAACCCACTCGGCCTATTTACACAGTTCTAAACTAATTGCATAGTACTAAACAAACAGAGAAAGTATAAAAGATAACTATTTGACATAATGTACTTTTTTAATTAAATGATAGAATTAAAAGGTCTACGATAAATTATACCATCCTATAGTGTTTGAAAAAAGTAACTTGTATTTATTATTATACTTACTGGGCGTCATATATGCATTACGTTGGTACAGCAAATTTAAGCTTGACAAAATAAAGCTAATTGAAAACAACAACAATGAAAATAACGGGACTAACATTAGCGAGAACTGAGAGCCTAAAATAAAGGAGACTAATGCTAAAGAGAACGCAAAGTTTGCAGAGATAACGAGCGCCTTTATTAACACTCCAACGATATAATGCTCGTAAAATATCACGGATATTTTAATTAAAGTTCACAATAATTCCAAAAGGCATACATTTGGCATACGGCATCTTCGGAATCAGGTTAGTCGTTACTGGCTATCATAATTTTTCATATATTGTCATACTGAAGAACACTATTACAAAATGTGGCGATGCTCAAATTTATTATTTCATTGGTTTCCTTTTCGGTGGCTTTAAGGCACTTAATCGTAAAATTTCCTTCGGCTGTCGACGAAATGGTTTGTCAATAAAAACGCAAACTTTAGGAGCAATACTAAAAGGGATGTTTGAAATCAATTTGGTTTGATGTATGACGTACTCTGCCATAAAATTATCTGTTTTCAATTATTTTTTTTAATAATAAACTCTATTCACCCATATACAGTGGATTTACACTTGGTTAAAACTTGAAATTAAACTATTCTTGGTTTTCACATGACGTCATAAGAAACTAAAATTCAAAATTAAACAGACTTTTGCATTTTTAGCTTCATCACATAAAAGACGTTTTAGAAATGTATCTGCTTGCTCGTTTTCAGCTCGGTAGCTTGCTTTGTTTTGAAAATGGAGCAATTTGAATTTTAGATTTTATTACAGTGTGTGACATAAAAGCATGTCACGTACATGAAAACATCGATTCCCCGTGTGTTTTTTAAGGTCTGAAAAGCCAACATGACAAGAGAAGCGTCTATGTGAATGTTTGCAAGCTCAAAATAGAGAAGAAAGCCTTTGAGATAGCAAAAGTAAATTCCAGATGTTTTCACTCGTTTCCGGCCGCCATATTTGTGCCCCTCGGAGGGACACTAACATGGCGTTTCCATACTAAACTCTATAATTTTGAGTGGTAGATTTTCCCAAACAACTCGAGTACGGGATACCGCACAGCCCTGAGACTTTAGCATGTTGTTTATTTATTACTATTCTACAATATCTTAATTTCTTGACTTTATCTATCGAATGGTTGATGATTTTATTTTTTTACTTGCGTGACTGAAAACCAAGAATACAATACAATCGATCAGTTATAAAGGAGAAGCCTTGAGCCCCCGCTATTAAAGGGTTAGCATTTATCCATATGGGTTCCAGACCTCGGTGTTCCTACAGGACCCAGGTTATATTTGGCTTTGTAATGAATATTTGGTTTGGATGGTTATCAGTTATCATTCATAATTAATGTTCATGCTTTTAAGGCTATTAACTCACATCGGCCGTGAGTAAATAAACCCACTCGGCCTATTTGCACAGTTCTAAACTAATTGCACTATACTAAACAAACAGAGATAGTATAAAAGATAATTATGAAAGGTGTTCGACATCGTGGTTTCAAATGATAGCTGAGTTAATCTTTTTGTCTCACGATTGAGTCACAAAGATGTGGATAATATAAACTTTACCACATTCGCAGGAAATCTTGTAGACTACTCCGTGAGTCACAAAGATGTGGATCGCGACGTTTCGACCGCTATACTGCTGGGAAGGAAGGACACACCTAATTAGGAACCTTGCCGATAAACCTTGCCTGAACCACTCTAAAACCTCATTGGTTATAGTTGACGTAATCTTCGTACATGATCAGGTTGACTCAACGGGTTATCACGTGGGCATCATGTCGCGACATAAATGACATTATGGATGGCCATAATGTTTGCTTTGTAATAAAATGCTAGAATTAAAAGGTCTACGATACATTATACCACCCAATATTTTTTTTAAAAAGTAAATTGCCCTATATACTTAGTGGGCGTAATATATGCATTACGTTAGTAGAGCAAAATCATGTACGAAGATTACGTCAACTATAACCAATGAGGTTTTAGAGTGGTTCAGGCAGGGTTTATCGCAAGGTTCCTAATTAGGTGTGTCCTTCCTTCCCTTGCCATCAGAGTGACCACATCCCCCATCAAGAGACAAGTTTTTTCCCGCCACCACCCCTTTCGCCAGCCAACGGTTTATGACTTTTTCTCTGTCGATATTTGCGGCGTTGTTTTCTGTTTGCATTTACTGCTGTGTCGTAACTTTAATTTTGATTTAATTAAACCTGCCACATCAGTGGCCAAATTCATCCAACACAATTTGCTTGTTTTACAAATTTGCACTTTTCTTCTCAAACACAGAGCTCACGTCAACAGTAGGCTAATCTAAAGGCGCGTGTCGCGATATAAATAGAAAATTTTGTCAAATAACTCAATCGTGAGACAAAAAGATTAACTCAGCTATCATTTGAAACCACGATGTCGAACACCTTTCATAATTATCTTTTATACTATCTCTGTTTGTTTAGTATAGTGCAATTAGTTTAGAACTGTGTAAATAGGCCGAGTGGGTTTATTTATTCACGGCCGATGTGAGTTAATAGCCTTAAAAGCATAAACATTAATTGTGAATGATAACTGATAACCATCCAAACCAAATATTCATTACAAAGCAAAAATGTATATGTGTGAATAGAGTTTATTATTAAAAAGATAATTGAAAATAGATAATTTTATGGCAGAGTACGTCATACATCAAACCAAATTGATTTCAAACATCCCTTTTAGTATTTCTCCCAAAGTCTGCGTTTTTATTGACAAACCATTTCGTCGACAGCCGAAGGAAATTTTACGATTAAGTGCCTTAAAGCCACCGAAAAGGAAACCAATGAAATAATAAATTTGAGCATCGCCACATTTTGTAATAGTGTTCTTCAGTATGACAATATATGAAAAATTATGATAGCCAGTAACGACTAACCTGATTCCGAAGATGCCGTATGCCAAATGTATGCCTTTTGGAATTATTGTGAACTTTAATTAGAAATATCCGTGATATTTTACGAGCATTATATCGTTGGAGTGTTAATAAAGGCGCTCGTTATCTCTGCAAACTTTGCGTTCCCTTTAGCATTAGTCTCCTTTATTTTAGGCTCTCAGTTCTCGCTAATGTTAGTCCCGTTATTTTCATTGTTGTTGTTTTCAATTAGCTTTATTTTGTCAAGCTTAAATTTGCTGTACCAACGTAATGCATGTATGACGCCCAGTAAGAATCTACGGCAATTTACGTTTTTCAAACTGTGACGAACAAAGCGCGCTGGGTTTCCTGGGTACAACAAAAAAGGCACAGACACGCCCCTTCCCACGAACACAAAAGAACTCTAGGCCAAAAATAACCAAAAAAAGAGTACATTTGATAAAGATATAGACATATAATATTAAAAGTGAACTCCTAAATAATCTAAGTCCTAAAATTACGAAGAGAAAACTAGCACTAAATTGAATGGGATAAAAACGGTATACGGTATACTTATTTAATCCTAAATAGCTCCTAACTAAAGATAAGCTTGTATACTATAACTTATTAAATTATTAATTGTTATTTTCAGTTACCTTAATTTTGTTGACTCAATTAAGGTAACTGAAAATAACAACAATGAAAATAACGGGACGAACATTAGCGAGAACTGAGAGCCTAAAATAAAAGAGACTTATGCTAAAGGGAACGCAAAGTTTGCAGAAGAGAATATTGATGAATGCGAAGGAGGGCTCAATTACACCGACCGAACAATAAATCAAATACAATTGGTTCATGTGCCAGCGTGCGTTCATCGAGATATGAAGCAAGCGGGAAGTTTGGAGAGCACGAAATATGCGTAAGAGTTGCTCGAGGTATAGCCGAGAGAAACTCTAGCTTCTTGAGTGCTCTCCAAACTTCCCAAGTGTTTCATATCTCGATGAACGCACAGCTGACCCATGAACCAATTTTTTATAACATTTTCCACGCGGTAGTCTACATATTGTGTAAAGAGAACTTCCCTCTGCTACGTCATCAGCGTGCGCAATTGAATTTGACTACACGAATTCACCAGCTATGTTATAAAAATAAATAAATAATAATACAAATTCCTTGTACAAAGAAAAACGTTGACGCCTTGAGGTTGAAATATACAGAAGAAGAAGACGTTGAGCTGTTGTTTCATTTCAAAGATTTCCCCACCCAAAGACAAGAATAGGAATTTGTGGCAGAATAATGGAAGTTTTTCTCGCGGAATTAAGGCGCGCCTTTGTTAACACTCCAACAATATAATGCTCGTAAACTATCACGAATATTTCCAATTAAAGCCCACAATAATTCCAAAAATTTTGGATATGGCATCTTTGGAATCAGGTTAGTAATTACTGGTTGTCCGCTAACGTTATGTTTCTTACATAGAAAGAGTTTGAAATATAGACGTCGAGCCCCCCAAAATGCTCATACTCTATATACAATACTGGGAAATAACGGTGCTCCATAATATTACATCACAACTAAATTCACTTTAGCAACTAAAACATATATAAGTCAGGAAAATTAGTTTTTAAAATATTTAAAATATTCTTGTAATTTATTAATATTATCTTTAGAAGTTACGTTGTCTTCGCAATTGAAATTAATTATTTAATAGGTTATAGTATACAAGCTTATCTTTAGTTAGGAGCTACTTAGGATTAAATAAGTATACCGTATACCGTTTTTTGTTTCCCATTCAATTTAGTGCTAGTTTTCTCTTCGTAATTTTAAGACTTAGATTATTTAGGAGTTCACTTTTAATATTATATGTCTATATCTTTATTAAATGTACTTTTTTTTCGGTTATTTTTGGCCTAGAGTTCTTTTGTGTTCGTGGGAAGGGGCGTGTCTGTGCCTTTTTCGTTGTACCCAGGAAACCCAGCGCGCTTTGTTCGTCACAGTTTGAAAAACGTAAATTGCCGTAGATTCTTACTGGGCGTCATACATGCATTACGTTGGTACAGCAAATTTAAGCTTGACAAAATAAAGCTAATTGAAAACAACAACAATGAAAATAACGGGACTAACATTAGCGAGAACTGAGAGCCTAAAATAAAGGAGACTAATGCTAAAGAGAACGCAAAGTTTGCAGAGATAACGAGCGCCTTTATTAACACTCCAACGATATAATGCTCGTAAAATATCACGGATATTTCTAATTAAAGTTCACAATAATTCCAAAAGGCATACATTTGGCAAACGGCATCTTCGGAATCAGGTTAGTCGTTACTGGCTATCATAATTTTTCATATATTGTCATACTGAAGAACACTATTACAAAATGTGGCGATGCTCAAATTTATTATTTCATTGGTTTCCTTTTCGGTGGCTTTAAGGCACTTAATCGTAAAATTTCCTTCGGCTGTCGACGAAATGGTTTGTCAATAAAAACGCAGACTTTGGGAGAAATACTAAAAGGGATGTTTGAAATCAATTTGGTTTGATGTATGACGTACTCTGCCATAAAATTATCTATTTTCAATTATCTTTTTAATAATAAACTATATTCACACATATACATTTTTGCTTTGTAATGAATATTTGGTTTGGATGGTTATCAGTTATCATTCACAATTAATGTTCATGCTTTTAAGGCTATTAACTCACATCGGCCGTGAATAAATAAACCCACTCGGCCTATTTACACAGTTCTAAACTAATTGCACTATACTAAACAAACAGAGATAGTATAATAATTATTTGACAAAATTTTCTATTTATATCGCGACACGCGCCTTTAGATTAGCCTACTGTTGACGTGAGCTCTGTGTTTGAGAAGAAAAGTGCAAATTTGTAAAACAAGCAAATTGTGTTGGATGAATTTGGCCACTGATGTGGCAGGTTTAATTAAATCAAAATTAAAGTTACGACACAGCAGTAAATGCAAACAGAAAACAACGCCGCAAATATCGACAGAGAAAAAGTCATAAACCGTTGGCTGGCGAAAGGGGTGGTGGCGGGAAAAAACTTGTCTCTTGATGGGGGATGTGGTCACTCTGATGGCAAGGGAAGGAAGGACACACCTAATTAGGAACCTTGCCGATAAACCCTGCCTGAACCACTTTAAAACCTCATTGGTTATAGTTGACGTAATCTTCGTACATGATCAGGTTGACTCAACGGGTTATCACGTGGGCATCATGTCGCGAAATAAATGACATGGGTGGCCATAATGTTTGCTTTGTAATAAAATGCTAGGATTAAAAGGTCTACGATACATTATACCACCCAAAATTTTTTTTAAAAAGTAAATTGCCCTTTATACTTAGTGGGTGTAACATATGCAGTACCTTAGTGGAGCAAATTTAAGCTTGACAAAATTAAGGTAACTGAAAATAACAATAATGAAAATAACGGGACTAACATTAGCGAGAACTGAGAGCCTAAAATAAAAGAGACTTATCCTAAAGGGAACGAAAAGTTTGCAGAAGAGAATATTGATGAATGCGAAGGAGGGCTCAATTACACCGACCAAACAATAAATCATTTAACAATTGGTTCATGTGCCAGCGTGTGTTCATCGAGATATGAAGCACGCGGGAAGTTTGCAGGGCACGAAAGATGCGTAAGAGTTGCGCGAGGTGTAGCCGAGAGAAACTCTAGCTTCTTGAGTGCTCTCCAAACTTCCCAAGTGCTTCATATCTCAATGAACGCACAGCTGACGCATAAACCAATTTTTTTTATAACATTTTCCACGCGGTAGTCTAAATATTGTGTAAAGAGAACTTCCCTCGGCTACGTCATCAGCGTGCACAATAGGAATATGAAGCACGCTCGCGCAATTGACCTATGTTATAAAAATAAATAAATAAATAAATAATAATATAAATTCCTTGTACGAAGAAAAATGTTGACGCTTTGAGGTTGAAATATACAGAAGAAGAAGACGTTGAGCTGCTGTTTCATTTCAAAGATTTCCCCACCCAAAAACAAGAATAGGAATTTGTGGCAGAATAATGGAAATGTTTCTCGCGGAATTAACACGCGCCTTTATTAACACTCCAACAATATGCTCGTAAAATATCACGAATATTTCTAATTAAAGCCCACAATAATTCCAAAAATTTTGCATACGGCATCTTCGGAATCAGGTTAGTCTTTACTGGTTGTCCGCTAACGTTATGTTTCTTACATAGAAAGAGTTTGAAATATAGACGTCGAGCCCCCCAAAATGCTCATACTCTATATACAATACTTGGGAAATAACGGTGCTCCATAATATTACATCACAACTAACTTCACTTTAGCAACTAAAACATATATATGTCAGTAAAATTAGTTTGATGCGTACACTTAACGTTTCTGTTGGAAACATATCTGGTTGTTTTCTTTACGAAAATCAGAGAGATTTAACTCAAAGCGAGAATCCAGTTCGTAACTAACAACTTTCACAGACGAAAAAAGTCAGTTATCATTTTATAAATTTATATTTGCTCGGCTGTAGTTGTTATTATTGTTATTCCTGCCGTTCTTATGCTCTTGTCGCTGTGGTTTGCAGTTCTTCAATGCTGTCGTCCCGACGAAACAAAAAACGGTTAAGGCCAGCGCGAAATTGTTTATTTATCCCACTATAAATGAGAGGATTTGCGAACGAATTACAGTAGCGCAGGAAAAGTATAATGTAGTTTGTAACTAAGATTGTTTTGCCTCGACAAGATGAACAATACGTGTGAACAAGAAAGAAAACAAACAGAGGACACCAGCATACGAAGTGCGTTCCCATGATCACGGTTAATATTTTGGCTCCTTTGAGTTCCCGCTTTATTCCGCGTTTAGCGTTGCTGGAGCCGTCGGGATCGCTTGGGATTGCCTGCGAGTTTATACTGCGAGCGTGCGAACGCGCCACGAGGAAAATTTTCCAGTACGCAAACGCCATTACACCGACTGGGAAAACAAAACTTGCGAAGGTAACGAACATCATGTATGCGGGTGCAACGAAGAAACACGAATTGCTGTCTTCAGGCTCTTTGATGAGCGACAGGAACGCCGCACAAGAAACCAGGAAAGAATAGACCCAGATAAACACCATGAAGAAGACAGCTTTGCGGTGAGTGACTATCGAGTGATAGTGAAGGGAGTACTTGACCGCAACATAGCGCTCTAGGCTGATCATGGTGAGGCAAAGAATCGATGCCGTGCCGCAGGCAATATCCAGCACGAACTGGCAGCGGTATAGAACGATATTGTCGGTTGTCAACTGGGCCGCGACAAATAACGGTATCAGTATGGCCGCGATCACGATGTCGGCGACAGCGAGGTTGATAACAAAGTAGTGCCTTATGAGCCGAAGCTGTCTGTACAGCATGAAAACGACACAAACCAGAGAGTTAGTGACGATCGACACCACTGCAACCACGATGAGCGGTATCACCAGGGCTAAAGATGCTCTTGAACAAGAGAATCGGGTCGTTGGAAGACGCTCTGAAGACAAGCACAACTCAAGAAAATGTTTCCAGCAACCGTGGTGAAAATCAGGATCAGAAATATTATTTGCAATGTCATATGCCTTGCACTTGTTAAAGGAAGCTTTACACTCATCACTCGTATAATCGCTCATGGTTTCAAAGCGGCAGAAATAAGAAGCAAACGTTATAGCGCGGTTTACCAGAGAAATATGCTTCACGCAACCCTCAGATGATGTGAACTTCACAGCTTTTGAGCGGGACTGTTAAACAGTTATTGTACCAGGGATCAATGGTAATAATTAATGGCAGCCTAAGTTTGTTTGATCAGCTGAGCGTTGTGGGACAACAAAAGCTTTTTACGAGACAAGGCGTCTTTCACGAACACGTCAATTTCGAATATTATTTGCGCTCCTTATCTCCATTACCTATTGATTTTCAGCGGGCGAGAAGAGTGAACAGAAAAAACACGAAAATGGTGAAAAACGCTCTTTATTAAAACCCGCAAAGATTTCATGACCTTTTCATGTCAGTCTCTTGTCTGGCTCATCCTTTTTTACGCAATTTGTGAATTTGTGAAGCAAATTCTGAAAACGTTTATTGGCTATAATATCTCATAAGCGACAGACTAGATATGAATCGCTGACTTCAGTGAAAATGCCAATCACTCTTTTTGCAAATAAAACAACAACCGGCCTAAGAGCTAGGGGCGTTTTGAAAATATTCATCTGCTTTCGCCGCGTTTCAGTATTAGAATTAAATACAAAGGATTTCCTGGCTTAGCTAAACGTTTAAAAAATTTTCTTCTAGAATCTAAAAGCAAACATTTCGCAAGCTTTGTCCTAAAAGTAATTAAAACTAGAACTCCAAATTATTTAAATTATTGAAAATCGAACTCGATAGATATTTCGAAATCTGTGAGACTGTTGCCAAGTTCTTTTGATCGTGACGAGCACCTATGAAGAAAGCTATTTTAGGTAGATGATGATGCACTTACAAGCACGGAAACCGTTGTTACCAATAATTAATATTTAATCTCAATCCATTAGAAGGCACCGTGCGGTTTCCTGAAAATAGAAGGTTCTGTTTGCCTTTTTGCTGAAAAAGAAACAAACATCGGATTCAGATGTTGATTTAACCTGCGATCAGGCGAATTTTTTTTTCCGCGAAAAACTTCGCCTGATCGCAGGTTAATGTTGATTTTCCAACTGTATATTGAATTTCGCATTTAATTCATACAAACCTGTCTTCGTAATGGAGCGGCAGGTGGAGATCAAGAGGAAATTGTGGTATAAGAAAAAAACGTACGAAATTTAAAGTGCCCCTAACCCCCAAAAAGTTTTTTCGCCTAAATAAATCTACTTATCATTCGAAGTATTTCGGCGAAAGAATTATTGGATTTGGTTGAATCCTCGATTTTTTATGGACAGCCAAAGTCTCATTCAATTTGTTGCACGGCCGAGTAAAAGGGATAAAGGGGATTAGTTTCTAAAGAAACTGTGGTGCTGCGTCGGTGGGGAAGTGAGACACGAAAATTTGGTTTATCAACGGAGTTGATAATGTAAATTGACCACCAGCTAATCGAATCCCTGTACGGTGGTCAATTTACATTATCAACTCCGTTGATAAACCAAATTTTCGAGTAAAAGGGAGTCTGGGTCCAACGAGGTTGGTGACGTCATCCCCGGAACGATTGAAAAATAGCTTCTCAGTCAATCTCTGTTTTTGCAAGCGTTTGTTGGGGTCATCGAAGCACATATTGGAGGGGAAAAGTCTGGCAGTAGTCAAAATTGTGTTGGAATCATGTCCTCCTCGTCCTCGGAGTCAGAGTCGGTCTGTGTGTAGGGTGAAGACCAAATTAACTTCATTTCTGAAGTGGAACTACAACGGAATCGGCGAGGAGCTCGAAGGAGCCTCATGGTTATGAAGACCAGGAATGGACAGCAAGATTCGCGGAAGAAGACGAAAAAGATTAACTTCGTTTATAAGTGTTATCTACCGTACCTCGTGGTTCTGTGTACGTTGCTGGTGAGCAAAAGCTTTGATTTTATAACATTTCAATCTTGAACGACCGAGTACCCGTGCATCGGCAATAGGGACTTTAAGCATCGACAACGGGAACGGCAACGGCGACGTGAGACTGTGAGGGAAAACCCAAATGTCGCATTGCGCATGTCTGGCGCGAAATATTTTGACGTTCTGCTTCGGGGCCCGACGTGAGAAAGCTTAGTTTGGCGTTGAGTGAAAACGTGAGTAGCATTTCACATATTTTAGCTCTATTTTTGCCCCCAAATTGATAATTTTAATATGGATTGATACCTTAAGATACCAAGGAATAGAATCATTGAGTTGTTGCCTGATTTTTTTCCCCAAACTATAAGCTTAAAAACTTTAATCAGTCGGCTGTTTCAAAACAAAAAGCTAGCGCCGATGCCTCCGAAATTAGAAATGATTTGCGAGACTCACACTGTTTATCGACAGTTCTCTCTAACATTACTTTTTCGCATTCGAAATAAGACATACTAGAGCTGTTAATTTACACTAAACCTGGCCGAGAAAAATAACTAGTGATCAGTGTTGCTCAAAACTAACGTCCAAAATTCTCTATCATATCGTAGTTTTCAGTTCAAATTCCTAGATGTAAAGATATGGAAATTGACATGCATGCTCGTACTGCTACAGCGTTTCTCGCAAATCCCGGCCTTCGCTGCAGAACATTTCAATTGAGTTCATGTTAATCTAGTCGCTACTTCTAGGTAATAAGTCTTATATTGGTGATTTTTATTTTGTTTTATTTTATCACATTACCTCGGCTAAAAATGTGATATCTAATCTCCGATAAACACTTGTCGTTTTCCAGCACTGATTTGTTGACGTATTCAGTTTGTACAACAGTAAAAATTTTCATCGGTCATATTATCATTAAAATGGCTGAACGCGAAGGAATATCTCGAGAGAAGTTGGCGTCTTCGGCGGCTGCTTAACTGCTTTCAAGTTCACTCATATATACATATATATACACCTTTATTGCGCTCCCTGAAAAGGGCTTTTCAGCAGCAATATTTAAATATATATTAAAAAATCTTACATGAATTAAAAATAGAAAAAATCTGATAAGATAAAAGCTAAAAAAAAAATAAATGCAACGTTTCACGATAAATTATTTACAAGCAGTTCACATACATTCTTTTTAAAAGTCTTCAGTGAAGAAGTTAACTTTAGATCAAGGGGGAGCGAGTTCCAAACTTTTGCCCCTCGAAAGGCAAATGACCTCTGGCCAGTAGAAAGCCGACAATGTGGCAAGTTGAGTTCATTGTTATCAACAGATCTAAGTTGTCTATTATGAACTTGTGACCTATATACAAATTTGTCTTTCAGATAAATGGGCACCCGATGTTGTAAGCATTTATGCACCATGACGGCTGTGTTTAATCGTAGTTTATCCTCTATACTAAGCCACCCAAGTGATTTAAGGCCTTGAGAGATGTGGTCGAATTTTTTCAAGCCGAGTACGATCTTTCCTGCAAAGTTCTGGACCAGTTGTAGCTTCTTTATATTTGACTTGGATGTGTTTCCCCAAACAGTCGAACAATAAAAGAGTTTACTAAATACGAAGGCATTAATCATTAAAAGTAAAGATTTCCGATCTAATAAGTGCTTTATCCTATTTATTTGAACAAGTTTGTGAACACAGTTCGAGACTAACTTTGATATATGTTCGTTATAGTTGAGAGTCTGGTCGATATAGACACCCAGGTCTCTGGCAACAGAAACGGGTTCAATCTCCTTTCCAAGAATGGTAATGGATAGACGCGGCAAATTACGTAAGAGTTGTGGAGTTGCAATAACCAAGAATTTAGTCTTGTCAGGGTTAATCAACAGTGAATTCTCGCAGCACCAACGGGATATTTCCAAAAGGTCTTGATTTAACGCATTGCTTGCATCAGTAATATCACGAGGAGGAAGAGATAAGAAAATTTTTGTATCGTCCACGTAACCTGAAGATTTGCAGTGCTTAGGAACCGACAATAAATCGTTAACATACACTGTGAACAGGACGGGTCCAAGGATAGAGCCTTGGGGAACCCCGAAATTTAAAGGTAATGGATCCGAAATAGCGTCCTCGATCCTCACGAATTGACTGCGCTTTGTCAAGTAACTTTCAAACCAGGTCCAGGCAGCAGTGGAGATGCCGATTTTGTGGAGTTTCATAAGTAGGCGCTCATGCTGAATGCTGTCGAAAGCCTTCGACATATCTAATAACACGATCACTCCACAACCGCGATCACTCCACAATCGCGATCACTCCACAACCGCGAAAAAACGAAAAAACGATCACTCCACAACCGCGTCCTCTCCCCAGTAGTTTTCTCGGTTTTTCCGTCGCCGTTGCCGTTCTCGTCGTCGATGCTTAAATTGTGCAGCGGTTTGAAAACAATAATTGTTATTAAGCGGCCGTCGCTTAGCGACGAGCCGCTTCTAGTAATACCCTTTTTTTTTTAAGCGGCCGTCGCTTAGCGACGAGCCGCTTCTTAAATTACCCGTTTTTTTTAAGCGGCCGTCGCTTAGCGACGAGCCGCTTCTAGTAATACCCTTTTTTTTTTAAGCGGCCGTCGCTTAGCGACGAGCCGCTTCTAGTAATACCCTTTTTAAGCGGCCGTCGCTTAGCGACGAGCCGCTTCTAGTAATACCCTTTTTTTTTTTTAAGTGGCCGTCGCTTAGCGACGAGCCGCTTCTTAAATTACCCGTTTTTTTTTTTTTTTAGTTTTTTTTGTCGTGGTGTCCGCCGAGAGGCCCGTGCCCCTCTCGGCCAGAGGAAGAAACAATGACATAAGTAAAGCACTTAATTTTCTAATAGCGGCGCCGCGACTTGAACTCGCGACCTTAAGATCCCAATCTCGGTCCCTTATCCGATTGCGGTGAGGAGACACTTCTTGCGGTTACTAGAGAATTTTGTAGTAAATAAAGTCATTACGTCGGTCACGCATCGTCTCTTTAAAAGCCTTTCAATGCTCAAGGGTTACAGAGGAAAGAAATGTTTTGTCAGAATTGAATTACTCCAATGTACATCCAGTAGGGAAGGAATTTATTTGAAAGCGTTTATTTTGAGCAGTATTTCACAACACTGATGACTTAACTAAAGCTATTCGGAAGACCGTAAATGTTTTAAAACTGAACTTGTAGATTTTGGTGGCCATAAAATACAGGGGTCAGAGTCGAAAGTGGCGAAATCCTTTCAAAAAGAAGTGTTTAGTCAGAATTATAGGAAATGAATTTATTTGAGCGTTCCGTGCCCCTCTCAGCCAGAGGAAGAAACATTTACATAAAGTAAAGAAATAAGTTTTCTAATAACGGCGCCCGGAGTTGAACTCGTGACCTTCAAATCCCTTATCCGATTGCGCTGATCAGACATCTCTTGCGGTCACTAGATAATTTTGTAGTAAATAAAGTCATTACGTCGATCACGCATCGTCTCTTTAAAAGCCTTTCAATGCTCAAGGGTTACAGAGGAAAGAAATGTTTTGTCAGAATTAAATTACTCCGATGTACATCCAGTAGGAAAGGAATTTATTCGAAAGCGTTTATTTTGAGCAGTATTTCACAACAAGTGAAAAGGAATAGAAAAAAAAGATCAAAGAAAAAAAAACTTCACTTTGTTGAGGCTTGTACCACCGACCCTAAGCTGTCAATACAGTACGAAAAGAGCGCACTAACCCACCAGGCCACCAAAACCTTCTCTAACGCATAACCGAATTTTAAATTCTTTATCATTCAGAGTGACGAATTGACTGTCATGCCAACTGAAAGGTGACAAAGTGCATTAATCCGGCTCGGATGGTCAAAAAGGCCGCTTCTAATTCTCGCAGAATTTCTTGTTTTTTTTTTTTTTTTGTAGTTTTTTTTGTCGTGGTGTCCGTCGAGAGGCCCGTGCCCCTCTCGGCCAGAGGAAGAAACAATGACATAAGTAAAGAAATAATTTAATTATACCGGATCCGGTTTTAGAACTCGCGACCATCCAATTCTTACCTCGGCCCCTTATCCGATTGCGCTAATGAGACATCTGTTGCGGCGAGTAAGGAATTTTGTAGTAAATAAAGTCATTAGGTCGGTCACGCATCGTCTCTTTAAAATCCGTTTCAATGCCCAACGGTTACAGAGAAAAGAAATGTTTTCTCAGAATTGAATTACCCCAGTGTACATCCCATAACAAAGGATATTTATTTGAAAGCGTTTGTTTTGAGCAGTATTTCAGAACAACAGATGATTGGGTATGGAATAAAGGTCAGAAGGGTGTACAGGTTTTATTTTGCGTGATTATAATTATTTTCTCGATGCTCGCGTCGTTGTATCTAAACTTTGCGTAATAATGTAAAGAGTATAAACTTTTAATTGACTAAAAGGCACCCAGAGTAGCATAACGCTTTCTTTCCCGATATTGCGTGTATTAAAAGTTATGTTTCTTGTCTGTTTCACTCGTGGGAACGGGCACTTCTGATTGGACAGATATTATAGTTTTGAAACTGTGTCCTGTCTATGGTTATTTTCGTTTCACAATTCATTTGTTTTAAAAAAAATCTTTTTTGGGCATTTGTGTTTCTTTTCCGGAATGATAAATTGTAACAACGTTTAAAATAATTTATAAGGCCTATGAAATCTTAAAGAAAGTCCATAACTTTCACTGAATTTACTTTACATGTAACGAGATTGTTCGTGACCCGGTTTTGAAGATAAACAAATATTGACCGAGTTAGTGATGGTGCAATACCGGAAGTGAAATCAACCAACACAGCTCTTTTGCGTGATGTTGTTTGAACATACCTTTGTGGTATTGAGATATCAGTTATCGTCGAGAAACCGGTCAACGGATCGAAGACTCAGATTTATAGCAAATTGTTCGCTTTCTTTGAAATTGTCAAACAAGTCGAGGTGCCAGTGTTTTGTGAAGCTTCTGCTGGCCTTGGTTTCGCGCATAGCGAATATCCATAGAATCGCTTCACTACTTTTCCGTGTCAAATTGCAAAATAGGTTTACAGCTTAAGCGTTGAAAAAAGAAAAAAGAAAAACAAGTGAAAAGGAATGGAAAAAAAATAGAGATAAAAGAAAAAAAATTTTTCACTCTGTTGAGACATGAACCACCCACCTTACGCTGCCATGACAGTATGCAATGAGCACATTAACCCACTAGGCCACTAAAACCTTCTCTTAACGTGGATTCGAATTTTAAATTCTTTATCATTCAGAATGACGAATTGACTGTCATGCCAACTGAGAGGTGACAAAAATTGAATTATGATCAACTTGAACTTATCCTGTGCATTAATCCGGCTCGGATGGTCAAAAAGGCCGCTTCTAATTCTCGCAGAATTTCTTGTTTTTTTTTTTTGTGGTTATTAAGCGGCCGTCGCTTAGCGACGAGCCGCTTCTAGTAATACCCTTTTTTTTTTTTTTTTTTTTTTTTTTTTGTAGTTTTTTTTGTCGTGGTGTCCGTCGAGAGGCCCGTGCCCCTCTCGGCCAGAGGAAGAAACAATGACATAAGTAAAGAAATAATTTAATTATACCGGATCCGGTTTTAGAACTCGCGACCATCAAATTCTTACCTCGGCCCCTTATCCGATTGCGCTAATGATACATCTCTTGCGGCGAGTAAGGAATTTTGTAGTAAATAAAGTCATTAGGTCGGTCACACATCGTCTCTTTAAAATCCGTTTCAATGCCCAACGGTTACAGAGAAAAGAAATGTTTTCTCAGAATTGAATTACCCCAGTGTACATCCCATAACAAAGGATATTTATTTGAAAGCGTTTGTTTTGAGCAGTATTTCAGAACAACAGATGATTGGGTATGGAATAAAGGTCAGAAGGGTGTACAGGTTTTATTTTGCGTGATTATAATTATTTTCTCGATGCTCGCGTCGTTGTATCTAAACTTTGCGTAATAATGTTAAGAGTATAAACTTTTAATTGACTAAAAGGCACCCAGAGTAGCATAACGCTTGCTTTCCCGATATTGCGTGTATTAAAAGTTATGTTTCTTGTCTGTTTCACTGGTGGGAACGGGCACTTCTGATTGGACAGATATTATAGTTTTTAAACTGTGTCCTTTCTATGGTTATTTTTGTTTCACAATTCATTTGTTTTAAAAAAAATCTTTTTTGGGCATTTGTGTTTCTTTTCCGGAATGATAAATTGTAACAACGTTTAAAATAATTTATAAGGCCTATGAAATCTTAAAGAAAGTCCATAACTTTCACTAAATTTACTTTACATGTAACGAGATTGGCAAATATTGACCTGAGTTAGTGATGGTGCAATACCGGAAGTACTAGTGATGGTGATATACTGGAAGTGAAATCAACCAACACAGCTCTTTTGCGTGGCGTTGTTTGAACATAGCTTAGTAGTATTGGAGATATCGGTTATCGTCGAGAAACTGGTCAACGTATCGAAGACGCAGATTTATACTAAATTCTTCGCTTTCTTCGAAGTTGTCAAGCAAATCGAAGAGCCAATGTTTTGTCAAACTTCGGCTGGCCTTGGTTTCTCGCGTAGCGAATATCCATAGAATCGATTCAGTACTTTTCCGTGTTAAATTGCAAAATAGGTTTACAGCTTAAGCGTTGAGAAAAGAAAAAAGAAAAACAAGTGAAAAGGAATAGAAAAAAAAAAAAAAGATCAGAGAAAAAAAAACCTTCAGTCTGTTGAAGCTTGAACTACCGACCCTAATCTGTCATTACAGTTCGAATAGAGCGCACTAACCCACTAGGCCACCAAAACCTTCTCTAAATGCTCGATCGAATTTTAACTTTGTTATCATTCGGAGTGAGGAATTGACTGTCATACGAAAATTGAATTACGATCAACTTGAACTTATCCTGTGCATTAATACGGCTCGGATGGTCAAAAAGGCCGCTTCTAATTCTCGCAGAATTTCTTGTTTGTTTTTTTTTTTTGTATTTTTTTTTGTCGTGGTGTCCGTCGAGAGGCCCGTGCCCCTCTCGGCCAGAGGAAGAAACAATGACATAAGTAAAGAAATAATTTAATTATACCGGATCCGGTTTTAGAACTCGCGACCATCAAATTCTTACCTCGGCCCCTTATCCGATTGCGCTAATGAGACATCTCTTGCGGCGGGTAAGGAATTTTGTAGTAAATAAAGTCATTAGGTCGGTCACGCATCGTCTCTTTAAAATCCGTTTCAATGCCCAACGGTTACAGAGAAAAGAAATGTTTTCTCAGAATTGAATTACCCCAGTGTACATCCCATAACAAAGGATATTTATTTGAAAGCGTTTGTTTTGAGCAGTATTTCAGAACAACAGATGATTGGGTATGGAATAAAGGTCAGAAGGGTGTACAGGTTTTATTTTGCGTGATTATAATTATTTTCTCGATGCTCGCGTCGTTGTATCTAAACTTTGCGTAATAATGTAAAGAGTATAAACTTTTAACTGACTAAAAGGCACCCAGAGTAGCATAACGCTTGCTTTCCCGATATTGCGTGTATTAAAAGTTATGTTTCTTGTCTGTTTCACTGGTGGGAACGGGCACTTCTGATTGGACAGATATTATAGTTTTGAAACTGTGTCCTGTCTATGGTTATTTTCGTTTCACAATTCATTTGTTTTAAAAAAAATCTTTTTTGGGCATTTGTGTTTCTTTTCCGGAATGATAAATTGTAACAACGTTTAAAATAATTTATAAGGCCTATGAAATCTTAAAGAAAGTCCATAACTTTCACTGAATTTACTTTACATGTAACGAGATTGTTCGTGACCCGGTTTTGAAGATAAACAAATATTGACCGAGTTAGTGATGGTGCAATACCGGAAGTGAAATCAACCAACACAGCTCTTTTGCGTGGCGTTGTTTGAACATACCTTAGTGGTATTGAGTTATCAGTTATCGTCGAGAAACCGGTCAACGGATCGAAGACTCAGATTTATAGCAAATTGTTCGCTTTCTTTGAAATTGTCAAACAAATCGAAGTGCCAGTGTTTTGTGAAGCTTCAGCTGGCCTTGGTTTCGCGCGTAGCGAATATCCATAGAATCGCTTCACTACTTTTCCGTGTTAAATTGCAAAATAGGTTTACAGCTTAAGCGTTGACAAAAGAAAAAAGAAAAACAAGCGAAAAGGAATGGAAAAAAAAAGAGATAAAAGAAAAAAAAATTCACTCTGTTGAGACTTGAACCACCCACCCTACGCTGCCATGACAATATGCAACGAGCACATTAACCCACTAGGCCACTAAAACCTTGTTCTAACGCAGATTCGAATTTTAAATTCTTGATCATTCAGAATGACGAATTGACTGTCATGCCAACTGAAAGGTGACAAAAATTGAATTACGATCAACTTGAACTTATCCTGTGCATTAATCCGGCTCGGATGGTCAAAAAGGCCGCTTCTAATTCTCGCAGAATTTCTTGTTGTTTTTTTTTTTTGTAGTTTTTTTTGTCGTGGTGTCCGTCGAGAGGCCCGTGCCCCTCTCGGCCAGAGGAAGAAACAATGACATAAGTAAAGAAATAATTTAATTATACCGGATCTGGTTTTAGAACTCGCGACAATCAAATTCTTACCTCGGCCCCTTATACGATTGCGCTAATGAGACATCTGTTGCGGCGAGTAAGGAATTTTGTAGTAAATAAAGTCATTAGGTCGGTCACGCATCGTCTCTTTAAAATCCGTTTCAATGCCCAACGGTTACAGAGAAAAGAAATGTTTTCTCAGAATTGAATTACCCCAGTGTACATCCCATAACAAAGGATATTTATTTGAGAGCGTTTGTTTTGAGCAGTATTTCAGAACAACAGATGATTGGGTATGGAATAAAGGTCAGAAGGGTGTACAGGTTTTATTTTGCGTGATTATAATTATTTTCTCGATGCTCGCGTCGTTGTATCTAAACTTTGCGTAATAATGTAAAGAGTATTAACTTTTAATTGACTAAAAGGCACCCAGAGTAGCATAACGCTTGCTTTCCCGATATTGCGTGTATTAAAAGTTATGTTTCTTGTCTGTTTCACTGGTGGGAACGGGCACTTCTGATTGGACAGATATTATAGTTTTTAAACTGTGTCCTTTCTATGGTTATTTTTGTTTCACAATTCATTTGTTTTAAAAAAAATCTTTTTTGGGCATTTGTGTTTCTTTTCCGGAATGATAAATTGTAACAACGTTTAAAATAATTTATAAGGCCTATGAAATCTTAAAGAAAGTCCATAACTTTCACTGAATTTACTTTACATGTAACGTGATTGTTCGTGACCCGGTTTTGAAGATAAAAAAATATTGACCGAGTTAGTGATGGTGCAATACCGGAAGTGAAATCAACCAACACAGCTCTTTTGCGTGGCGTTGTTTGAACATACCTTAGTTGTATTGAGATAATTTATCGGTTATCGTCGAGAAATCGGTCAACGGATCGAACACATGACTCAGATTTATAGCAATTTGTTCGCTTTCTTTCTTTCTTTCTTTCTTTCTTTCTTTGAAATTGTCAAACAAATCGAAGTGCCAGTGTTTTGTCAAGCTTCAGCTGGCCTTGGTTTCTCGCGTAGCGAATATCCATAGAATCGGTTGAGTACTTTTCCGTGTTAAATTGCAAAATAGGTTTACAGCTTAAGCGCTGACAAAAGAAAAAAGAAAAGCAAGTGAAAAGGAATAGAAAAAAAAGAGATCAAAGAAAAAAAAACTTACCTCTGATAAGGTTTGAACCACCCACCCTAAACTACATTTTCAATACGTAATGAGCGCACTAACCCACTAGTCCACCAAAGCCTTCGCTAAACGCAGATTCGAATTTTAAATTCCTTATCATTCGGAGTGACGAATTGACTGTCAGTGACAAAAATTGAATTACGATCAACTTGAACTTATCCTGTGCATTAATCCGGCTCGGATGGTCAAAAAGGCCGCTTCTAATTCTCGTCCGTGTTAAATTGCAAAAAAGGTTTACAGCTTAAGCGTTGACAAAAGAAAAAAGAAAAAAAAGTGAAAAGGAATAGAAAAACAATAGAGATCAAGAAAAAAAAACTTCACTTTGTTGAGGCTTGAACCACCGACCCTATGCTGTCATTACATTGCGAAAAGAGCGCACCAACCCGCTAGGCCACCAAAACCTCCTCTGAAAGCGTAGTTGAATTTTAAATCCTTTATCATTCGGAGTGACGAATTGACTGTCATGCCAACTGAAAGGTGACAAAAATTTAATTACGATCAACTTGAACTCATCCTATGCATTAATCCGACTCGATGGTCAAAAAGGCCGCTTCTAATTCTCGCAGAATTTCTTGTTTGTTTTTTTTTTTTTTTGTAGTTTTTTTTGTCGTGGTGTCCGTCGAGAGGCCCGTGCCCCTCTCGGCCAGAGGAAGAAACAATGACATAAGTAAAGAAATAATTTAATTATACCGGATCTGGTTTTAGAACTCGCGACAATCAAATTCTTACCTCGGCCCCTTATCCGATTGCGCTAATGAGACATCTGTTGCGGCGAGTAAGGAATTTTGTAGTAAATAAAGTCATTAGGTCGGTCACGCATCGTCTCTTTAAAATCCGTTTCAATGCCCAACGGTTACAGAGAAAAGAAATGTTTTCTCAGAATTGAATTACCCCAGTGTACATCCCATAACAAAGGATATTTATTTGAAAGCGTTTGTTTTGAGCAGTATTTCAGAACAACAGATGATTGGGTATGGAATAAAGGTAAGAAGGGTGTACAGGTTTTATTTTGCGTGATTATAATTATTTTCTCGATGCTCGCGTCGTTGTATCTAAACTTTGCGTAATAATGTAAAGAGTATAAACTTTTAATTGACTAAAAGGCACCCAGAGTAGCATAACGCTTGCTTTCCCGATATTGCGTGTAAGTTATGTTTCTTGTCTGTTTCACTGGTGGGAACGGGCACTTCTGATTGGACAGATATTATAGTTTTGAAACTGTGTCCTGTCTATGGTTATTTTCGTTTCACAATTCATTTGTTTTAAAAAAATCTTTTTTGGGCATTTGTGTTTCTTTTCCGGAATGATAAATTGTAACAACGTTTAAAATAATTTATAAGGCCTATGAAATCTTAAAGAAAGTCCATAACTTTCACTGAATTTACTTTACATGTAACGAGATTGTTCGTGACCCGGTTTTGAAGATAAACAAATATTGACCGAGTTAGTGATGGTGCAATACCGGAAGTGAAATCAACCAACACAGCTCTTTTGCGTGGCGTTGTTTGAACATACCTTAGTGGTATTGAGTTATCAGTTATCGTCGAGAAACCGGTCAACGGATCGAAGACTCAGATTTATAGCAAATTGTTCGCTTTCTTTGAAATTGTCAAACAAATCGAAGTGCCAATGTTTTGTGAAGCTTCAGCTGGCCTTGGTTTCGCGCGTAGCGAATATCCATAGAATCGCTTCACTACTTTTCCGTGTTAAATTGCAAAATAGGTTTACAGCTTAAGCGTTGACAAAAGAAAAAAGAAAAACAAGCGAAAAGGAATGGAAAAAAAAAGAGATAAAAGAAAAAAAATTTTTCACTCTGTTGAGACTTGAACCACCCACCTTACGCTGCCTTGGAAATATGCAACGAGCACATTAACCCACTAGGCCACTAAAACCTTCTCTTAACGCAGATTCGAATTTTAAATTCTTTATCATTCAGAATGGCGAATTGACTGTCATGCCAACTGAAAGGTGACAAAAATTTAATTACGATCAACTTGAACTTATCCTGTGCATTAATCCGGCTCGGATGGTCAAAAAGGCCGCTTCTAATTCTCGCAGAATTTCTTGTTTTTCGTCGTGGTGTCCGCCGAGAGGCCCGTGCCCCTCTCGGCCAGGGAAGAAACATTTACATAAAGTGAAGAAATAAATTATATAATAGCGGCGCCCTGACTTGAACTCGCGACCTCCAGATCCCATCTGCGGCCCCTTATCCGATTGCGCTAATGAGCTATGTCTTGCGATTCGTAGTGAATTTTGTAGTAAATAAAGGCATTAAGTCGGTCACGCATCGTCTTTTTAAAAGCCTTTCAATACTCAAGGGTTACAGAGAAAATAAATGTTTTGTCAGAATTGAATTACTCCAATGTACATCCAATAGCAAAGGAATTTATTTGAAAGCGTTTATTTTGAGCAGTATTTCACAACGAGTCCGATCTTAACTAAAGCTATTCGGAAGACCGTAAATGTTTTTGAACTGAACTGTAGATTTTGGTGGCCATAAAATACAGGGGTCAGAGTCGGAAATGGCGAAATCCTTTCAAAAAGAAATGTTTAGTCAGAATTATAGGAAATGAATTTATTTGAGCGTTCCTCTTGACCCGGTTTTGAAGATAAACAAATATTGACCGAGTTAGTGATGGTGCAATACCGGAAGTACTACCGGAAGTGAAATCAACCAACACAGCTCTTTTGCGTGGCGTTGTTTGAACATACCTTAGCAGTATTGAGATATCGGTTATCGTCGAGAAACTGGTCAACGGATCGAAGACGCAGATTTATACCAAATTGTTCGCTTTCTTTGAAATTGTCAAACAAGTCGAAGTGCCAGTGTTTTGTCAAGCTTCAGCTGGCCTTGGTTTCTCGCGTAGCGAATATCCATAGAATCGGTTGAGTACTTTTCCGTGTTAAATTGCAAAAAAGGTTTACAGGTTAAGCATTGACAAAAGAAAAAAGAAAAAAAAAAGTGAAAAGGAATAGAAAAAAAAGAGAGATCAAGAAAAATAAACTTCACTTCAGTGAGGCTTGAACCACCGACCCTATGCTGTCATTACAATGCGAAAAGAACGCACCAACCCACTAGGCTACTAAAACCACCCCTAATAGCATGGATGAATTTTAAATGCTTATTCATTCGGAGTGACGAATTGACTGTCATGCCAACTGAAAGGTGACAAAAATTTAATTACGATCAACTTGAACTCATCCTATGCATTAATCCGGCTCGATGGTCAAAAAGGCCGCTTCTAATTCTCGCAGAATTTTTTTTTTTTTTTTTGTAGTTTTTTTTGTCGTGGTGTCCGTCGAGAGGCCCGTGCCCCTCTCGGCCAGAGGAAGAAACAATGACATAAGTAAAGAAATAATTTAATAATACCGGTTTCGGTATTTAAACTCGCAACGTTCAAATTCCCAACTCGGCCCCTTATCCGACTGCGCTAATGAGACGTCTGTTGCGGTGGCTAAGGAATTTTGTAGTAAATAAAGTCATTAGGTCGGTCACGCATCGTCTCTTTAAAATCCGTTTCAATGCCCAACGGTTACAGAGAAAAGAAATGTATTCTCAGAAATTGAATTACTCCAGTGTACATCCCATAACGAAGGATATTTATTTGAGGGCGTTTGTTTTGAGCAGTATTTAAGAACAACGATGATTGGGTATGGAATAAAGGTAAGAGGGCTGTACAGGTTTTATTTTCCGTGATTATAATTATTTTCTCGATGCTCGCGTCGTTGTATCTAAACTTCGCGTAATAATGTAAAGAGTATAAACTTTTAATTGACTAAAAGGGACCCAGAGTAGCATAACGCTTGCTTTCCCGATATTGCGTGTAATGTTTCTTGTCTGTTTCACTCGTGGGAACGGGCACTTCTTATTGGACAGATATTATAGTTTTGAAACTGTGTCCTGTCTATGGTTATTTTCGGTTCACAATTCATTTGTTTTAAACAAAATCTTTTTTGGGCATTTGTGTTCCTTTTCCGGAATGATAAATTGTAACAACGTTTAAATAATTTATAAGGCCTATGAAATCTTAAAGAAAGTCCATAACTTTCACTGAATTTACTTTACATGTAACGAGATTGTTCGTGATCCGGTTTTGAAGATAAACAAATATTGACCGAGTTAGTGATGGTGCAATACCGGAAGTACTAGTGCTGGTGCAATATCGGAAGTGAAATCAACCAACACAGCTCTTTTGCGTGGCGTTGTTTGAACATACCTTAGCGGTATTGAGATATCAGTTATCGTCGAGAAACCGGTCAATGGATCGAAGACTCAGATTTATACCAAATTGTTCGCTTTCTTTGAAATTGTCAAACAAATCGAAGTGCCAGTGTTTTGTCAAGCTTCAGCTGGCCTTGGTTTCGCGCGTAGCGAATATCCATAGAATCGCTTCACTACTTTTCCGTGTTAAATTGCAAAATAGGCTTACAGCTTAAGCGTTGACAAAAGAAAAAAGAAAAACAAGTGAAAATGAATGGAAAAAAAAAGAGATAAAAGAAAAAAAAACTTCTCTCAATAGAGGTTTGAACCACCGACCCTGAGCTGCCATTACAGTACGAAAAGAGTACATTACCCCACTAGGCCATCAAAATCTTGTCAAAATGCTAAATCGAATTTTAAATTCTTTATCATTCAGAATGATGAATTGACTGTCATGCCAACTGAAAGGTGACAAAAATTGAATTACGAGCAACTTGAACTTATCCTGTGCGTTAATCTGGCTCGGATGGTCAAAAAGGCCGCTTCTAATTCTCGCAGAATTTCTTGGTTTTTTTTTTTTTTTTGTTGTAGTTTTTTTTGTCGTGGTGTCCGTCGAGAGGACCGTGCCCCTCTCGGCCAGAGGAAGAAACAATGACATAAGTAAAGAAATAATTTAATAATACCGATTCCGGGATTTGAACTCGCGACCTTCTAATTCCTAACTCGGCCCCTTATCCGACTGCGCTAATGAGACACCTCTTGCGATGACTGGGGAATTTTGTAGTAAATAAAGTCATTAGGTCGGTCACGCATCGTCTCTTTAAAATCCGTTTCAATGCCCAAGGGTTACAGAGAAAGAAATGTTTTCTCATAATTGAATTACTCCAATGTACATCCCATAACGAAGGATATTTATTTGAGAGCGTTTATTTTGAGCAGTATTTCAGAACAACGATGATTGGGTATGGAATAAAGGTAAGAAGGGTGTACAGGTTTTATTTTGCGTGATTATAATTATTTTCTCGATGCTTGCGTCGTTGTATCTTAACTTCGCGTAATAATGTAAAGACTATAAACTTTTAATTGACAAAAGGGAACCAGAGTAGCATAACGCTTGCTTTCCCGATATTGCGTGTAAGTTATGTTTCTTGTCTGTTTCACTCGTGGGAACGGGCTCTTCTGATTGGACAGATATTATAGTTTTGAAACTGTGTCCTTTCTATGGTTATTTTCGTTTCACAATGCATTTGTTTTAAAAAAAATCTTTTTTGGGCATTTGTGTTTCTTTTCCGGAATTATAAATTGTAACAACGTTTAAAATAATTTATAAGGCCTATGAAATCTTAAAGAAAGTCCATAACTTTCACTGAATTTACTTTACATGTAACGAGATTGGCAAATATTGACCTGAGTTAGTGATGGTGCAATACCGGAAGTACTAGTGATGGTGATATACCGGAAGTGAAATCAACCAACACAGTTCTTTTGCGTGGCGTTGTTTGAACATAGCTTAGTAGTATTGGAGATATCGGTTATCGTCGAGAAACTGGTCAACGTATCGAAGACGCAGATTTATACTAAATTCTTCGCTTTCTTCGAAGTTGTCAAGCAAATCGAAGAACCAATGTTTTGTCAAACTTCGGCTGGCCTTGGTTTCTCGCGTAGCGAATATCCATAGAATCGATTCAGTACTTTTCCGTGTTAAATTGCAAAATAGGTTTACAGCTTAAGCGTTGACAAAAGAAAAAAGAAAAACAAGTGAAAAGGAATAGAAAAAAATAAAAGAGATCAAAGAAAAAAAAACCTTCATTCTGTTAAGGCTTGAACCACCGACCCTAATCTGTCATTACAGTTCGAAAAGAGCGCACTAACCCACTAGGCCACCAAAACCTTCTTTGAGTGCTCGATCGAATTTTAACTTTGTCATCATCCGGAGTGAGGAAATGATTGTCATACCAAAATTGAATTACGATCAACTTGAACTTATCCTGTGCATTAATATGGCTCGGATGGTCAAAAGGGCCGCTTCTAATTCTCGCAGAATTTCTTGTTTTGTATAAACGGCGCACATCCGACCTTCAGAGATCGGTATTTTAAACGAACACTAGCAATTAATTGTGGAAGTGCCTATTTATGGTATCTATTCAAAGAAGGCAAAGATAGATTTGACAAGAGAACGGAAAGTGAGCTCAGCCGACGCGAATTACGTGACTTGAAGATTAGCTGAACTTCTAGTTATCCTCAGGCAGTACTGTGAACGAAGTCAAGGCAAGGTAAAATAAAATAAATATAGCTTACTGCAATTAAAATTTGAGGCTACGTATCCGTCTAAACTGTTGGTTAGAAATAAGCGAACGCAACTTCGCTATTAGCCTGCGAGCAAGCTCTCCTATTTGGGGATATCGTGAAAAGTACACGCGCGAGAGGCACGCGAGAGGAGACGCGACTGCGGGGGGCGGGGAAGAGAAAGGGAGAGCTTGCAACCATCTCTCATAAAATTTAATTTCCACCCCGGAAACCCCGGGACATTGTAAAGCGTGAAAATTGTCACCACAGACATGCCGCAAATTAGAAAACTGACAAGCGCCTGTCAAAGTTAGACAGCCGAGCGCGCGTAATTTATTTTCGGCTCAGACAAAATGGCGGACAATTTGAGTGAGTTGGATGATTGTATTTCTGATGTTTTGAAGAAGTTCCAGTTAGTCTCGGGCTTGCAGTTCAAACTCCGACAGGAACAAGTTATTGCTGTTAAAACTTTACTTTCTAATCGAGATGTTTTTGCAGTTCTTCCAACGGGTTATGGAAAAAGTTTGATATTTCAGTGTTTCGTTGTCGCAAAAGAACTGCTCGAAGCGAAGAATGGCCACGGCACTCCAACGTCTCCGTGTGCACTCGTTATTTGTCCTCTAACGAGTATAATCGAGGATCAAATGGCGGAGGCTATGTCGCTGGGTATAAGCTGTCATCGTCTCCAAGATATCAAAGAATTGGAAAAAAGTGCTTTCCAACTTGTGTTCTCCTCCGGAAATGGAGAACAGTGTTTTCCTGGACTTAGCTCTTTTTCGATTTACTCTTGTTTCTCCCTCTTCTTTCTCTTGTTCTTCTCGGCGGTCAACTGTTATTTCTTGGTCAGCTACTCTGCCATGAACTTGTTTTTGAATTTTCCTGCTCAGTGGACTTCGATCGGGCGAGGAAACCGACATTGGAAGGCAGCGCTTGAATCGCTCTTCGCTCGAATCAATGTTCTCGTTGTCGGAATTAATCAAGGCGCTTGAAACAAAGGAAAACAACTGATGAAGGTTTCTGATCTTCCTTCCACAGGAACTACACACTCGCTCCGACTTATCCTCGCAATATTTTACTGGCAAGCCAACATTTTCACACAGCTTTGCCAGAATAACACCAAACGAGCCCTTCTGCTTTGAGGGCTGAAACAAGTTTTCGGTTCCAATAGATCCAAATTTGACTCTAAATGAACAACCACACAGACGACAGTTGTCTCTCACGGAAGGGGAAAGCGATTTTCTTCCTCTGCCGGTTTTCTTTTTCGGAGTGAGCTCCGCGATCGTCGACATAACACGGGTTTTTGGCGAAAAGAGCATCGTGTTTCTACATTTCCCGCGAAAATTTAGGGCAGGCCGGCTAGGCCTGTTATCAATCAACTTTAATTTCCGGAACGTCATTTTTCAGCCAATGGTATTTCCCTTCGTCTGGGCGAAGTACAAATGAAAATTTGAAAGGGATGGTTGCAAGCTCTCCTTTCGCCGGCCCCTCGCGGCTCGCTCGCGCGTTCGCGCGCGGCCCGCTTCGCTTCGCTCGCCCAAATAGGAGAGCTTGCTCGCAGGCTACTTCGCGATGCGAGAATAATTTGCATATATCCGATGTAAACAAACTGACACAAAAGACGCGATTGGATATATTTTACTACATGTAGCTTCATTTGAACATGAAGTTCGAGTGGCACCATCGTCTAAATCAACTGAATTCGGTGAAGTTAATCAATTTGATTTGTAAACACTTCAAGTTTTCTTAGCAGTCTACAATGTGTTGATCAATGACATGGGCTTCTGTCAGTGAATTAGCATGGCCTCTGAAATATATTTTGATTGTTGACGTTGGAAACCGGTTTCAATAGAGCGCTTGTGTCGAAGACTGTAGGACTCATGAAGCCGAAAAATCTAAAGGAAGTTAGATTGATGAGGTTTTCCTAAAGGTACATATCGAGGGACAATTATTTCAGCTGCCATTACATTCTGGACTACTTTGTGTCGCTGCGGTTAAATTCTTTGTGTATCCAATACGCAGCACACCGAATATCACGATGCATTGGAAACGTGGTACATGCACATGTTTGGGTTGTATCACTATACAATAAACGAATTTTAAAGAGGAGATCTTTTCACTGAACGGACCCATTGGAATTTTCTGTTTTCACCGTATAAAAGGGCATAAAATGCTTGTGAGATCAGCCGATGGGAATATGTTTATTTCACGAACAGCCGGTCTGTTTTTGGCTCATTCGTTTGCAAAACATCAAATTTTCTCTTAGGAGAGACATGTTACAGGTGACAATACTATGAATGTAAATTATCGGTAAAAATCATGTCTTATTTGCCCTCAGAGTTAGAATTATTGAGCTTCCTTCAAAGAACTTTGTAAGCGCAACAGAACTTCCGTTCCCGGGATGACGTCATGCAAGCGCTGAACCCAATCTCCCCATAACTCGGTCGTGAAACAAAATGGCGGCGTTTTTGGTCGTAATTTCGAGACTTTACCGGGGCACAGAAAAGCGAAGATTCAACCGAATCAAAAAAATTTTTCACGGTTGTGCTTCTAATTCAGAGACGAATCATTTAAAATGAAAAACATTTTCGGGGTTAGGGGCACTTTAAGGTATTGGATGTCCGAATAAAACTCTCCAATGAATGTTTGCGGTATATGTCATAGTTCTTATCTTCTCAAACAAGCCACTGACAATACCCCCCCTGCCCCCCTCCCCCCTCAAAGATTTTGAGTTACATTAGCATCCTTTCTTTTCAGATAAAACAGGCTGTTCACCATTTTGTGGTACGTACTAAAGAGGTCACCCTAAAGAAATGGTCTACTAACAGTAATTAATATATGTTAGCCATATTATTGACGGAAACTGGCTTGAGTAAATTTCAGGGAAACAAATTTAAGCTTGAAAAAATAAAGCTAATTGAAAACAGCAACAATGAAAATAACGAGACTAACATTAGCGAGAACTGAGAGCCTAAAATAAAGGAGACTAATGCTAAAGGGAACGCAAAGTTTGCAGAAGTAACGAGCGCCTTTATTAACACTCCAACGATATAATGCTCGTAAAATATCACGGATATTTTAATTAAAGTTCACAATAATTCCAAAAGGCATACATTTTGCATACGGCATCTTCGGAATCAGGTTATAGTCATTACTGGCTAATGTAATGTTCGTCCCGTTATTTTCATTGTTGTTATTTTCAGTTACCTTAATTGAGTCAACAAAATTAAGGTAACTGAAAATAACAATTAATAATTTAATAAGTTATAGTATACAAGCTTATCTTTACTTAGGAGCTATTTAGGATTAAATAAGTATACCGTATACCGTTTTTATCCCATTCAATTTAGTGCTAGTTTTCTCTTCGTAATTTTAGGACTTAGATTATTTAGGAGTTCACTTTTAATATTATATGTCTATATCTTTATCAAATGTACTCTTTTTTTGGTTATTTTTGGCCTAGAGTTCTTTTGTGTTCGTGGGAAGGGGCGTGTCTGTGCCTTTTTTGTTGTACCCAGGAAACCCAGCGCGCTTTGTTCGTCACAGTTTGAAAAACGTAAATTGCCGTAGATACTTACTGGGCGTCATACATGCATTACGTTGGTACAGCAAATTTAAGCTTGACAAAATAAAGCTAATTGAAAACAACAACAATGAAAATAACGGGACTAACATTAGCGAGAACTGAGAGCCTAAAATAAAGGAGACTAATGCTAAAGGGAACGCAAAGTTTGCAGAGATAACGAGCGCCTTTATTAACACTCCAACGATATAATGCTCGTATAAATATCACAATAATTCCAAAAGGCATACATTTGGCATACGGCATCTTCGGAATCAGGTTAGTCGTTACTGGCTATCATAATTTTTCATATATTGTCATACTGAAGAACACTATTACAAAATGTGGCGATGCTCAAATTTATTATTTCATTGGTTTCCTTTTCGGTGGCTTTAAGGCACTTAATCGTAAAATTTCCTTCGGCTGTCGACGAAATGGTTTGTCAATAAAAACGCAGACTTTGGGAGAAATACTAAAAGGGATGTTTGAAATCAATTTGGTTTGATGTATGACGTACTCTGCCATAAAATTATCTATTTTCAATTATCTTTTTAATAATAAACTCTATTCACACATATACATTTTTGCTTTGTAATGAATATTTGGTTTGGATGGTTATCAGTTATCATTCACAATTAATGTTCATGCTTTTAAGGCTATTAACTCACATCGGCCGTGAATAAATAAACCCACTCGGCCTATTTACACAGTTCTAAACTAATTGCACTATACTAAACAAACAGAGATATTATAATAATTATTTGACAAAATTTTCTATTTATATCGCGACACGCGCCCTTAGATTAGCCTACTGTTGACGTGAGCTCTGTGTTTAAGAAGAAAAGTGCAAATTTGTAAAACAAGCAAATTGTGTTGGATGAATTTGGCCACTGATGTGGCAGGTTTAATTAAATCAAAATTAAAGTTACGACACAGCAGTAAATGCAAACAGAAAACAACGCCGCAAATATCGACAGAGAAAAAGTCATAAACCGTTGGCTGGCGAAAGGGGTGGTGGCAGGAAAAAAACTTGTCTCTTGATGGGGGATGTGGTCACTCTGATGGCAAGGGAAGGAAGGACACACCTAATTAGGAACCTTGCCGATAAACCCTGCCTGAACCACTCTAAAACCTCATTGGTTATAGTTGACGTAATCTTCGTACATGATCAGGTTGACTCAACGGGTTATCACGTGGGCATCATGTCGCGACATAAATGACATGGGTGGCCATGATGTTTGCTTTGTAATAAAATGCTAGGATTAAAAGGTCTACGATACATTATACCACCCAATATTTTTTTTAAAGAGTAAATTGCCCTATATACTTAGTGGGCATAATATATGCATTACGTTAGTAGAGCAAATTTAAGCTTGACAAAATTAAGGTAACTGAAAATAGCAACAATGAAAATAACTGGACTAACATTAGCGAGAACTGAGAGCCTAAAATAAAAGAGACTTATGCTAAAGGGAACGCAAAGTTTGCAGAAGAGAATATTGATGAATGCGAAGGAGGGCTCAATTACACCGACCAAACAATAAATCATTTAACAATTGGTTCATGTGCCAGCGTGTGTTCATCGAGATATGAAGCACGCGGGAAGTTTGGAGAGCACGAAAGATGCGTAAGAGTTGCTCGAGGTGTAGCCGAGAGAAACTCTAGCTTCTTGAGTGCTCTCCAAACTTCCCAAGTGCTTCATATCTCGATGAACGCACAGCTGACGCATGAACCAATGTTTTTATAACATTTTCCACGCGGTAGTCTACATATTGTGTAAAGAGAACTTCCCTCGGCTACGTCATCAGCGTGCACAATAGGAATATGAAGGACGCTCGCGCAATTGAATTTGACTACACGAATTCACCAGCTATGTTATGAAAATAAATAAATAATAATATAAATTCCTTGTACGAAGAAAAATGTTGACGCCTTGAGGTTGAAATATACAGAAGAAGAAGACGTTGAGCTGTTGTTACTCGGGCTGCCCGCGCGTCTCGCGCGGCGCCCGGGTCTAAGATTACCGACGGTTCTTCTTTTTCGTCGTCGAGTATCATCCACAAAGTGCACTTCCGGCGTTTCTGCGAAAGCGCTAACTATTTTTAACAGAGTGATGCCTGTTGTCACGTATCGAAAAATGTCGATTCACCTTGTGTCTTTTGAAGTCTGAACAAACAATATGTTAAGAGAAGTGTCTATGCGAATGATTGCAAGTTCAACGGCGAGAAAAAAGCTTTTAACATGAGTAAACTTAACTCCAGATGGACTGCCGTGTTTCCTCGTGTCTGCTTCAGTAGACTGCGAGTAGTCTCTAATTTTGGCGATGGATTGTGGGGCGGGCGAAAGACACGTGCGCGCGCGAAGTTGCGAGGAGACGCGACGCGAGGGGAGCGCCAAAAATTAGAGATTACAGACAAAGGGAGTTTGACCTTTCACGGCCGAGTGATTCGGAAGTATAAATCTCATATCAACAGCAAGAATGATACTTGTTGTCACGTATCGGAAAACGTCGATTCACCTTGTGTCTTTGAAGTCTGAACAACTAATATGTTAAGACAAGTGTCTATACGAATGTTTGCAAGTTCAACAGCGAGAAGAAAGCTTTTAACATGACCAAAATTTAACTCCAGACGGACTGCCGTGTTCCCCGTATCCGCTCCATTGAGATGTACATTTTGTTGAATAACTCAAGTACGGATATCACACACCCCTGAGACTTTGACAGGTAGTTAATTTACTATTTTCCCACAATATCTCAATTTTTGGACTTTAATTTTTGAACGATAAGCGATTAGTTTTTACAAATGTACTAGCGGCTTGAAACTGTCCAGAAACGTTCCTTTCTTGTGTTTCAAATGAGCCTGGATTGACGTATTTGTAAACAGTTTCACTCTGCTAATTAATTTTCTACTCACATTTCACCGAGACTCCATTCACATTTATGCGAAAAAATCCTACATCGTTCGATAAGCGTTTCCTTTCTCAAACAATTATCTATCGAAGCGAAAACAAGTGTGCTTAGTTTTTTTTTGGAATCAATACACCATTTTTTTAACACCTTGCATAATGATAAACCTCTGTGGCCTAAAGGTCATTGTTCCTGCCTGTGACGCAGCTAAACCGGGTTCGATGTCTTTTAGTGGTATATATCACGGGCTTTATTTTTTGTTTCTCTTTTTCTTGTTCTTTTAGAAATATTTTTTACAAGTGTTATAATTATTGTTCTCAATGGTTGAGCTGTATTTTAGAGGAATATATGTTGATAGGGGTCTAAAGAAATAGACTCCAACACAAGCTAAACACAATGCGTCCGATGTAAGAAAGACAGACTTTCAGTTAGGGATACAATACTGTTTTTTGCAAGCCCGAGTTTAGGCTAATTGCAGCCTCTTGTTTCATTTCAAAGATTTCCCCACCCAAAGACAAGAATAGGAATTTGTGGCAGAATAATGGAAATTTTTCTCGCGGAATTAACGCGCGCCTTTATTAACACTCCAACAATATAATGTTCGTAAACTATCACAAATATTTCTAATTAAAGCCCACAATAATTCCAAAAATTTTGCATACGGCATCTTTGGAATCAGGTTAGTCATTACTGGTTGTCCGCTAACGTTATGTTTCTTACATAGAAAGAGTTTGAAATATAGACGTCGAGCCCCCCAAAATGCTCATACTCTATATACAATACTTGGGAAGTAACGGTGCTCCATAATATTACATCACAACTAACTTCACTTTAGCAACTAAAACATATATATGTCAGTAAATTTAGTTTGATGGGTACACTTTACGTTTCTGTTGGAAACATATCTGGTTGTTTTCTTTACGAAAATCAGAGAGATTTAACTCAAAGCGAGAATCCAGTTTGTAACTAACAACCCTTCACAGACGAAAAAAGTCAGTTATCATTTTATAAATTTATATTTCCTCGGCTGTAGTTGTTATTATTGTTATTCCTGCCGTTTTTATGCTCTTGTCGCTGCGGTTTGCAGTTCTTCAATGCTGTCGTCCCGACGAAACAAAAAAACGTTTAAGGCCAGCGCGAAATTGTTTATTTATCCCACTATAGATGAGGGGATTTGCGAACGAATTACAGTAGCGCAGGAAAAGTATAATGTAGTTTGTAACATTCATTGTTTCGCCTCGACAAGACGAACAATACGTGTAAACAAGAAAGAAAACAAACAGAGGACACCAGCATACGAAGTGCGTTCCCATGATCACGGTTAAAATTTTGGCTCCTTTGAGTTCCCGCTTTATTCCGCGTTTAGCGTTGCTGGAGCCGTCGGGATCGCTTGGGATTGCCTGCCAGTTTATACTGCGAGCGTGCGAACGCGCCACGAGGAAAATTTTCCAGTACGCAAACGCCATTACACCGACTGGGAAAACAAAACTTGCGAAGGTAACGAACATCACGTATGCGGGTCCAACGAAGGAACACGAATTGCTGTCTTCAGGCTCTTTGATGAGCGACAGGAACGCTGCACAAGAAACCAGGAAAGAATAGACCCAGATAAACACCATGAAGAAGACAGCTTTGCGGTGAGTGACTATCGAGTGATAGTGAAGGGAGTACTTGACCGCAACATAGCGCTCTAGGCTGATCATGGTGAGGCAAAGAATCGATGCCGTGCCGCAGGCAATATCCAGCACGAACTGGCAGCGGTATAGAACGATATTGTCGGTTGTCAACTGGGCCGCGACAAATAACGGTATCAGTATAGCCGCGATCACGATGTCGGCGACAGCGAGGTTGATAACAAAGTAGTGCCTTATGAGCCGAAGCTGTCTGTACAGCATGAAAACGACACAAACCAGAGAGTTAGTGACGATCGACACCACTGCAACCACGATGAGCGGTATCACCAGGGCTAAAGGTGCTCTTGAACAAGAGAATCGGGTTGTTGTTGGACTCTCTGAAGACAAGCACAAGTCAAGAAAATTTTTTAAAATTTTTTAAACAAAAACTAGTGAGCAGCACACAGCAACAGATCATGTCAATTTTGTTTAATATCCAACCGGTTTCGTCTGATCAGACAGACTTCATCAGGGATTTAACAAGATTACAAATTGAACTACTTTTATACTAAACATTTACAGTATTTATAAAGCACGTTCAGAGTAGGGTGTGAACAGCAAAAAACACCCACAAACAAATAAGCACAGGATACAACGTAAATCCTGCGTTACAAAATGTGCAATAGTTAATTTTGGGGGTCACGATTTAACGTTAAATCGTGACCCCCAAAATTAACTATTGCACATTTTGTAACGCAGGATTTACGTTGTATCCTGTGCGTATTTGTTTGTGGGTGTTTTTTGCTGTTCACACCCTACTCTGAACGTGCTTTATAAATACTTTAAATGTTTAGTAAAAAAGTAGTTCAATTTGTAATCTTGTTAAATCCCTGATGAAGTCTGTCTGATCAGACGAAACCGGTCGGATAATATTAAAAAAAATTGACAAGATCTGTTGCTGTGGCTGCTCACTAGTTTTTGTTAAAAAAATTGTCTAAGTCGTTACTAGAAGAAGCCACAATGTTCAGCAACACTACAGGTCGCCCTGGACTCAAGAAAGGTAAAAGTGCCTTGAAACTTAAAAAGCGGCAAGAATCTGCGGAGAGACAGAGCAGTGCGGGTGATGATATGGTGGAAGATCTTCGAGCATCATCCAAAGAATCAGCAGAATCCCAAACGTGGATCGACGACCACTTTCAACGCGTCCTCAAAAAGCTTGTCTACAACCTCATCGATGCCGAAAACCAGCTGTATGCTCTACAAGAGCTTAAGCAAAGACTTGAGTCCTCAAAAAGCGACGGGAAGGTGCCCAATGGTATGAAGATTGGCAATGTCACTGCGAAAGGCAGAAACGCGGAACATCTTCAGCAAACATTTAACGTCATAATTAAGGAGGCTGAATTGAAGCTTCTAGACGCCACTATCGAGGCCCTTCAATTGGACGAACAGCACGTGAAAGATCGATGCACGGAAGAAAAACAGAAAGTCCTCACAACTATAGAGACTTGGAAAAACTCGTTCCAGTCAAGTGAGCCTTCTCTGAATATCGAAGCGGACGAGTTTGCCAAATCAGCAACATATTTCGCCGATGACTTTTACTTCAAGTGCGCCGCAAAACGGACTTCTAAACGGGTAACGGAGAACATCAAGAAAGCAAGCAAAACCGCCAAAACTGCGGAGCGAATGAAAGCACAATTCACCATCAACGAGGAATCAATCCACGACATGGTTCGACGTGCCGTGCAACGAGAAGTCTCAAAGCTTAAACCAATTTCCTCCCCGGTGAAGACACGCCAAACTCCCAGTAAAAACTCCAAAAATCCCAGAAGCCGTAACACGGAACGATCAAGCTCCAGGAATCGCAGCCAACGCCGCAATTCCAGTGGTAACCAGCGAGACACATCGGCAGCCAAAAACACACCAAAAGGCAGGCAAAGTCGATCAATAGAAAGGAGAAAGACAGCAGCGAGAAAACCACGAGTGGGGTTCTCAGATAGCCGGTCTTCCTCTGTTTCGCGTCGCCAGCAGTCAAAAAACGTAAAAGGCCGAGGAAACGCTGTCGTAAAATAGACATACGAGGCAGTTACGAGAAATGGCTGGATAAAATGTCAAACAAACCGATCTTGGACTTATTACCACGGAACTTGGAATTTCACAATCTTTCACACGCCACTCTCACCGCGACGCAGTCACGAACTCATGGCCTGGGTCTGAAGTTCAGGCCCACGCTTCAGCCCCCAACTGCGCGTGTTTTCGAGGGTCAAGTACAGGACTTCTGTCGCAGTGTCCGGTTGCATTACAAATATGCCAATCAGCCCGATGATCCTGATTTCAATCCTAAACTGTACGTAAGATCAGGCTGGAATCCTCCACGGGAAGATCCTGACCTCGAGGGACACCTGTACAAAATTCGTCAAGACTTACTGGAGAACTTTCATCAGAATAAACCAGGCTGGCGAAATAATCTGTCGTCTGATGAACGGAGTGGATTGCGTGAGATCAAGGAAGATCCTACGGTTCGCGTCCTAGCAACGGACAAAAACCTT
>JAEMWC010000105.1:1277500-1315000 GCA_016490735.1 Pachyseris speciosa | reverse complement strand
GAGTGATAGTGAAGGGAGTACTTGACCGCAACATAGCGCTCTAGGCTGATCATGGTGAGGCAAAGAATCGATGCCGTGCCGCAGGCAATATCCAGCACGAACTGGCAGCGGTATAGAACGATATTGTCGGTTGTCAACTGGGCCGCGACAAATAACGGTATCAGTATGGCCGCGATCACGATGTCGGCGACAGCGAGGTTGATAACAAAGTAGTGCCTTATGAGCCGAAGCTGTCTGTACAGCATGAAAACGACACAAACCAGAGAGTTAGTGACGATCGACACCACTGCAACCACGATGAGCGGTATCACCAGGGCTAAAGGTGCTCTTGAACAAGAGAATCGCTCTGAAGACAAGCACAAGTCAAGAAAATGTTTCCAGCAACCATGGTCAAAATCATACTCAGAAATATTATTTGCAATGTCATATGCCACGCACTTGTTAAGGGAAGCTTCACAGTCATCACTCGTATAATCGTTCATGGTTTCAAAGCGGCAGAAATAAGAAGCAAACGTTATAGCGCGGTTTACCAGTGAAATATGCTTCACGCAACCCACGGATGATATGAACCTCACAGCTTTTGAGCGAGACTGTTAAATGACGAGACGCAGCGGAGTCTATCTAGAAGTATTACAAAGGAATGCGGGGTTGTGGACCCCGCATTTCTTACATATTTGAATTTCAATCTGTCAGTGAGTCAGTAGTAGTAGAAGGCGTGAAGTAGAAGGCGTGAAAATTCGCAAGTCCGGCTGTCAAAACTAATTTTTGTCACCGGAAACACTGTGATTGAGTCGTGAGAAAATTAGGATCACTTTCTATGCGGCGGGGAAACTGAGAAAGTGACGAGACAACAAACAATCATGCAGAAGTCCAAATCACGAATTCCTTTTTTTTACTCGGGCTGCGCGCGTCTCGCGCGTCGCCCGGGTCTAAGATTACCGACGGTTCTTCTTTTTCGTCGTCGAGTATCATCCACAAAGTGCACTTCCGGCGTTTCTGCGAAAGCGCTAACTATTTTTAACAGAGTGATGCCTGTTGTCACGTATCGAAAAATGTCGATTCACCTTGTGTCTTTTGAAGTCTGAACAAACAATATGTTAAGAGAAGTGTCTATGCGAATGATTGCAAGTTCAACGGCGAGAAAAAAGCTTTTAACATGAGTAAACTTAACTCCAGATGGACTGCCGTGTTTCCTCGTGTCTGCTTCAGTAGATTGCGAGTAGTCTCTAATTTTGGCGATGGATTGTGGGGCGGGCGAAAGACACGTGCGCGCGCGAAGTTGCGAGGAGACGCGACGCGAGGGGAGCGCCAAAAATTAGAGATTACAGACAAAGGGAGTTTGACCTTTCACGGCCGAGTGATTCGGAAGTATAAATCTCATATCAACAGCAAGAATGATACTTGTTGTCACGTATCGGAAAACGTCGATTCACCTTGTGTCTTTGAAGTCTGAACAACTAATATGTTAAGACAAGTGTCTATACGAATGTTTGCAAGTTCAACAGCGAGAAGAAAGCTTTTAACATGACCAAAATTTAACTCCAGACGGACTGCCGTGTTCCGGGTATCCGCTCCATTGAGATGTACATTTTGTTGAATAACTCAAGTACGGGATATCACACACCCCTGAGACTTTGACAGGTAGCTAATTTACTAATTTCCCACAATATCTCAATTTCTGGACTTTAATTTTTGAATGATAAGCGATTAGTTCTTACAAATGTACTAGCGTCCCTTGAAACTGTCCAGAAACGTTCCTTTCTTGTGTTTCAAATGAGCCTGGATTGACGTATTTGTAAACAGTTTCACTCTGCTAATTAATTTTCTACTCACATTTCACCGAGACTCCATTCACATTTATGCGAAAAAATCCTACATCGTTCGATAAGCGTTTCCTTTCTCAAACAATTATCCATCGAAGCGAAAACAAGTGTGCTTAGTTTTTTTTGGAATCAATACACCATTTTTTTAACACCTTGCATAATGATAAACCTCTGTGGCCTAAAGGTCATTGTTCCTGCCTGTGACGCAGCTAAACCGGGTTCGATGTCTTTTAGTGGTATATATCACGGGCTTTATTTTTTGTTTCTCTTTTTCTTGTTCTTTTAGAAATATTTTTTACAAGTGTTATAATTATTGTTCTCAATGGTTGAGCTGTATTTTAGAGGAATATATGTTGATAGGGGTCTAAAGAAATAGACTCCAACACAAGCTAAACACAATGCGTCCGATGTAAGAAAGACAGACTTCCAGTTAGGGATACAATACTGTTTTTTGCAAGCCCGAGTTTAGGCCAATTGTAGCCTCTTGTTTTTATTAAGAAAACCCGGCCGAATTAGGAATACCGGTAAACTCGCCTACGCCTCTACAACTCGTTCGCTTCCTGGTAGGCGAGTTCACTCAAGTAATGTATGTTCAGTTACAACTTTAATTTTTCATTTTGTGAGCGTTTACAATTATAGCACGTTTTCCTTTGTCTATGAAAAATTTACTCTTCGCCGGCTATGTTGATTTGATTAAATTTCCGTGGATTTTCCTACGACCGTAACAGGGAGCAGTGGCTTTCAGTATTTGACGTGAGATGGATGTGAAGATGAATACAATAAATAACTGTGAGAATCTGTGACTTTGGAGAGCACACTGGTACATAAGTTGTTGCCACGGATAGAAACTTTGATATCAAAAAGAGCCAGCGAAGTTTCTGTAATTTCCCAGGTATATTTCAGAGCCGGATGAGAGGAATTGACGGAGGTTATAAATTCATCGAGTTCCTCAAAACACTGCAACGATGCCGTCGTCAATGTAGTGACCGTATAGTTCAGGTTTAGGGTCTTTGTATTGATTGAAGAATTGGTGCTCAACGTATAACCTACAAAAAACAAAAACAACAACAACAAAAAGAAAAAGAATGGCGTAGCTGGGTACCATTTTTGTGCTTATCGCCACACCATTAATTTGCTTTTAATAGTTATCAGCGAATGAAAAAGAAAAAAAAGTCGGGGGGGAGGGGGAAGGTACTCCCTTATATGCGCTATATCAGGTATATGGGGCACCAAAGGGTATGGAATTTTTAGCCGTGTTGGTCTGAAAGAGGTTATCGATTTTGAACATTTTGGTCTGAAATAAGGTATGGTTTGTCCACTCGTCTTGGATTGGGTATACTTTTTTTTAGAAGAAGCTAAGACCATCTGCAAAAGCCCTTCTTTTTTGTCCTTAATTATCTTTCATCGCGCACATGAAATAACTCTGAAACAGGGTATCAAATTTTTGATCAGGTCTGAAATAGGGTAGGGAGAACCGCTGATTTTGTTCTGAAATAAGGTAAGTGTTTCGGGAAGGGGGCCGCACGCCCTACCCAATTTTTCTGGGAGTACACCCCCACCCCCACCCCACCCCCTCCCCGGGATCAAGTTAACACCGAAAGGGGGAAAAATCTAGAGCAAAAATTCATCTTTCAAATCGTATCAATGAACGCTTTTCATTCTATTTCCGTTTTTCACGTAGCTCCAGATTCTGTGCACAAACCATACATAACCCGCAATTCCCCGATGCGATCTGTGGAAGGGCAAACACTAGAAACGTCAGCTTTTTGAATCTCTTTACGGTGGTCAATTCCGTTGACAAACCATGTTCTCGTGTTTCACTCCCAAACAGATGCAGCACCTGACAGTTTCTTTTAAAACTAACCCTTTTCATTCTCATCTGTTGATTACATTTCTTTTTTCATTGTAAACATTTACTATAGCTCAAACAACATTATTTTGTGTTTCGATTCATTATTACACAAAACGAAGTGGGTAACCTGTGGCACAAACTCAAAATATTACAATGCCTAATCTAAGCCTGTTAGACCTCACGAATTTTGGGAACTTTAAGTACGGAAGTACATGTAAGTTGACTACTATCTATCATTGGCACTAGTAACCTTGGTGATACTTCAATAGTTAAAATGAAAATAAAAAGAAGAATTGTTAAAGGCAACAGTAGCACACTCTGACAATACATATGGATACAACTGGTAACCTTGGAGATACTTAAATAGTAAAAAAAAAAAACAACAACAATAATTAAAGGCAACACTAGCACACTCCGAACGAACATCTGGATGCCACTGGTAACCTTGGTGATACTTGAACAGTTAAAATGAAAATGAAAACAAGAATTCTTAAAGGCAAATGTAGCACACTCCAACGAAACATCTGGATGCCACTGGTAACCTTGGTGATACTTGAACAGTTATAATGAAAATGAAAACAAGAATTCTTAAACGCAAATGTAGCACACTGCAAAGAAACATCTGGATGCCACTGGTAACCTTGGTGATACTTCAGCAATTAAAATGAAAATGAAAACAAGAATTGTTAAAGGCAACAGTAGCACACTCCAATGAAAAATCTGGATGCCTCTGGTAACCTTGGCGATACTTCAGCAATTAAAATGAAAATGAAAACAAGAATTGTTATAGGCAACAGTAGAACACTCCGACGAAAAATCTTGATGCCACTGGTAACCTTGGTGATACTTCAGCAGTTAAAATGAAAATGAAAACAAGAATTGTTATAGGCAACAGTAGCACACTCCGACGAAAAATCTGGATGCCACTGGTAATCTTGGTGATACTTGAGCCGTTAAAATGAAAATGAAAACAAGAATTGATATAGGCAACAATAGCACACTCCGACGAAACATCTGGATGCCACTGGTAACCTTGGTGATAGTTGATCAGTTTTAATGAAAATGAAAACAAGAATTGTTAAAGGCAACAGTAGCAGACTCCGACGATACATCTGAATGCCACTGGTAACCTTGGTGATACTTCAGCAGTTAAAATGAAAATGACACCAAGAATTGTTAAAGGCAACAGTAGCACACTCCGACGAAACATCTGGATGCCACTGGTAACCTTTGTGATACTTGAGCAGTTAAAATGAAACTGAAAACAACAATTCTTATAGGCAACAGTAGCACACTCCGAGAAAAGATCTGGATGCCACTGGTAACCTTGGTGACAGTTGATCAGTTCAAATGAAAATAAAAGCAAGAATTGTTAAACGCAACAGTAGACGACTCCGAATATACATCTGAATGCCACTAGTAAGCTTGGTGACAGTTGATCAGTTAAAATGAAAATGAAAACAAGAATTGTTAAAGGCAACAGTAGTACACTCCAAATATACATCTGAATGCCACTGGTAACCTTGGTGATACTTCAGCAGTTAAAATGAAAATGAAAACAAGAATTGTTAACGGCGACGGTAGCCAACTCCCACGAAACATCTGGATGCAATGGTAACCTTGGTGATACTTGAGCAGTTAAAGTGAAAATGAAAACAAGAATTGTTATAGGCAACAGTACTACACTCCGACGAAAAATCTGGATGCCACTGGTAACCTTGGTGATAATTGATCAGTTATAATGAAAATGAAAACAAGAATTGTTAAAGGGAACACTAACATACTCCGACGATACATCTGAATCCCACTGGTAAGCTTGGTGATACTTCAGCAGTTAAAATTAAAATGAAAACAAGAATTGTTAAAGGCAACATTAGCACAATCCGACGAAACATCTAGATGCTACTGCTAACCTTGGTGATACTTGAGCAGTTAAAGTGAAAATGAAAACAAGAATTGTTATAGGCAACACTAGCAAACTCCGACGAAACATCTGGATGCCATTGGTAACCTTGGTGATACTTGAACATTTATAATAAAAATGAAAACTAAATTTGTTAAAGGCAATAGTAGCACACTCTGACGGAACATCTCGATGACACTGGTAACCTTGGTGATACTTAAGCAGTTAAAATAAAAATGAAAACAAGAATTGTTATAGGCAACATTAGCACACTCCGACGAAACATCTGGATGCCACTGGTCACCTTGGTGATACTTAAGAAGTTAAAATGAAAATGAAAACAAGAATTGTTATAGGCAACAGTAGCACAATCCGACGAAACATCTGGATGCCACTGGTAACCTTGGTGATACTTGAGAAGTTAAAATGAAAATGAAAACAAGAATTCATATAGGCAACAATAGCACACACCGACGAAACATCTAAATATCACTGGTAACATTGGTGGCAGTTGATCAGTTCAAATGAAAATGAAAACAAGAATTGTTAAAGGCAACAGTAGTAGACTCCGAATATATATCTGAATGCCACTGGTAACCTTGGTGATACTTCAGCAGTTAAAATGAAAATAAACACAAGAATTGTTAAAGGCAACAGTAGCACACTCCGACGAAACATTTGGATCCCACTGGTAACCTTGGTGATACTTGAGCAGTTAAAGTGAAAACGAAAACAAGAATTGTTATAGGCAACAGTAGCACACTCCGACGAAACATCTGGATGCCACTGCTAACCTTGGTGATAATTGATCAGTTATAATGAAAACATGATGAAACAAGAATTGTTAAAGGGAACCGTAGCACGCTCCGACGATACTTCTGAATGCCACTGGTAAGCTTGGTGATACTTCAGCAGTTAAGAATAAAATGAAAACAAGATTTGTTAAAAGCAACATTAGCACACTCCGACGAAACATCTAGATGCCACTGCTAACCTTGGTGATACTTCAGAAGTTAAAGTGAAAATGATTGTTATAGGCAACAGTAGCACACTCCGACGAAACATCTGGATGCCACTTGTAATCTTGGTGATATCTGATCAGTTATAATGAAAATGAAAACAAGAATTGTTAAAGGCAACAGTAGCACACTCCAACGAAACATCTGGATGCCACTGGTAAGCTTGGTGATACTTGAGCAGTTAAAATGAAAATGACAACAAGAATTCTTATACGCAACAGTACCACACTCCGACGAAACATCTGGATGCCACTGCTAACCTTGATGATACTTGAACAGTTAAAATGAAAACAAGAATTGTTATAGGCAACAGTAGCACACTCCGACGAAACATCTGGATGCCACTGGTAACCTCGGTGATACTTGAACAGTTATAATAAAAATGAAAACAAGAATTCATATACGCAACAATAGCACACACCGATGAAACATCTGGATGGCAATGGTAAGCTTGGTGATAATTGATCAGTTATAATGAAAATAAAAACAAGAATTGTTAAAGGGAACAATAGCACACTCCAACGAAACATCTGGATGCCACTGGTAACCTTGGTGATACTTGAGCAGTTAAAATGAAAATGAAAACAAGAATTGTTATAGGCAACAATGGCACACTCCAACGAAACATCTGGATGCCACTGGTAACCTTGGTGATACTTGAACAGTTATAATGAAAATGAAAACAAGAATTGCTAAAGGCAACAGTAGCACACTCCAACGAAACATCTGGATGCCACTGGTAACCTTGCTGATCCTTGAGCAGTTAAAATGAAAATGAAAACAACAATTGTTATAGGCAACAGTAGCACACTCCGACGAAACATCTGGATGCAATGGTAACCTTGGTGATACTTGAGCAGTTAAAGTGAAAATGAAAACAAGAATTGTTATAGGCAACAGTACTACACTCCGACGAAAAATCTGGATGCCACTGGTAACCTTGGTGATAATTGATCAGTTATAATGAAAATGAAAACAAGAATTGTTAAAGGGAACACTAACATACTCCGACGATACATCTGAATCCCACTGGTAAGCTTGGTGATACTTCAGCAGTTAAAATTAAAATGAAAACAAGAATTGTTAAAGGCAACATTAGCACAATCCGACGAAACATCTAGATGCTACTGCTAACCTTGGTGATACTTGAGCAGTTAAAGTGAAAATGAAAACAAGAATTGTTATAGGCAACACTAGCAAACTCCGACGAAACATCTGGATGCCATTGGTAACCTTGGTGATACTTGAACATTTATAATAAAAATGAAAACTAAATTTGTTAAAGGCAATAGTAGCACACTCTGACGGAACATCTCGATGACACTGGTAACCTTGGTGATACTTAAGCAGTTAAAATAAAAATGAAAACAAGAATTGTTATAGGCAACATTAGCACACTCCGACGAAACATCTGGATGCCACTGGTCACCTTGGTGATACTTAAGAAGTTAAAATGAAAATGAAAACAAGAATTGTTATAGGCAACAGTAGCACAATCCGACGAAACATCTGGATGCCACTGGTAACCTTGGTGATACTTGAGAAGTTAAAATGAAAATGAAAACAAGAATTCATATAGGCAACAATAGCACACACCGACGAAACATCTAAATATCACTGGTAACATTGGTGGCAGTTGATCAGTTCAAATGAAAATGAAAACAAGAATTGTTAAAGGCAACAGTAGTAGACTCCGAATATATATCTGAATGCCACTGGTAACCTTGGTGATACTTCAGCAGTTAAAATGAAAATAAACACAAGAATTGTTAAAGGCAACAGTAGCACACTCCGACGAAACATTTGGATCCCACTGGTAACCTTGGTGATACTTGAGCAGTTAAAGTGAAAACGAAAACAAGAATTGTTATAGGCAACAGTAGCACACTCCGACGAAACATCTGGATGCCACTGCTAACCTTGGTGATAATTGATCAGTTATAATGAAAACATGATGAAACAAGAATTGTTAAAGGGAACCGTAGCACGCTCCGACGATACTTCTGAATGCCACTGGTAAGCTTGGTGATACTTCAGCAGTTAAGAATAAAATGAAAACAAGATTTGTTAAAAGCAACATTAGCACACTCCGACGAAACATCTAGATGCCACTGCTAACCTTGGTGATACTTCAGAAGTTAAAGTGAAAATGATTGTTATAGGCAACAGTAGCACACTCCGACGAAACATCTGGATGCCACTGGTAATCTTGGTGATATCTGATCAGTTATAATGAAAATGAAAACAAGAATTGTTAAAGGCAACAGTAGCACACTCCAACGAAACATCTGGATGCCACTGGTAAGCTTGGTGATACTTGAGCAGTTAAAATGAAAATGACAACAAGAATTCTTATACGCAACAGTACCACACTCCGACGAAACATCTGGATGCCACTGCTAACCTTGATGATACTTGAACAGTTAAAATGAAAACAAGAATTGTTATAGGCAACAGTAGCACACTCCGACGAAACATCTGGATGCCACTGGTAACCTCGGTGATACTTGAACAGTTATAATAAAAATGAAAACAAGAATTCATATACGCAACAATAGCACACACCGATGAAACATCTGGATGGCAATGGTAAGCTTGGTGATAATTGATCAGTTATAATGAAAATAAAAACAAGAATTGTTAAAGGGAACAATAGCACACTCCAACGAAACATCTGGATGCCACTGGTAACCTTGGTGATACTTGAGCAGTTAAAATGAAAATGAAAACAAGAATTGTTATAGGCAACAATGGCACACTCCAACGAAACATCTGGATGCCACTGGTAACCTTGGTGATACTTGAACAGTTATAATGAAAATGAAAACAAGAATTGCTAAAGGCAACAGTAGCACACTCCAACGAAACATCTGGATGCCACTGGTAACCTTGCTGATCCTTGAGCAGTTAAAATGAAAATGAAAACAACAATTGTTATAGGCAACAGAAGCACACTCCGACGAAACATCTGGATGCCACTGGTAACCTTGGTGATACTTGAGCAGTTAAAATGAAAATGAAAACAACAATTGTTATAGGCAACAGTAGCACACTCCGATGACACATCTGGATGCCAGTGGTAACCTTGGTGATACTTGAGCAGTTAAAATGAAAATGAAAACAAGAATTCTTAAAGGCAATAGTAGCACACTCCGACGATACATCTTAATGCCACTGGTAACCTTGGTGACACTTCAGCAGTTAAAATGAAAATGAAAACAAGAATTGTTAAAGGCAACAGTAGCACACTCCGAGGAAACATCTGGATGCCACTGGTAACCTTGGTGAGTAGTATAGTGTTTGGGGGTATCAGATCAAAAATGGGGTGTTTTAGCAAAATGATCTCGTATTCTGGAATATATAGTTATTTAATTTGATGGAATATATAGTTATTTAATTTGATGGAATATATAGTTATTTAATTTGATGGAATCTATAGTTGTTCAATCTGATGGAACCAAGGTCAGCACACTTTTGAATTTATGGTTCAATCTGATGGAATCTATAGTTTATTAAAATGCGTGACATTCTCGGAAAAATCACCAAGCGTGACATTCTCGGAAAAACAGGAAATGAGTCCTCGCCTATAGCTATTATTTCTCACGTGGAACCATCCGATGGTTAGATAAAAATAAAATATCACATAATATTATAGAATGAGTTGTAATTCAGTAATCCACAATGAATTAAAGAATATGGGAGAATTGTCATGTTATTTTTGTGATCAGCTATTGGTCAAAGTTGTTAAAAGTGTGAAAGCACCTTGCTGTGATAATCAGAAAATGTTTAACGATGATGGTGAAAATGTTTGTCTAAATTGTGGTTCAGTTCATGGTTATGATTATTGTAAAGAGTACGTTGACTTTCATAATAATATGTATAAAATAAAGCGAAAATCTGTATATCATCGGAAGTACCATATTGAAAATGTGATAAATGGTATATGTCGTAAGAATGGACTTCAAATTTCTGTAAAAGATAAAGGCAAAATATTGAAAATATTCCAAGAGATAGACACTGTCCTTCCTTTCGTGAATAAGAATCGTAAAAGGATGATAAGTACGAAATTTATGCTTAAGCAAATATTTTTAATGCTTGATCTTCCATTTGATAAAATAATAGTTACTAGATCAAAAAAGACGCTTGGATTTTATGATCGATATTGGGTTGAGATTCTATTGTTGAGATTTGATAAGATTATTAGTATTATCAAGCAGTGAATTTTTCATCATATTTCTGTAGGTACTTATCAATAATTGGACTATTGTCAGTCACATAATCATCGATATTCTTCATTGAGATTTGTATGCTTGAAGCATCAAAATCACCACTTCTCAACTTGTCTTTTATTGAATTGAGTAGATGTTGATAGCTTTGATAAGCATATGTGCAATTCTGGATTTTCAAATCTAGGTTTTTATGCTTCATCCACCCTTGTATCAAAAGTGCTGCTGTACTGATGGCTACCAAACTAACACCACCTGTTGCCACACTTGTGGCGAGACCCCCAGTTGCAAAGATGATGGACAAGGAATTCCCCAGTAATTTCCATTTTTTAAACCGTTTAACAGCCTGTTTATGAGCCCAACACTTTCTGTGATATGTGTGGTAATAGGCTTTTAATTCATTTACCTGATCTTCTGTTAATTCACCTGAAATATGGTTCCAGCTGAATATGCTTTTTCGCTCTTTCATATATATATTTTATACAATAATTCTATTAAAAATGCAATAAAGAATCCCAGATATTTGGCCGCATAATGGAGATCTTTTTCTTCGCTTTGATGTGAGGTGCTTAGATATGGCATAACAATATCCCCGATCTAATGAATAACTGTTATAAAATCTTCCATAAGCATCATGAAGTATACCATGTGTTTGTAATGCATCAATCCATCCAAGTGTATGTTCCAAGAAATGTGTCAAGCACCCATTTCCAGGACCAATAAGTCCAATATCCTTGTGAGTATTTAAAATATTGTTCATTGAAATTTTTACATTAAAATGCTTGTGATACAGATATTGGTATACCAAAGCTGATTTTAAAATTGCATCATCGACTTGAATAAATTGTTGTTTTGTTTCATCAAAAAAGAATTCAACATATTTGATTGCTTCTTCTATCATATATTATATCGTTGTATTAAAATTTGATGATGATCCAAAATTGTTTTTTCATCTAACATGAAATCCAAGTAAACACAGAAAAAAAATAATACAACCGTCCAATGGTGCTATGGAGCTTGGATTCAAATCACCGAAAGTCATTTGTGTGCTACCAGTTCTTTTAGCCGCTGTAAAATCTGCCATATGTTTTCCATTCCAATAGATCTTGCTGGTATTGGTATTTGGAGAAGATAAATTATCCCAATGAACGGACAAGCAGTGCCAAACATTAATCTGCCCCAAGTCATTTGAGGAATAATCTGATATCTTTCTGAAGTTCTGTATGGAAGCATCAGGACCGAAATACACACAATTCTTTTCATCAACACCACTTATAACTAAATTTGAACCATTGTAATAGCTGACAAACTTATCATAACCTCTATTATCATGACCAAAAAGACCATTTTTCCATGGACTTCCACCTGTATTTGAATTTAATTTATAAACAATGAAGACATTAACAACATCATTATTCAAATTGATTTGACTTATCATTCTCTGTGATCCATCAAACTTGAAAAAATAACGTCCATTATGTTTCTCAGCCTTGGTACAAACAGTGGGTCTTATGTTTAAAGTTGATTGTGTTGCATTATTTTCTTCATTCGAGAGATCGTACAATGTTTCAACTTTTCTGTCTGCATTCATGTCTAAAAAATTATTATTCGCTCTGTCGATTTGATAAGTACATTTAGAGTATAATCTGATGAATTCAGAAACCCCATAAATCCAAAAAACTTTCTCTGACAATATCTGAAACTTGTGATTTGATTACAACATGATCAGAATCATTGCCTGCTTTTACATTGGTCAAATGTTTGTTTCCAAGATCATAGTCACCATCTTGTGTTAATGTAAAACCAATTCCTTTATCACCTCTATCACCTTTGAGACCTCTTTCACCAGTTCTTGTATTATCTTGATTGAATACTCCCATTATAATATTAATTTAGATTAATTCATAACCACTTCAAGTGTGAATGTTGTATCAAATGCACCTGTATTAGGATGTGAATAATCAATGATTAAATAGCCTCTCGATAATGATTTGTTGATGTTGACCGTTGTGATGTTTCTACTTAAAGAAGATTGTCTGTGTTCATAAATAGTTGCTGGTAATGGCAAAGGCCTACCACCTTCAGCTTTTGTCTTGAAGTAGAATATTCCGGGTTTTGTTCCTTGTAATACATACATATTCTTAATATGAAAGTTATTGTTGTGAATAACTAAAAATTCAGAGCCATTTATCAATACAGGCTTTAAAACATTCTTATCATGTCCTCGATTGGCTTTAACAGAGCAATTTAAATATTGTATTTGACCGATTATTCCATTCCCATTCAAATTTAGATCACCTCCTAATTTCGGCCTGTAGAGAGCAAATCCTCCGAGATCGAAAGCTGTTTCCATGATTACGCCTGTGACACTTGAACGAAATAGATTCAAACTATTATTATGAATTCTATAGCCATTCAGATTTAAATCACCACCAAGTTTAGCCTCTTTTATCAAATAGCTGTTCATATTAATATTATTCAGCATTGTCAATTCGCCATTGTCTCCACCAAACAACCATTTTTCATTTTCTTTCACATCAAAACCATTCAAATCTAAATCAGTTTGTAATTGTATTGTTTCATTCACGATTTTATAAGCTTCAGTGAAGTCGTAAACACTTGATGGAACGTCTGCTGCTTCAAAATCAATACCATATGCAACACAATGAACTTTGTACTTATTTGGATAGGTTGGATTAGCATTAATATGAATCGTACAATACAAATATTCAGGTGGTGAACTTACTGAAGGTTTTTCAATCCATAATAAATATCTCGAATGATCTTCATTTCTGTTGTCAAATTTTCTCCCTACAGTTTTATGAATTGTAATTCCACCAGTTGCATTGAATGTTACACTACTAAGACTCATTCCTTCATAATCAGGAAATAGCCATTCAAGAATGAAAGTGTATTTTCCATCTTTTATTGTGTACATATTAAATCCAATTCTAGCTCTGTAAATATGATTAGCTTCTTTATTCAAGTCTATATCAATGACCTTTTTTGAAATCAAATGTGGTGAACGAGGTAAATTGACATATCCATTAACTGTCAAGCCATATTCAGTGCTAATTTCATCGATATCATTCATCAAATATTTGAAAGCATTCTTTGGATGAGAAGCAGATGAAATATGACTTTTTTCTAATTGATCTAAATTTACGGCATCGGTTTTATTTGTTCCTTCTTTTAAGTTAATGATTTTATGCCCTCCAAGTTTTAAGTCTGCTGCCATCGCATTTGTTCCATTCAATAATAAAGTGTTCGCTCTAATAGCTATTCCAGCTTGATTTAAAACTCTGAAGTTCACTGCATCAGTTTCATTCACCACGTCCGCTAAATTTGTCACTCTATTTCCACCCATCGACAAATCGCCATACATTGCAGTCGAACCGTCTCGTCGAAGAAAATACTCGTCGGCATACCTTTTTGTCGCCGCATCGTTTGCGTTGACAGGTGGAGCAGGATCAGTAATGGCATTGTTGTTCATATTTAGATTTTGTTGTGCAATCGTATCGAGTTTGGTTTGCAACCTCTGATCCACATAACTTTTGTTTACAGCGTCTTGTGGGTTTGAGGGGTTATCCTGTAAGTTGATTATTTTGTTTAATTTCATGTCAATATTACCACCAAACGCAACATGGTCGTTTTCAATTTCATAAGCTGGGTCATGGAGAAAGTAAGACAAATTGGTATGAAAGCCATAAGCTCCATAAACAATGATATGTGTTTTGGTGTTAGACGCAGGAGCAGTGCCAAAAAGTAAAACCTCAATTAACGCTTGACCGCCACCAGTTTTTTCGATTCGGAAAATCTTCTTCATATAACCATCAACGTGTGGTGTTTTGAGAAAAGGTTTTTGAAATGGCTGTCCGGCTTCACGTATGTTCAATGTGCGAAGATCGAGCCCAATTGTAGCTCGGCGTGGGTCTGATGGTGAATAAAACTCAGTAACAAATGTGTACCGCTCATTTCTTAAAGATGTCACATTAAAACGAATTTTGGATGTAAAGTTGCCTCTTCGTTTGATGAAAAAAGACAATGACGACTTGTTTATGTGATAAGGTGATCTGTCAAAATTCTCAATTTGAAGGTTTTCCACACCACTGACTGCAGAAGACTTGGATATGTCTTTTAACAGAAAAGCGAATGGGTTGCGTTGAGCTCCTGATGCTGAAAAAACAAGGTCATCAACATACTTTTTGTTGGCAGAATCTTTATCAGAGTTTGGAGATCTAACATTTGTTATTTTATTGTCACCCATGTCAAGATCACCAGTCATTGCAACACTTCCATCTTTTTTAAGAAATGGTGAAACATCAATGGCCAGTAATTCCAGCAATTTCAGTATCAACATACCCCTTTGTGGCTGTATCATTGTTTGCTGTTGGCGCTGCTACATTAGTCAATTTGTTACCTCCAAGATTCAAATCAGAAGTCATCGCAACGCTTCCATTTAGTTTCAAAAAATTATTGTTCACATAGTTTCTATTTACAGCTGAATAACCAAATCTTGGGTTATCTGGTATGCCAAATAGATCATTTCTATTCATGCTGACAGGTGCATGAATTACACCACCAGTGTTTTTATTAAGGAAATCAGCTGTTTTATTATCAACGTAAGATTTGTTTACAGCGTCTTGTGGATTTGAGGGGTTATCCTGCAGGTTGATGATTTTGTTTAATTTCATGTCAATTTTACCATCGAATGCAACATTACCATTTTCAATTTCAAAAACAGGATCGTGAATATGTGATAAAATGATATTAGAAAATCCATAAACACCATAAACTATAACATAATGTTTTTTATTATTTTGTAAATATGGTGAAATCAACAATAACTCCATTGATGTGGAACCATGACTTGTTTTTTCAAGGAAGAATATTCTCTTAAGATAACCATCAACAAGATGAGTCTTTGGAAATGCTCTTTTTATTGAATCTTTTCTTTCAATTAAATTTGATGACAACGCGTCATCATCAACTGTTGCATTATTTGGATTACCATCTGTATAAAACTCAACAACTAAAGTGTACTTTGAAACTTCCAATTGTGACAAATCAAAACGAAGAACAGTTGTAAGACCAGCAGTAGGAATAACAAAAGACATGGCTTTTTTATTCATTGAGTAAGGGCTTTTATTAAAATTTTCCAATTCGAGATCATTTGCATTTCTAAGAATAGTTGTTTTTGATATATCTTCAAGAAGAAATTTAAATGGATTAACACGTGTTCCTTCAATTGATAAAACAGCATCATTAACATATCCCAAGTTAGCAGAATCATAATGATTTACTGGATCACCAACATTTGTCAAACGTTTATTTTCAATGTCATAATTACCATCTTGTGTTAATTTGAATCCATCACCTTTGGGACCAATTTGACCTCTTTCACCAGTTTTTGTTTTATCTCGATCTTGTGGAGAATTAAAAACTCCCATATAATATTAGATTAGATAACACAGTGAAGTTTGATCTATCTAATTACCATTATTGCCATTGTTGCCATTGTTGCCATTGTTGTTGTCATTGCTGTCATTGTTGTCATTGTTGCCATTGTTGTCTTTTTTACCTTTTGTAGGAATCATTTCATATGTATCTGGATTTGGATTGTATGTTGCCATATAATATTAGATTAGATTAAACTGCACCATAAAAATTTCTCTTGATTGTCTTCATCGGCTTGTCAACATAACAGAAGGAATATGGTTTCTTGGTTGCTTCAATGTATTTCTTCTTGTCAATTCCAAGTTCTTGTGAAATCAGATTCCTTTCTCTTGAGGATGGGAAATCATAAATGCAGAAGTGACTGCAATTGAGTCTGATTGATTTTGGACAGCCATAGAATGATTGTGTGAGATATATGACTGAACAGTTCTTGTGTCTTCCCTGAATGAAATAGCTGATTATCTGATCTTGTTTCTTGTCAGTCACGAAATCATCAAAAACAACCAATCGCTGCAAATCTGTGTCTTTTATTTGTTCAACTGGAAATATCTCTTCTTGACTGCAAACCAAGGCAGGATATCCAATGTGACTGCTTATTTCATCCATTACTTTCCGCAGATACTGATACTTGTCTTGATCCAAGTTTTTAGCATAAAGATGTATCTGATCATAATAGACCAACGGTTCCATAATCAGATGCATGAACAATGTTGTCTTTCCAGATCCAGAATTACCAGCCAGCAGCATCCTGAAAGTGTCTTTTGGCATATACGGATACAACTGTCTGAATGAATTCTTTGAACCCTGAATATCATAATTAGGGATTTCCATATGTTAATAGTTTAGATTAGTCTAACACAATTGTATATGGATATAGAACGAATGAAAAGGCTTCTTAAAAGTGGAATTGAAGCTGGAAACAAAACAAGAGAAGTTCGTGATGTTATCAAGACTTATGAATACAGAAAACAGGATGCATATGATACAACATCAGAATTACTGAAACCCTCTATTGATGTCCAGAAGAGTGTGAAAGAAAGTGTTGACAAAAAACAGGATGAAGTCATTGAACAGTTGAAAAAAAATCAACAGGCTTTAACACAAGGACTTGATGATGTTATTGAAGCTAATCGCAGAGCAATTGTATTTGGTCAGGAACTTCCTTTAGAAATTGAAGGACCTGAAAAAGAGGTTTTGACACACAACATATTAGCGATCGATAACAATTTTGATAGAGATGATAGAATCATATTAAGAAATCACAAACTTTTGAAACCATCCGAATTAACTCAATTCGCCCCACAAACTTCTTGAAGAAAGGGAGAAAGCTGCAGAAAAAGCCAAGGATATGGGAAGAAGAAAAAAAAATCATTCACTCCAGAAGAAAATGAATCTCATAAAAGAGAAATACAAACTTTGAAGAAATATAGAGATACGATTTCAGATGTATTAGCTTCTTACAAATACAAAACAGGGAAAGGAATGGGTTCAAGGGATGCATTTTTGGGTGACATGCTTTCAAGACTGCAGTTGCTTGGTGGATCTATTTCAGCCGGCAACAACAGCAAAAATGTTCAAAATGAATTCACAAAAATATTGCATACATTGAACAGACTGGGAATCCTGAAAACCGGTGAGTTGAATAAAATAATGATGAAATATCTAATGTAAAAGTATATGACAGAAATTTCATTACGATTCAACAGTAAAAACAGAGACAAAATTGGTGTTAGTAAGAGTCATGATTTTGAAAAAAGATTCAATACACCTCTTAAATTAACGAATGATTTGAAATATGAGATGGCCGTGAATATTGTCAATATGACATACAGTTGGCACAATATCAGAGAATCTTTTGGGAATAATCAAATGAAATATAGCCACGACAAAGGTGTAAACTGGGAAACAATAACATTCGTTGACGGGATCTATTCATACGACAATATCAATAGTTACATTCATGAGTATATGAGTAAAAATAGCCATGTACTGAATCCATCTGAAACAGACAAATCAAAATTCCTGTATGGTATTAACATGTATTTCGTTTTGTCAACATATCGCATTTTGATTGAACTTGATGAAAACTATCGAGTGGATCTGAGAAATCTTGATTTCAGAAAACTTATCGGTTTCGATTCAAAATTAGTTTCAGCCACAGAATATGGAACAAATCTACCTGATATTACAAGAGGAGTAGATGAAATTTATATCAATTGTGATATGGTGATAGATAGCATTGTTGATGGAAATAGCACAAATACAATCGCAGTTATTCCAGTCACAGATCTCGTTAGAAGTTTACCTTTCACTTACAAACCTCGTTTTCTTTCATGGAATCCTGTCTCAACACATTCAATCAGCTCAATGCGCTTTTATGTCACAGACTCTTCTAGAGCTCCAGTCGATTTAAATGGGATAGATTGGTATATTGAGTTATTCTTGAGAGGGACAGAATTATAAAACCTAATAGTATATGAAACGGTTTGAGTTTAAAAAATATGAACAACATGGTGAAGGTATTGTGACTGATATGATCAAAACAGCTGGAAAAAAAGCAGCCACAACAATTGGTGAACATGCTGGCAAAAAAGCTGGTGACAAAATCATAGAACTTTTGAAAAAGAGAAAAGTGGAAACAAGAGTGGAACTGAGAGTGTGAGCCAGACTGGTGGTTTAATCAAAAGAAAGAGAGGTCGACCACGTAAAATAAAATAACTTTTATCTAACACAATAATATATGTCAAACTATCGTGACTCAAAATATATCGAAAGATATGAAGATGTAGTGTTCGAACTAGAGACAGCACTTAATACTGTAGTAGCAAACAATGCTCATCAGAGGAAAACAGGTTACCGTTTCGTTGTTGATAACAGTGGAGAGACTACACCATTTGACTGGTATAATGCCCGTTTTAATGTTATTTTCAAAAAAAATAAGCTTGCTGATGGAGGTAATATTGCTGCTGCAGATCGAAATGGTATTGTTAATTCAGTTCACGCTCTTATTAACACCATTAATGTAAAAATGAATGGCTTGATGTTTATGAATGCCGTGATGCAAACCAAGCCACAAATATTAAGTCATTGCTTGAGTATTCACAGGGTTATGCTGTAAGTCAGGGAACCAATGAGTTCTTCTATCTTGACACCAGCAGAGGTGCTGAAAACAGAGTGGCACAAGCTGCTTATAACAAAGGATTCTCAGATCGTAAAGCTTTACTTGATGGTGGTGGTGAAGTAAATGCAGAGATAGCATTGAACAGATACGGTTTTTTCAAGAGCTTTTGGGATGAACTTATGCCTAACTCAAAAATAGAGTTGAACCTGACACTTGAAAGTGATGACAATATGATTTGGCAAGCTACTGATGAATGTCGTGTGGTACTAACTAAATTCCAGCTAATTGTTCCTCGTATTATTTTTAATTCTACGGGAAAGTCTTTGTACATGAGCAAGTATCTTGACAACAGAAAGTGGACTTACATGAGAGAAATGGTTGAGAGAGGCAATTCAACAAGACAGCAGACAGCCAATTTCCGTATTTCCACAGGAATAAACAAACCCAGGCATGTATTTGTATTCATCATCAATGATGCAAGTGATGCATCTCAGACAGCCAATAAATTTCTCTATAACACTTTTGCAGTTGTAATGACAAAACTTTGACTGATTGTTATCTTGAAGTTGGCAATGGTAATGATTATCCAGAGGTTCATTATAAACCATCAACAGAACCAACAAGAGTATTTAGAGATGTTTTGAAATATGTTCAAGCTGTAAATGATTTCAGTGAAAGTACCCTTCTTAACAGGGGCAACTTCGGTACAATATTCCCTTTTGTTTATTTCGATCTGACAAAACAGAAACAGGATATTAAAGATGGAATGACAAAACTGACTTTCAAATACACTTTAAGTGCTACAGCAGATCATGATTATAGTGTGTATGCATTGGTACTCTATGAGCAGGATATTGAGATGAGAAAGACTGATGGAAAATTAATTCTGAGATCTATGTAAATTAAATAATTAAATTAAATAAATTAAATAAATAATTAAATAAATTAAATAAATAATTAAATAAATTAAATAATTAAATTAAATGATTGTTTGTATTAAATACAATTTAGTATAAACATATATTATATGACTACTTATCATCCACATGGTGTGAGACTATCAAAAAGTCAGAAACAAAAGCTAGCAAAAGCTTATGCAACAAATTCACCTGTAACAATAAGGTTATCGCATAATGAATTAACAGGTAATGATCAACTGATGTTGACCAAAAGACAAATCAACAAACTGATTAAATCAAGTAGATCAGGAAAAGGTTCAGACATCAAGATATCAAAAAATCAAATCAGAAAAGCAGTTGTAGAAGGAGGCTCTCTTTGGTCCAGTCTTTTTTCACTTGGAACAAGACTATTGCCTTATGCAGGTAAAGCAGTAGCTAAAGCGGCTCCAGCATTGGCTACAGGTGCTCTTTCTTCATTAGCAAGTCTCGGTGTTGATAAACTATTTGGGAAAAAACAAAGTGGAGGATTTCTTATTCCTAATGCCAATCTTGGTCAATTATTGAATGTAGGAAATTTATTGAATACGAGACAGATGGCAGATATTATTCAAAAAATGCAGTATGGTGGAGACGTTGTTATCAAACCAACAAAAGCGCAGACTGGAAAGGGTATTGGAACAATACTGGCGAGTATTGGAATTCCTTTGGCCATAGAAGCAATTAGAAAATTAACTGGAAAAGGTTTGCATATTGAAAGAAGCCTTCCAAGATGGTCATTAGATGTTCACGTTCTAGATCATATTATGAAAAAAAGAGGTGGGAAACATGCTATGATTCCATGGCAATCCCCTCCTGTTTTTGGTACATGGGATAACCCAATAGGCATGGGAATGAAAAAAAAAAGAAAAACCAAAGGAAAAGGACTTCTACTGGGCAAAAACAGTCCATTCAATTCAATCCCCATACTAGGAACCATTTTGTAAACAAACCCTTATCCAACTTTGATTTAATCAATTGGGTTAAACAACTTGGAATAAAACATTTTAGAGGAGTATTTTCAAGAGACAATCTGCCAAACCTGATGAGAAACAATGAATGTGGGATAGTCAATCTCGACAGTCAGATTGGACCTGGTACTCACTGGGTTTGTTATCGAATTGGTGATAGATACTGTGAATACTTTGACTCATTTGGTTTAATGATGCCAACAGAAGTACAGAAATACATTGCTACAAGTGGAAAACAACTTGAATACTCTGGTGATGAGATACAAGAAAGGGATTCAGTCTTGTGTGGATATTGGTGTTTGTACTATCTTCTCGAGAGACAGAATGGTAAATCGATTCTGAACACAATACATAATGCTGATTTTGATCCCACAGACACAAGTGTCAATCACAGATTCATTATAGATTACTTCGAAAATATCTAACCTATTGGTATATGAAGTCTTATTGTGTGAAACAGAAGAAAGTCACTGAATGTGTACCAGGAAGTGAAAGATATCAGAAGACTAAAAATGGTCGAACTGTGATGAAATGTACTTGTGCTGAATGTGGAATCACAAAGACTAAATTTGTCAGAAATCGGGGAAACTAATTAGCCCGTCTGAAGGGGCGGGCATACTAGATTCGGCCGCAGATATGGCACTAACAGGATTTTTGGAACATGGAGTCCCTTATTTAGCGAAGAAGGGGTAGATATTACGCATCAGAAGCAATGAGAAATCCAAAGCTGCAAAAGAAATTAATTGACAAAGGACTTTCCCTCGCAAAGCCTGCAATCACAAAGGTTGGGTCAGAAGCTTTGAAACAACTCTCAACAAAAGTGAGACCAAATATTCGTTACAAAACAGATATCAAAGGATTAGATTATGGCGGTGCTATTGACATTCATAAATTAATTGGAAAAATACCAAAACCCAAAGCAGGTTGGACTCCAAGTAAGTATAAATATATGGGCCCTTATAATCCATTGGATGAACTACTGGAATATGATCCATTGACTGGAGAGGTGTTAAAATGGAATGTCCTACCTTACAATAAAGTAGATGAAATAGCAGCTTACCATGATATTTGTTATGATATGGGAAAAAATAAGGGTGATTGTGATAGAACAATGGTCGAGTCACTAGATCAAATACCATATGGTGAGATGCCAAAATGGGGTCAAACAGCTAGATTCTTAATTGACAAAAAACAGAAATTAGGTCTTGGTGTTTCAAAAAACGGAAAAAGCCGTCGAGTGAAGAAAACTGGCAAGAAAAACTAGCTGATGAATTACATGCACCCATAAAACGAAATTTCACTCGACGGCGTGTGATTGTAAATAAAATTGATGAAATATGGGCAAGTGATCTAGTTGAAATGCAACAGTTCAGTAAATGGAATAAAGGTTATCGATATCTTCTTATGGTCATTGATGTCTTCAGCAAATATGGTTGGATTGTCCCATTGAAGGATAAGAAAGGTGAATCTGTCACTGAAGCATTCAAAACAATATTCAAGGAAGGCAGAAAACCACAGTATTTATGGGTCGACAAGGGAAAAGAGTTTTACAACAAACACTTGAAGGACTTGCTAGAGAAACATAGTGTACAGATGTACTCAACTGAGAATGAAGAGAAGTCATCAGTAGTTGAAAGATGGAATAGGACAATCAAGTCCAAAATGTGGAAACAGTTCACTGTTCAAGGTAATACACAGTATTTAGACATGTTACCAAAATTAGTGAAACAGTATAATAATACCAAACATTCAAGCACAAAGATGACACCCGTTGAAGCATCTGATAAGAGGAATGAAGGAACTGTTTACTTCAATTTGTATGGTGATATGGAGCCATTAAAGCAGAAACCAAAATTTAAAATAGGTGATAAGGTCCGAATATCCAAGTATAAACGGAATGTGTTTGACAAGGGCTATACACCAAATTGGACTGAAGAAGTGTTTACAGTTGATAAAATCCAATACACTAATCCAATCACTTACAAACTAAAAGATCTCAACGACGAAGATATTGAAGGGAGTTTTTATGAAGCTGAATTATTGAAAGCCAGACAGGATGTATTCCGTATTGATAAAGTCATTCGCAGAGACTATAAGAAAAAACAAGCATTGGTGAAGTGGAAGGGTTATAGTGACGAATTTAACAGTTGGATACCGTTCAAGGATTTAAAAGACATATTATAAAGAGAAAATTATCTAACATATATGTGAAGGAGACCTACAGTATATCTGTTATTTGCTATTATGTAGTCAAGAATATTATTATTCCTGACTATATTTAAACACAGGTCGAAAATGAATTAAAAAATAAATTACTATAATATAATATACAAATGCAAAAATATTCCTACGATAATAAAGAATTGGATGTATCAATAGATTGCTATCTTGATGATAAAAATGACGTTTGGTTCAGAGGAAAAGACATAGCTTCTATTCTTGACTATAAAAATCCACAAAGAGCAATCAGAGATTATGTTGTATCGGATGATAAAATCTTAAGAGACCACAAAATCAGCATAAATTCACGGGGGACAAAAATGGTCCCTAGTGCTGAGGCCACTGATTCACGAGGGACAAAAATGGTCCCTCGTGCTGAGACCCCCGAAAAAACTTTCAAATGTTTTTTTATAAATGAATCAGGATTTTATTCCCTTATACTGTCTTCCAAAAAACAAGAAGCCATAAAATTCAAACATTGGGTTACATCAAAAGTATTACCATCAATCAGAAAACAGGGATATTACAAACAGTTCAATGATAGAAGTAATAACATGCTGATGATTGAAAGTGAAAATGATCTGCACTGCAAGATTGTATCATTCATCAGAAAAAAATATGAAGATGCTTTAATGATTGTCGGTCTAGGTGAAAATCAAATAAGCTCAAATATGAAAATCAGAAGTTATAACAAAGGATATATGGCTGGTCAGTGTGATTTAATGCTGTTGAATCCCACTAGAAAATACAATGCTCTATGTCTTGAATTCAAAAGTCCAACTGGTGTGTATCAAGTGTCAGATAAACAAAAAAGTATGAAGCAAATGTATGAGAAAAATAAGTGTAAGTACATCATGAGCAATTGTTTCGAAGACCTTATTTATGAAATAACCAAACACTTGGAAGAAAGCAAATTATACTTATCACGAAGGAAAGATTTAAAAGAAAATTAAATTGATATAAAAATAAAATATAGTATATATATATTATATGGAAAATAAAAATGTTAAAAGAGGTCGTGGAAGGCCTAGAGTTCTCAGTGATGAGGAAAGAAAAAAACACAAGACTACCTATATGCTAAATAAAGAATGGTACTGTAACATATGTAAGACAGGACGTAACTACACAATGGCAGGGAAATCTTGTCATATTAAAACAAAAAAACATCAAAAAAATATTCTTCAATAATTTCAATTCAAAAGGATCCAGTAATTGGATCAATTGAATTCTCAACCATATTTAAACGCAGACGGAAATGTTTTAAAGAAATAATAACTATAGATATATTATAAATGGAAAAAATTATCGAAACTATTAGTAATATGGACAAGAAAATTCTCAAAAAATTGAGCAAATCTAAGCTAATCGAGTTGTTGTTGAAGCAACAGAAAAAGCCTAAAGTTATTATAGTTGATGACACAAAACCTGTACCTAAACCAAGAACAAGACCAATTCCTGCACCTAGGACTGTCAGGCCGATTCCCGCCCCAAGGACGAAAAGACCAACTGTGAAAGAATTGGTTGATTATTTTGAGAGGAAAAGATTACCAGCCCCACCTGCTGAATGGTTGGAAGAAATAGAACAATTGAAAAAGAGACCGATCCCAGCCCCCAGAACCAAACAGGTGATTCAGAAACTAACGCCTGCACCAAGGACTAAGATTGTACAAACAGAGAAAGCTTTAAAAGGTTTCAATGAGTCTTTTGAAATCAGTATAAAAAATAACAAAGACCCGCTTGCGCAACTGCAAAACACAAGAAAGGCTGTTGCATATAATATTATAAAATCGTTGAATGAAATGAAAGGACTGAAATTCGTTGAAACGCTAAAGGTAACATTTGTAAAAATGACTGATGGACAATTAGAGTTTAAAACAGCATATTTCAACAGTGCAGCTCAAACAATTGTGAATAATCTGGAAGTAACTGAATCACTGCAGTTGTCAAAAGACCAAATAATGAATAAGATTGCAGTTTGGGTATCTGAAGGTTCAGGTTGGACAATTGAATCTGTTGACAGCCATTACCTCAATGTTGTGAAATTTGCGCCAATGAAGGGCTCCTCATACATTAAACTACCGAATGAACTCAGAAACAGTGCAAAGGGTTTGATTAACATAAAGAATGATGATGATCTGTGCTTCATGTGGTGCCACATCAGACACCTGAACCCACAAGAGAAATACCCACAGAGAATAAAGAAGACTGACAGGAAATTTGTCAATACATTAGATTATACAGGGATTGAATTTCCAGTGACTACCAAACATTACAATAAGATTGAAAAACAAAATGAGATCAACATCAATGTATTCGGTTATGAGGAGAAACAACCTTATCCAATATATGTATCAAAAGAGAAATATGCAGACTGCTTGAATCTGCTTCTAATAACTGAAAATGAAAACAAGCATTATGTGCTAATCAAAGATTTCAATAAGTTCATGTACAATCAAACAAAGCACAAAGAAAGAAAACACTTTTGTATGCATTGCTTACAGTGTTTCAGCTCTGAAAGGGTTCTGAATGATCACAAGGGCAACTGCATGCAAGTAAATGGCACACAGGCAATAAAAATGCCAAACAAAGATAACAACATACTGAAATTCAACAACTTTCATAAACAACAGCAGGTACCATTTGTGATCTATGCTGATTTTGAGGCCATCACTGAAAAAATACACGGTTGTCAACCCAACAGTGATAAATCATATACAGAGGCTTATCAGAAGCATACTGACTGTGGCCACGGCTATAAAGTAGTTTGTTGTTATGATGATAAATACAGCAAACCAGCAGTAATATACAGGGGTGAAAAGGCTGTGTACAAATTTATGGAAGCTATGCTGGAGGAAGTTACATATTGCAAGAAGGTTATGAAAAAGGAATTCAATAAACCATTGAAAATGACTGAGGATGATGAAAAAGAATTCCAAAAAGCTGAAATGTGTCACATCTGTGATAAGAAATATACTGAAAAGGATATCAGAGTCCGAGATCATTGTCACATTACTGGTAAATACAGAGGTTCTGCTCACCAAGATTGTAATCTGAAACTCAGAGTGAACCCAGAAGAAATAACAATACCTGTTATATTCCACAATCTGAGAGGTTATGATAGTCATTTTATTATGCAGGAGATTGGAGCCATTGTTAAGAAGCACACTTACAAAAACAAGAAAGGTGAAGACTGTCAAATGAATATCAATGCTATCCCAAATAACATGGAGAAGTATATGGCTTTCATGCTTGGCAACCACTTGACCTTCATTGATAGTTTCCAGTTCATGAGCTCCAGTTTGGAAAAACTTGTAGGCAATCTACCAAAAGAAGCCTTAAAATACACCTCACAAGAGTTCAAGGGAAAGGATCTTAATCTGATGGCACAGAAAGGTGTTTATCCTTACGACTACATGGACAGTTTCGATCAATTCAATCAGAAGCTGCCCTCAAAAGAAGAATTCTATAGCATACTGAGTGATGAGCATATATCAGATGAAGACTATACGCATGCTCAGACTGTTTGGAAAGCATTCTCTTTGAAAAACATGGGTGATTATCATGACCTGTACCTTAAGGTACAGGGGAGCAGGGATGGCGCAGTGGTGAGAGCACTCGCCTTCCACCAATGTGGCACGGGTTCGATTCCCGGAGTCGATGTCATATGTGGGTTGAGTTTGTTGTTGGTTCTCTTCTCTGCTCCGAGAGGTTTTTCTCCGGGTTCTCCGGTTTTCCCCTCTCCACAAAAACCAACATTTCCAAATTCCAATTTCGTCTGCTTGTAAAGCGCATTTGATCATATACACATGGAAAATGCGCTATATAAGTTCTAAATTATTATTATTAAAACAGATGTACTCCTACTGGCTGATGTATTTGAAAACTTCAGAAAAACATGCCTTGAGTACTATAAACTGGACCCGTGTCACTATTTCACATCTCCCGGTTTATCTTGGGACGCCATGCTTAAAATGACTGACATAAAATTAGAATTGATGACAGACATTGATATGTTCCAGTTCATTGAGAAGGGCCTACGTGGTGGTATCAGTTATATAGCCAATAGATACGGAAAAGCAAATAATAAATACATGAAAGAGTATGACGAGAAGGCGCCCTCGAAGTACATCATGTATCTTGATGCTAATAATTTGTATGGTTGGGCTATGAGTCAATATTTACCAACCGGTGGTTTCAAATGGTTGACACAAAAACAGATCAATAATTTAGACCTGGCTAAGTATAAAGAAGACAGCAACAAAGGTTTGATACTTGAAGTTGACCTTAAATACCCCCAAGAGTTACATGATCCACATAATGACTACCCACTTGGGCCGGAAAAGATTAAAGTGACTGGGGACATGCTATCAGATTATTGTAAAAACATAGCGAAGAAATATAAAATATCAACTGGTCTGGTACATAAACTGATACCAACATTAAGCAACAAAGAAAAATACGTGCTCCATTACAGGAACCTCCAATTATATACTGATCTCGGTTTGAAAATAACTAAAGTCCATCGAGTATTAGAGTTCAATCAGTCCGCGTGGCTCAGACAGTACATCGACTTCAAAACTCAGAAAAGAACTAGCGCAAAAAATGCCTTTGAGAAAGACTTTTTCAAGCTGATGAATAACAGTGTATTTGGCAAAACGATGGAAAACCTCAGAAAGCGAGCAGACGTCAGATTGGTGACTGATGGGAAGAAGCTATTGAAATTAGCTAGTAAACCCACTTATGTCAGCAGTAAAATCTTCAATGAAAATCTAGTAGCTGTTCATAAGATAAAAGAAACACTTACTTTAAACCGGCCAGCATACGTGGGGATGTGTATTCTAGACCTTAGCAAGACACTGATGTACGATTTCCATTACAACTACATCAAAGAGAAATATGGAGATGAAGCAAAATTATTATTCACAGACACAGACTCACTGACCTATGAAATTGAAACCCAAGATGTATATAGGAATTTCTGGAATGATAAAGATAAATTCGATAACAGTGACTATCCTGAAAGCTCGCCATATTTCGATAAGTCGAATAAAAAAGTGATTGGTAAGATGAAAGATAAGGCTGCTGGAGTCCCAATATGTGAATCCGTAGGACTGAGATCGAAGATGTATAGCTATATTAAAGATGATCAGAAAGGAGGAAAAACAGCAAAAGGTATTAGGAAGAATATTATTAAGAATAACATCAAACATGAAAATTATAAAGAGACACTATTTGATAATAAACAGATGCATCATAGAATGAAAACAATCAGAAGTCAGAACCGTACATATGAATGTTGTGCCGCGTAGCACTAGGAACACAAATAGTGGAACAGAGAATTAACTCTGAAGTGTAAATTAAAGTGCTACTTAAACCCATGAATAACCCACTGGGCGTTAGCCCTAGTAAAGGGAAACAGGGAACCACACGAGGCAAAGAAAAAAGGTCTCGTGTGGTTCCCTGTTTCCCTTTACTAGGGCTAACGCCCAGTGGATTATTCATGGGTTTAAGTAGCACTTTAATTTACACTTCAGAGTTAATTCTCTGTTCCACTAGAAGTCAGAACCATCAACTTGGAAGTTATGAGATAAATAAAGTATCACTCAGCTGCTTTGACGACAAGCGGTGTATTCATGATAATGGCGTGACAAGCTATGCGTATGGACATTATGAAATCTAGCTGTTGCGGTGTTTTTATCGCCTCAAACCCACTGATTTGCCTAGTTTAGGATAGTATATAATTTAAATCACTGCCCTCTTTCTGACCCTTTACCCGAAGAATTAACATATGAGACAGGAACATTTGTTGGGGGATTCCCTTTCGAATGAGTCACCAAACTACGTCACTATGTTTAGGGGATTCTAGATTTTTTCGCTTTTTACACATGCGTATTATTTTTTATCTTTGAAAATTTCATTTATGTACCACAAGCATAAAAATGAAAATACAAACGCAAATATAAGGGTTGTTTCACACAGATAAAGAGTGGCTTGTATGCAGAGTATCTAACGATTGGAAAAAGCGGGGGCCTTTCGTTAGCGAAATGTATACAAGCCACCCCATGGAATAATGAAAAACCCCCGCCGTTATTCCATGGGTTGAAAAAATAAAAAAAATAAAAACTGAAAAATAAAAAATGAAAAATAACAAAATCACCCTGAGATGGTGTCGGATTGTTGGGTAGAGCTATAGTTAAGCTTCGGCTTCTCAGAAGTGCCGGTTCAATCTCAAGCCGGAGGGTGAAAAAAACAAATAAACAAATACTTGGCCTCAAGAGGGTCTGATAGGGCCATAGCGGAGTGGTGGTGGGAACATAAATGATAGTGCTCTGGTGGTGTGGTGGTGGGAATTCAAAAAAAACAAAACAAAAAAAACCTCTCATGAGGGACGGGTGGTGATTCAAATTCCAAATTAAGTCCCTCATGAGAGGTTCTGCTGGCCACCAGTTTTGCTATTTTTTTTCTGCATCTTTAATTGCTTCAAATAATAGCTATAGGCGATGACTCATTTCCTGTTTTTCCGAGAATGTCACGCTTGGTGATTTTTCCGAGAATGTCACGCATTTTAATAAACTATAGATTCCATCAGATTGAACCATAAATTCAAAAGTGTGCTGACCTTGGTTCCATCAGATTGAACAACTATAGATTCCATCAAATTAAATAACTATATATTCCATCAAATTAAATAACTATATATTCCATCAAATTAAATAACTATATATTCCAGAATACGAGATCATTTTGCTAAAACACCCCATTTTTGATCTGGTACCCCAAACACTACACTACTTTGGTGATACTTGAGCAGTTAAAAGGAAAACGAAAACAAGAATTGTTATTGGCAACAGTAGCACACTCCAACAAAACATCTGGATGCCACTGGTAACCTTGGTGATACTTCAGCAGTTAAAATGAAAATGAAAACAAGAATTGTTCTAGGCAACAGTAGCACACTCCGACGAAATATCTGGATGCCACTCGTAACCTTGGTGATACTTGAGCAGTTATAATGAAAATGAAAACAAGATTTGTTAAAGGGAACAGTAGCACACTCCAACGAAACATCTGGATGCCACTGGTAACCTTGGTGATACTTCAGCAGTTAAAATGAAAATGAAAACAAGAATTCTTATAGGCAACAGTAGCACACTCCGACGAAACATCTGGATGCCACTGCTAACCTTGATGATACTTGAACAGTTAAAATGAAAACAAGAATTGTTATAGGCAACAGTAGCACACTCCGACGGAACATCTGGATGCCACTGGTAACCTTGGTGATACTTGAACAAAAAATGAAAACAAGAATTCATATAGGCAACAATAGCACACACCGATGAAACATCTGGATGGCAATGGTAAGCTTGGTGATAATTGATCAGTTATAATGAAAATAAAAACAAGAATTGTTAAAGGGAACAGTAGCACACTCCAACGAAACATCTGGATGCCACTGGTAACCTTGGTGATACTTGAGCAGTTAAAATGAAAATGAAAACAACAATTGTTATAGGCAACAATGGCACACTCCAACGAAACATCTGGATGCCACTGGTAACCTTGGTGATACTTGAACAGTTATAATGAAAATGAAAAAAAGAATTGCTAAAGGCAACAGTAGCACACTCCAACGAAACATCTGGATGCCACTGGTAACCTTGCTGATCCTTGAGCAGTTAAAATGAAAATGAAAACAACAATTGTTATAGGCAACAGTAGCACACTCCGATGAAACATCTGGATGCCACTGGTAACCTTGGTGATACTTGAGCAGTTAAATTGAAAATGAAAACAAGAATTCTTAAAGGCAACAGTAGCACACTCCGACGATACATCTTAATGCCAGTGGTAACCTTGGTGATACTTCAGCAGTTAAAATGAAAATGAAAACAAGAATTGTTAAAGGCAACAGTAACACACTCCGAGGAAACATCTTGATGCCACTGGTAACCTTGGTGATACTTGAGCAGTTAAAAAGAAAACGAAAACAAGAATTGTTATAGGCAACAGTAGCACACTCCAACGAAATATCTGGATGCCACTGGTAACCTTGATGATACTTCAGCAGTTAAAATAAAAATGAAAACAAGAATTGTTCTAGGCAACAGTAGCACACTCCGACGAAACATCTGGATGCCACTCGTAACCTTGGTGATACTTGAGCAGTTAAAATGAAAATGAAAACAAGAATTGATCTAGGCAACAATAGCACACTCCGACGAAACATCTGGATGCCACTGGGAACCTTGGTGATAATCGATCAGTTAAAATGAAAATGAAAACAAGAATTTTTAAAGGGAACAGTAGCACACTCCGAAAATACATCTGAATGCCACTGGTAACCTTGGTGATCCTTGAGCAGTTAAAATGAAAATGAAAACAACAAATGTTGTAGGCAACAGTAGCACACTCCGATGAAACATCTGGATGCCAGTGGTAACCTTGGTGATACTTGAGCAGTTAAAATGAAAATGAAAACAACAATTGTTATAGGCAACAGTAGCACACTCCGATGAAACATCTGGATGCCATTGGTAACCTTGGTGATACTTGAGCAGTTGAAATGAAAATGAAAACAAGAATTCATATAGGCAACAATAGCACAAACCGATGAAACATCTGGATACCACTGGTAAGCTTGGTGATAATTCATCAGTTATAATGAAAATGAAAACAACAATTGTTAAAGGGAACAGTAGCACACTCCAACGAAACATCTGGATGCCACTGATAACCTTGGTGATACTTGAGCAATTAAAATGAAAATTGAAAAAAGAATTGTAATAGGCAACAGAAGCACACTCCGACGAAACATCTGGATGCCACTGGTAACCTTGGTGATACTTGAGCAGTTAAAATGAAAATGAAAACAAGAATTCTTAACCCATTGGCACCCGTGCCGGCCAAAACCGGCCGTAAAAAACTCCCATGCTTGAAAACATTGCAACTTTCTCAATCGCATGAATATTGCCTTAACTGTTAGTAGTGAGCAGGAAATGGAATGCCCTTTAAATTTGGATATCCAATAAATGCAAGAAATGTAGCGATTTTAACCAAATATGGCCTTTTGAGTTTGGACAAGAACGAAACTGGCCGTTTTTAACGTCTAAGAGAAACAACAAAAATGCCCCTTTTTGCCTTCATGTTTTTTAGGGAAATCATCGTCCAAAAACCAAAATTCAACCATCATAACAAAATTCAGTCCTTTTTCTAGCTTAGAAATGACTTTTTTTGTTCATATTCTCCTCCCGAGCGTAGATACAGCCTTTTGTTCCAGTGCATTCGGGCCTTCCCGACATTTTCAACATCTTGAGCGCATTGCATGCTGGGAACTAACGAGAATTTTTGACAGCGCCCGTTCCTTCCCCCATTTCTTTCACATATAAACTAAGTCTACAGCCACTCCGACCTACCGCCCAAATTTCCTGCTCGTAGTCATCTTCAGTACACAGAAATTCCAAAATATGTGGCGGTAGGTCGACAAATTCATCAATAGTCGAGTCCCAAAGGTACTAAGTGTTCGACCGGCCAAATTCCCAGTTCGTCGAGTAACAAGCCAAATTCAACAACAAAGTACATCACCTTGCTCGATTCTTTGAGAAAGTGGACTCTTAGCTACCGTCACGCTTAATGATGCTCATCAGGCAGCCGCTAAAGATGAAAAATGGCCGTAAATTTAGCAGAAATCGCAAGCAAACCGAACTTGGGCCATTGTTGTCGCTTCACGGATAAAAAATAGCTACGTCAAAATGACGTTTTCAGAAACCTTGAGCCTCCAGTGGCTTAGGACAGCACCACTTTTCCCTGGTAGTTCAAATAAAGAGTCACGAATTGCTATTCATCGTTTATAGGTGGAAAATCACTCCGAAAATGTAAAAACCTGCGGTAGTCAATGGGTTAAAGGCAACAGTAGCACACTCCGACAATACATCTGAATGCCACTGGTAACCTTGGTGATACTTCAGCAGTTAAAATAAAAATGAAAACAAGAATTGTTAAAGACAACAGTAGCACACTCCGAGGAAACATCTGGATGCCATTGGTAACCTTGGTGATACTTGAGCAGTTAAAAGGAAAATGAAAACAAGAATTGTTATAGGCAACAGTAGCACACTCCGACGAAACATCTGGATGCCACTGGCAACCTTGGTGATATTTGATCAGTTATAATGAAAATGAAAACAAGAATTGTTAAAGGCAACAGTAGCACACTCCGACGAAACATCTGGATGCCGCTTGTAACCTTGGTGATACTTGAGCAGTTAAAATGAAAATGAAAACAAGAATTGATCTAGGCAACAATAGCACACTCCGACGAAACATCTGGATGCCACTGGTAACCTTGGTGATAATCGATCAGTTAAAATGGAAATGAAAACAAGAATTTTTAAAGGGAACAGTAGCACACTCCGAAAATACATCTGAATGCCACTGGTAACCTTGGTGATCCTTGAGCAGTTAAAATGAAAATGAAAACAACAAATGTTGTAGGCAACAGTAGCACACTCCGACGAAACATCTTGATGCCACTGGTAACCTTGGTGATACTTGAGCAGTTAAAATGAAAATGAAAACAAGAATTGATATAGGGAACAATAGCACACCCCGACGAAACATCTGGATGCCACTGGTAACCTTGGTGATAGTTGATCAGCTTTAATGAAAATGAAAACAAGAATTGTTAAAGGCAACAGTAGCACACTCCGACGAAGCATCTGGATGCCACTGGTAACCTTGGTGATAGTTGATCAGTTATAATGAAAATTAAAACAAGAATTGTTAAAGGCAACAGTAGCACAGTCCGACGAAACATCTGGATTCCACTGGTAACCTTGGTGATACTTGAGCAGTTAAAATGAAAATGAAAACAACAATTGTTATAGGCAACAGTAGCACACTCCGATGAAACATCTGGATGCCATTGGTAACCTTGGTGATACTTGAGCAGTTAAAATGAAAATGAAAACAAGAATTCTTAAAGGCAACAGTAGCACATTCCGACGAAATATCTGGATGCCACTGGTAACCTTGGTGATACTTCAGCAGTTAAAATGAAAATGAAAACAAGAATTGATATAGGCGACAATAGCACACTGACGAAACATCTGGATGCCACTGGTAACCTTGCTGATACTTGAGCAGTTAAAGTGAAAAGGAAAACAAGAATTGTTATAGGCAACAGTAACACACTCAGACAAAACATCTGGATGCCACTAGTAACCTTGGTGATACTTGAGCAGTTATAATGAAAATTAAAACAAGGATTGTTATAGGCAACAGTAGCACACTCCAACGAAACATCTGGATGCCACTGGTAACCTTGGTGATACTTGAGGAGTTACAATGAAAATGAAAACAAGAATTGTTATAGGCAACAGTAGCACACTCCGACGAAAGATCTGGATGCGACTGGTAACCTTTTGTGATATTTGATCAGTTATAATGAAAATGAAAACAAGAATTGTTAAAGGCAACAGTAGCACACTCCGACGATACATCTGAATGCCACTGGTAACCTTGGTGATACTTCAGCAGTTAAAATGAAAATGAAAACAAGAATTGATATAGGCGACAATAGCACACTCTGACGAAACATCTGAATGCCACTGGTAACCTTGGTGATACTTAAGCAGTTAAAGTGAAAATGAAAACAAGAATTGTTATAGGGAACAGTAACACACTCCGACAAAACATCTGGATGCCACTAGTAACCTTGGTGATACTTGAGCAGTTATAATGAAAATGGAAACAAGAATTGTTAAAGGCAACAGTAGCACACTCCGACGATACATCTGAATGCCACTGGTAACCTTGGTGATACTTCAGCAGTTAAAATGAAAATGAAAACAAGAATTGATATAGGCAACAGTAGCACACTCCAACGAAACATCTGGATGCCACTGGTAACCTTGGTGATACTTGAGGAGTTAAAATGAAAATGAAAACAAGAATTGTTATAGGCAACAGTAGCACACTCCGACGAAAGGTCTGGATGCGACTTGTAACCTTTGTGATATTTGATGAGTTATAATGAAAATGAAAACAAGAATTGTTGAAGGCAACAGCAGCACACTCTGACAATACATCTGGATGTTACTGGTAACCTTGGTTTTTCCTGAGCAATTTATTTTGTATATTTTTCTTATTTTATGCTATTTGATACTACATCAATAGATTGGAAAAGATGCAAATTATTTACATCCTTTCCAATCTGTTGATCTCGTCTTAAATAGCATAAAATCAAAAAATTTACAAAATAAATTTCTCAGGGAAAAATGCCATCTTCTTAATGGGAGTGCATGCCCCACAGTATCTTCTACATTTCCCAAGATATTCATTTTTGTGGGACCTGAAAAAAAAAATGGACATTTGTCATAAATGAGCTGCTGACTGCATTGACACCAACTAGCAACAGTACATGTAAGCCATTGATTTCCAGTTACAAAAACATCCCCAGAGTATTGTTTTAATGTTTAGTCTTAACCATTTTACATACCTGAAATTGAGCTAAGATGGATATTGTGTTTTCCAATTTCTGTTTGTTATCCAGTCTTCTTTTGCACCGTCAGTTGGTCCCATTGAAGGACTCTGGACCATAACATCTCAGTGCCCAGTTAGCCTCCTGCAGGGGATTAATCTTGTAGGCAACAAAGCCAAAGAATCAAGAAGCTGCTCAGTATTTTGTCTTTCCATGTGTGACAATTTGCAAAGAGTTGAATAGATCGTTTTCACGTGACGTCACATCATTTCCGGTCGCCATATTTGTGTACAACGCAGGGTAATATTACATATGCAAATGTAAGCCACATCTACAATTTCTGCTTTTAAAATTGAAAACTACAGCAGCGGAAGCAAACTTAAGTGCAAACCTGATGTCGGTATCCATCCTCCTCTTTCTGAGTACGCCAAGAAGCTAGAACCACGAGTAAGGCAGCGTTATTTGGAAAAAATTTCGGCGATTGGAATTGATCCCGTTCTCATTGAGAGTAGGAATTTTCAACCAGACTGCTTGCCTTTATTTGAATCTACAGATCTCCTATTCTATCTGGTTTTAGAGACGAGCTTCTACACACAACAACAGTTTAAGGCTTTCCGAAGCCTGGAAGCCTACAATCAGATGGTTTCGGGATTTATAACCAGCGTGAAAGGCCACATAATCGCAAACAAATTTGTTGTGTTAGCCAAGGTGAGGATTCGCAGAGAATGAATGACTCTTTGATCCCCATCTGGATTATAACAGAAAAAGAAGGGACAATTTTATCTGCTCATTACCTAGGTTGTAAGGCCGGGCTAGCCGAATCATGCTCGCATATTGCAAGCGTTTTATTTTACGTAGAAGCATGGACGAAGATAAATGGAAAACTTGCTTGCACGCAAGTAAAATGCTCATGGCTTCTTCCTCGTTTGTAGACCACGTGGAGTACGCAAGGGCCCGGGGCTGTATACATTGAAAAGGTAAGATAAATCTTTTAAAGGCACATCAAGTTTCAGCTTCATCAGTGTCAAAATAAACTCTTGAAATGTTGTCAAATATTGTGATTTGCGGGTTACGTATGAAGAAACTTGCAGGAACACAGTGTTCAGTATTTGGAATGAAGGAAGTCCTGTTAAAACTTTAGTTTCTTATTGTCCTTCTCAAATTCACATTGAACAAAAGGACGTTTCATGTAAGATGGGCTGACTAGGTAGTCAAACTCTTCCGATTGTGTGCCGACGTCAACAAACATTCTTGAGTCAGTTTGTGTTCCTTTCTCTGTGGGCTTCTCTAAACTTTCTGCTTCGCTAACTTCGAAGTTTAAATCTAAAATTTACTGTCCTGATTCGTTAACTTTGAAAACGTCTTCTCCCTCTCAGTCTCTAGTTCTTTCACCCTTTTAGCAAACGCCGGCTTCTTTACCAATTCGCGTTCCCTCGCCCTCTCACTTCTTTTTGCTGCTTGTTCTCGATCCGTATGGTCAGTCTTATTATGT